>NW_010588884.1:183280-204241 GCF_000705375.1 Tinamus guttatus | reverse complement strand
CCTGCAGCTCTCCCGAAGAAGAACCACTGCATGCCGCACACACAATAAAGACCACAAACAGAAATAGCACAAACACGATTTCTATCAAGTGGCACGACCTCCCCTAGCTATGCACTCCACTAGTGAGTTCCACTGTTTAATTGCCGAATCCCATCGTCGTTGCCAGTTATGTTCCGGATGGGCTCGGGATTCGGCAATAATCACGCCAGAACGAGGTGACTACATCGAGCATTTGTTCGGGTGAAATCACATAAAAGAAGCAAAGTATGGATAACTACTCACGAGGTGATACCTGCCGGCGGTATACTGGACCCAAACATCCTCTCGAGCTGGCAGACCAGAGAGAGTTGCTGACTGGCTCCCACGGAGACAGCATATGCCTCAGAGTTAGGAGCTTTTATCTCCTGCTCTCTCCGCACTGCCCATTTTATGCCCAGTGCATCCTGGCACATAGGGTCAGCATGACCCAGGAGGCAGGCTGGGGGGGCGAACCAGGTGCGCATACCAGTCGGGGGTCCCAGCCCTCAATTTGAGGGTCCTGCCTTCCTCCTCTTCTTCCTCATTTCTGGGTGTTTGACCTCCAAAGCTAGTTTGGAGGACGTCTGCGGTTAAGTTGGCTACAAGCCCGGCCAAATGGACGGCTTCAACAGGTTTCCAGGGGGGGGCTGCCTGTGAACCGGGCTGAGCAGCTGCATCCGTGCTCCTTATCACTCAGCCTAGGCAGGGAAACATCTTTTTCCTCAAGGTCTGGCCTCTGCTTCCCATTGGATATTGTTATGACTCTACTGATCACAGAAATTTTCATCTCCAATACACCATGTAACCAGGAGCTTCCGATTTTGACTCTGAGAAAATATATTCCTTAAAGATGGGAATACCTAAGAAATGAATTTCCTTAGAGGTTTTTTTTCTAGGTGATTGTGCCATATAAGTAAAGGAAAATGTTTTTTCTGGGTTTGATGACTGATGTCACAACATTAGATTACTGGTTTCAGATAGATTAACAGTTTATTTATATTAATGAAAGATAAAAAACAATCCCAAATGGCAGAGTAATGGAAGAAGAGACAGTTTTGATAATGGAAGTTTCCTTTGCCCAAGCTGTATTTATATATTTTGAGGCATAAATGAATATGAATTCTGACATTCAATTTCTCCCTTCTACATTGGCTTTACTTCAGTTTTATCAAGTTTGTAGCATTTTCTTGAAATTTGCCCGCTTCATGTCAGCAGGAGCATTTCTTACTAAGGAATATATTCTTCTGTACAAGTAGTTCATTACATTACCTACACAAAAGAAAAGGCAATAGATTCCCAATCCAGAAACAAAAACTACACAGCACAGAGAGGAATAGGAAGAAAGAAATTTCTAAGTACAGTGCAATGCCATTTTAATTCAATATGTTGGTTCTTTAAGAATAACAATGAAGCTTCTTAACTCAGACCTAGCACATTTTATAAAAAGAGATAGGGGAATCAGATCTCCTAACCAGGAAATGGAAGTGATCACAGAAAAGCAATAGAAGATCTAGGAAGTAAATCAGTATTACTTCTCCCATTCTGGATCTCTCCTAGACATGAAAAAGTGCTGTAACATGCAGTACTGGGACAGCTTGCCAGACTGGCAACATTTCTTGAGAATGAAAAGAAACAAACAATGTATTTTAGTAATTTGATAAAGCTGTAAGCTTTAAAAAGGGAGGTAATGTGGTCATTCTCTGAAAAACTGCTTTCCATTCCTGAGGCAGAGGGAATCCACTAAGTAGCAGCTTGTTTTTGCTATAGATTTTAGAAAAAGTACTAATCACATAGTAGAATTTCCTTTCCAGGAAAGATCCTAGTACTCTGACATTTGTTTTGATCTTCAACTAAGACTGGCAATGCTAACAAAACAGACTCAGCAATGCAAAAATATTGTTCTATAAATGTGATTTGCTGAACTAAGACAAGCCATTTTGCTTCAACTTTTTGTTCAAAATTCATCTGCATTTCCTAGTTATGTCTTATGAAAGAAGCAATTTGAGTCTCACCTCTATTACTTTTAAAAAAATAACTTCACAAATACAATGTATTTTCTATGATACCTTGCATCAGCAATCTGAAGAAGAGTTCGAAGTACATTATTGCCTGTACTTTTATATGTACCTTGCACAACCATCTCTAGGCATAAAACTTTGCATGAAATAAAAATTCTTTAGGCAATGGTCCTAGAGTGCTGTCATTTCAAAGGGCATGACTTGCTATCAGTTGATTTTCATTGATTTGTTGTTCAAGTCAAACTTGAGTTTCAGCAAATTTCATTTTGTTTACCATGAATGTAGCATTAGACCAAAGAATAAATGGAAAAGAATAGAAAGAATAAGTAAGAATAAATGGTAAAGAATAATGGCAAAGAATAAATTTATTTCTTAAAGTAAACGTAGCAGGCAATATGATTTCTAGAAGCAGACTATCAAGAATCTTGTGTAAGTTACTAAGTTCTTCCACACTATTTTTGAGCTTTCTTACTACATTCTTTGCAAATAATAATTCAGATAAGACAATCTGTCCACCGGAAATAGGCTATATATATAATTTTTAGAGTGCTAAATAATGACAGCTTTGAATTAAGCTTAGAAAGATTTGTATACCACATTTCCAAATAAATTTTCAGAGGTGCTTGAAGGATGTAAGGAAAAAAAGATTATTTACTGCAACCATTTCAGTGCCCTCAGTTAGAGCTAACATAATGGAGAGGAAGCTTAATGCTTTCAGAGCTTTATTCCTTTTGCAACTTGTATTTTCAGATTCTAACACAATGACCACCTGAGCATAATTCACTACCTCCTTCCTCTGCATTCTCTGGTGGAGAAACAGGAATCAATGACAGAATTTAAAGGAAGAAGGATGACAGCTATGTAATAGGAAGTCTCTTATTTCTGTGTGCCCACTGACAGGGAATCCTTGACATAATCATTTTTTCTGGAATGGGCTGTTAAATTGCTTTCAAGTTGACAAAATGCACCCAATAAATCTTAAAGTAGAGTTTATGTGGACCTTATTATTTGAACCACACCGAAAAACCAAGAAGTAAAAATATCACTCAGTAAAGGTTTGCTATCATTATTAAAGTATACACATCAGCATTGGGTTGTTGATCCTGGAATACCACAAAGAAGGAAATTTAGCAAGTATTGCCACTTAAAAAAAAATAGGTTTATTCTCTCCCTATTTTTAAAGACCCCACTCCTGGAGTACTATTATTAAAAATAAGCTTTGCTTGCCAGGACTTACTTATTAAGTTAATCACTTTTACCCAGAAAAATCTAAAACCTGTTTAAATATCAGAAGTCCTAAACTTCACATTTTTCAAAATCTCATTTCTCTTGGATGTTTTCCATTATTACTTTCTTTGTTTTACATTTAGGTTGGCTATTAATGGTATAAGGATGAAATATTATCTTCATATCCAAAGGTGAAAACCAAGTAGGATTCCCTTGGAGAATCTGATAGAAGATTAAATAACCTAGAGATCGAAATTAAGTGTGTTTAAACCATTAGAGCTCTAACCTGCAATGACTTTCATATCCATTTTTATCTCCCAGGGCATCTGAACTAGTTCTTCCAAAAATAAGCAAACTTTGGATAAGAAAAAATCCTAAGGAATACAGATCTCCTCTACTTATAACACTGAACATCTCAGTGGAAACAGTCCCAAAGGACTTACTTTAATTAGTCTGGAGAAGAGAGAGAAACTGCTAATAAGAGTTCTTGTATGAAAATGTGTTTTAAAACAGCAGAAAGTCCCTGAAAATGTCAGAAATGATATTATAGTGCCTTAGATTACATTTCAGACAAACAAAGCTTAACTATTTCAATGTACTAGACTTTTTACAGATATTATATATGCTGTATGAATGCAGTATGTGAAGCATGAGGCAAATACATGATTTGGCAAAGGACCAGTAAGAGTTTACACTCTCATGAAGCATGACAAGCAAGAAGCAACATATCTAACATCACAGAATCACAGACAAGTGGACTGAAAAAGTCTTCAAGATAACACATAGATCAGATCACCCACTTCCCCACCTATATTACTTGTCCTTAACAAAACACGGCCTTAAAAATCTCCATGGCTGAAGTCTCAACAATCTCCCTAAACAATCTGGCCCTGTTTTTCCACAGTCCTTCCTAATACCTAAGCCAAACTTTCATTTCATTTTCTTTCAGATCATTTTCTTTGTTCTCCTCCAAGATCTCACCTCTTCTTGAAGGGAGCAGCCAAAATTAGAAATATTATTCCAGGTGAGGCCTTACCAGTTATGCATTCAATAAAAAGAAACTTTCGTGTGATCTGTAGTGTATGCACTTACATGCACTGTGCCAAAGGCAGCCTAGGATGGACATACAGGCTAACCCACTATACAGCTGCTTCACCATTGAAGCTGATGCCCTTGGCAATGTTCATGACAAGCTTTCAGTACTATTAGTTCCCTTCTTATCTTAACACAGAATCTCTTAGCTTATGCTGGTGATGATATCCCTAGTAGATATCAATAGGAGCCTCATTCTTAGGTAAGCGTATCATGCTGCAAGAATCTTCTTGCAGGAAGAATTTGGAATTAGGAAGTTTTACTTTTCCACTTCCCACTAATTGATAAAAATATCTCATTACTGTTGATTAAGCTAAAAAATATATATATATATATTCTTATGATACTTCATATTTAATGATGATGTCCAAAGTTTTTTTTCCTGACACTTAACCTTTCTGTTGTCTGCAAAGATTTTGCTTTCTTGTACCATTCCTGCAAAAGCATAATTTCACTATTTAGAGTTCAGATATGTGGGTGGGGAAAAAATGACAAGATCATTGACTATCAGTTAGGATTTCAATAGTTTCAAAGTAATGCATCAATTTGGCCTTTCAGAGTATTCAATGAAGGAAAGCAACTGCTGCCAAAATGTAATCAAAAGTACTAAAGGCTTTGTCTTCGATTGTGTTTTAATTTGATAAAATCTTAATATGTTTTAAAAAAGTAGTCATGTTTTTATGAATCTTGCAATAAAAATAAAGGAAAAGAACAAAGCTGTCAAACTCTTTCACAGGACCACCATCAGGGAGCTGTAACAATAGGATACTGAACCTATAAGGCTACTCTCATTTTATTGTCCCTTGCCCTACAGCTAACTTTACAGGCATCTTTCCTACCTTTCATAGACTTCCAGCAAGGATCTCCTGCAATCACTTGTGACAGAAAGTCTTCATCTTTCTCTCATTCTCTTCTTTACACATCACATTTTTGTTTAATTTTTGAATTACAAATAGCCTTTGTGATTATATAGCACATATCTTTGTCTTTCAGTTTGTTGTATGTGTGAAGACCATTGCAAACATTTCCAACTGTATTTTCATGCCATTTCCACCAAACTTGTAATGAAGTTTCTCTTTATTAAATAAAAAAGGATGCATTTCCAAAATAAAATGGTTTGGGATTGTTAGTTTTGCGCTTCTAATAAAAAAGGCAATTATCTTAATTTTGGGTGCCTAATTTAGCCACTCAGCTTGTACTTACATTTTAGTCACCTAAAGAAATGCTCATAAAGTAAGTATGCCTATTTCCTATATACTCTAAAATGCTGGTAGGTATCTGCAAAAAAATGTCAATGAGATTTGTTTGCTGAAGATCTTTATAAGATAAATACAGGTTTGTTGTTTTTTATTTGAGCAAGTCTCACTCAGGCATTGCCTATTAATAGCAAATTCTGAACAATGACTCATACACACACTGCAGTTCATTACCACACAAGTTTTTGGAACCACCCAGGATGTGTAGTTTTGCACCTATTCTGTTTGTTGACTAAAGTATATCAGAAATTGTGTTTTGTCTGAGTCAGACTGAGGACCAGAAAGGAGGAAAGATCTGCTATATCGATTGCAGCAATTTATGTCTTGAAAACAAGTTGACATTTGATAGAAAAAATCTGTCTTTATTAAATGTGACCTTCATATTTACTCTGAAAGAATCAAACATTTGAAGCACTTTGAAGGATATTACCAAACTCATTTAAAGTTTTATAACACTTTTTTCTCCATTAAGTTCAGACTATATAGGGAACATTTCCCAGGTCTACAAAATAGAAAGCTCTAATCATTCTGATTAAATTATATATGCAGATTTGGTCTTGTGATTTTGTATAAAAATACACACTTTTTAAAACTGAAGTCATAACCAGAAAAAATAGAATCAGATACAGGAATTTGTTCTTTTTTTTCTTTCTTTTTTTTTTTTTTTTAATAATTCAAGTGAGTAAGTGCATCTTCTTGTATGAAATACTTCGCTAGTTCATCTTTTTTTCCTCCCATGAAATGTCTAAATGACAACACCCTCAGAGAAATTATTTCCTGCTTCATGATTTCATCCTCCATGATATCAAGCTCTTTCCAAACTTCCTTGTACACACCTTTAAGTGGACAGTGAAAAATCAATTGATAACTAGTTTCTTCGGTAGCATACTAAATATTATCTCATACTTCTAATTTCTTGTTCAGTACAGAGAACTGGAGTTTAGCCATTCCGTGGTTGGTCAATCCACGTGAATTCTGTGAATATTTAGCCATTCCTGTCATTTTTCTAAAACTTTTCAGGTTCTTCTATACCCCTTTTCAGATGGGAGACCAGAAGCACATGTGCATTCACATTGCAGGCCAGACATGAATTTCTATAATGCACAATATTCTTCTCTATTCCATTCCCAATAATTCCTAGCACTAGATTTGGTTTTCTGTGTGTTACTCATTATTGCTAATATTTTCATAGAGCTATCTATCAAGACTCCAAGATACTACTACTGAATGACAACAGTCCTCATTTTATATATGAAATTAGGTTTATTTTTCACCATTTGCATTGTTTTATAACTATCCACATTTAACTTATCACTCACTGTCTGCACAACACACAGATTCATAAAGTTTTCTTATAATTTTCCATACTCAGCCCCTGTCTTTATTGTTCTGAATAACTTAGTGTCATCAGGAAATCTTTTTCTCCTCACAGCTCACTTCCTTTTGCAAGTAATTTATGAAAATGTTAAAAAATACTCCAGTGCAGATCACTGCAGAGCTCAGGTGGCCTTTCTCTACTGAAAGGGCTGACTATTTGCCCCTAAATGTTGCTTCCTACTTTTTATATAGTTATTTATCTCATTAGGAAGCTTGCTTTTTATACTAACATTACTTATTTTCCCTAGAATTCTTTGATAAAGAACTTTGTGGAATGTCTTTTGGAAATCCAATTGGACTGAATCAACTAGATAGTAACTGAAGAGACAAGAATTATTTCCTTTATTTTTAAAAAGATTAACTCTGCTGCTTTTTGAAATTTCAGTTTTATTTTTCAGTTTGGTTTCTACCTGTGAAATTGTTCTCCATGTCTAAACTAATATCTTTTCACTTGCTTTTGTTTTCAAGGCCCCTCACTATTTATTTTCTACTGAGTCTTTGATTATTGCCTACCATCTACTCTTGACAACTGATTTCACTGCCCAATTCAGGTTGGTTGTTTTAAAATCTCTGTGCTTTCCTCCTTAATGTTTCTCATGAGTAAGAAAAGAAACCAGAAACCTCATGTTTCTTTATATTGCCCTTTTAAACTATGTTTCTATGCTAAAAACTGACAAAGGTGTGGCTGCTGCTAAGAGTATTACCTCTTATTCTTATGAATACTTTCTCATTGACTTCTGGGGTCTCTCCACCTGTTTATAGTTATCTGCCAGCTCTTCTGCCTACATAGACTGAAAAGTTTGTTGAGACAGTTTTTACAACCCTCTAGCATACTCTCTGCTTTTGATCCATGACTAGGTCCAACACAATAAGTAGTATTAATACTTATAAATATGATAATGTAAATATGCACAAAGGAATAGTGATGCCCACATAGCACTCCTATATGTATATACTCCTATATGTAATATTCACATTTTCTTGTATTGCATCGGCCAGTTTTTCTGATTCCTGACAGACTTAGTCAAAGCAGGAGCAGGATGAAGATAAGTATATTCTGTACAACTCTGGGGCCACTACAGATGTCTTTGACATGGCTCCTGAGCTCATAAAAATCTGCCAAATCCACAGTTCAGTAAGGACTCAAGTGCTCCTGCACATATGTTATGCTTAACTGACAAATCAGACAATCTGCTTACCGGTAACTGAGTTGATCGTAACAACTGTTACAATCTATGCAATTTTTATATATTTTCTATAGAACTCTCCCCTCAGAACCATAGCTGACCATCAATAAAAATAACTTACCACTAGAACAACAGACTCCTGATTGGCTACACACTGCAGTTCACCAAATCATTCACCAACAGCGAAAAATAGCTCTTTCTCACACCAAAGAGTTAAAAGAACACTCCTAAAAGTCTTGGGCAAACAAGGAAGTGCAGCATTCACAGATCCCAAGGATCTTACCAAGTCTATAAATTACGAGCTGTGTTTCATTACAAACGCTTTACAGCAGAGAATTTAAGGAAAGGATAAAGAATAGGAACTTCTAGGAACGCAACAGTGCTAACTGGAATTCCTGCTATATTTTCCATACTGATCCTTAGCTAACACTCTACTTTCTCTTCTCTTTCATCTGTTTGAATCCAGATGCTGGATTTTCAGTCCAAACACATATGATCTATAAGATGACACTACCAACTCTTGCTAAGCAACTGCTGATGATTTGCAGTAGAGCCAGACAGACATCAAAGCTCCTTACAAATCACCACGTGTGAGAGTAAGGCGAACACGCTGTGCAAGAATTAAGTGTAACGAAAATAAAAAACAAACTTTGCCTTACATTTACCATTCTCAATTAAAACCAGATAATTGCTGGAATTAAAGTACTTTTCTTCTCACCTCAGCTGAAGTTGAGAGAAAGTCACAAGTTAAACTAATGACCTGAAAAAAAATTATACAACTTATAATAAATATAGTTTATCAAATCCACATTTACCTGTCAGATACTACTATAGAGAATTAATTTTGAACATGAATTACTTCCAAGAAAGCAGGTTTTGGTATTCTCACACACTATCATTTACTAGAGCTGGAGAAGGTGGCTGGGGGGAGGTGCAGAAAAGGAAAATAATTCATTCCCTAGCTTCCTGAAGAAAGTTGCTGTGTTCACATGCTACTAAGTAATACTGTTATTACTGCAGCCATTTCATATTTTAACTAATATTGTACACAGCCTACTTGCCATTAGCCTCTTTGAAGCATTCTCTTCCCTTGTACATAGCTAAAGGGTTGTTCTTGATAATATACATTTGACAGCACAACATTAGGCATGTAAAATATTGCACCTCTACATCCACCACTTATGCATTTTTTCAGATTTAGCTATCATAAGCCAATTTTTAAGATTCAGAGAGCCTTCTTCAAATATAAACAATCAAAGAGATTTTGCTGACTGAAATCTTAAGGCTTTTTTTTTTTTTTTTTTTTAAGTTATACAATTGTCAAAGAAAGTAACAAAATATCTTCAAAATCAGAGGATAATATCATAAGATTAAACATTTTGGAGAAAAATTATTTCAAAGCCTTATTTTTTAATATAATCTGTAACTCTTCTCACATAACTCTTGGTTCTTTTTTTTTTCCTCCCTAATATCCCAATAGCATACATTTCTAAATGCATCACTGGCTTCTAAAAATAGAATTATGGCAATAGATCAAGTGGCTTATCACAAACTCGGACAAATCAGACTTATATAATAGATTTAAATGGTTATTGGTAATCCAGTAAGAATAGGTACTTGGTAAAGAATTTGCCACAAAACAATCAAGACCCTGCCAGGCTTCACCAAAAATAAATAAATAAATAAAAAGATAAAAACAAACAATAAAGGCAGTTAAAGATAACTTTGGAGCAACAGAAATAGAATCAAAAATTTCTCCCTTTCATAACTAATCAATCATTCCCATAAACATTAAGCACAAAATAAAGTGCTTTTGTGTATTTTCTGTTTAAGAATCTCATTTTGCAAAGGAAACAAGAAGTTTCTCTGACTTCTCAGGAGTCCTGAACTGTAGCATCTTTAAACACAACTGGTATATGAGGAAAGTTTCTTATTTAGAGAATCTGGAAAAGGAAAATCTTTTCTCACTCTTCAGGATTTGTTTTTCTGTATTCTTTTTAACCCTTCTTTCTATTTTAATTTTGAAAGTATTGTAAAAGAACAGAGCAAAAAAACTACTGATCAGTGTAGAAATCATTCAAACAAAATCTAATCAACATTGTGAACTCTTCTCTGGATAAGAATGCATATTTTTGAGTTTTTGTTTTTGTTTTGTTTTTTTTTTTAATTGCTTCCCTCAGTAGCCCCTATTCCGCCCCCCCCCTCCAACAACAAAAAAACAGAAACCTATAATTTAGCAAGGTTTCGATTACTCTAACTTTGGTCTTAATTAAAAGCTAACAACCTTATCATTCAACAAGATCTAAGTTGTGATAATACTAGTAAAGAGTAAATAATGATAGTTATAACTAGTAAATAATGATAAAAAGATGAACAACAAAAAAAATAGCTCCCATCAGTAAATTGGAATGGGCAAAGTGAGAAAAGTATTTTGATTACATTATCTCTCATTATTGATGACATGATATTGATGATCTGATAGCTACAACTAGATTATTTAGTATGCCAGTTATTAAATTGTGGTAATGGGTAGTATAAACTTTTTCTCTTATTTGCCTGCATTATTTTGGTGATAGACTAACCAAAGACATAGGGGAAAAAATGCAGCAATATAAATGTAGTCATTTTCTCAACAAATGGCTATAGATCAAGAATTTCTTTTTAAAAAGACTTTATGAGATGTACTACTAAGCAACCTTAAGAATTTTAACTACCTTTGATGACAGTCACTCCTTCAAGCTCATTTTCAACTGTTTCTCTCATGATTTAGTTCCTGTATACTCATCAGTATGTTTCAGAGAGGTCTACAGCAACATCTGGTAGAAGAGATAAGCTTTATTGTAGGTTTTCATTCATGGGTAGAATATGGGTCCCTTTTCATTCCAGTAAGGCTGCGTGCACTTTTGTACAAGAAGAAACCTTTTTCTTACTCGACACTAAGAACTCTGAAGCCCAGCACTCACATATCGCATCAGTGCTGTACTAACTAATGATGAGCACGCTGTTGTGTTCAGCCACAGAATCGATAACATTTAACGGCATAAATCTGATGAAAAAGCAAATGCAGTTGCAGACAACCAGCAAAGCTTCTTCTCTGTGGCAAATCTCAGTGCATTCACTCACAATAGCTCAGGGCCTACAAGTGAAATGTGACCCTCGTTCTACAAATTGACATGGTTCCACAGGAGTTAGCTAAACTGTTTCATTTTTGGTAATATCGACCATAAACTTAGCATTCAACAATATGTACTCTACAGTCAAAGAGCTTACAGATTAACAGATTAAGATGGACAAGCAGAAGCACTATCAAAGTCAAAACCACAGAGGACAAAAACTAGTTTTGGTATTTTATAACCAGTTGGCTTATAATTGAACTTACATTATATAGTATTAAAAAAATATTTTTATATATCATTTATACATGCACACACTTTACACACTTTATTTTAAAATGCATATCTTTCACTGCTTTGGGGGAAAATGAATCAACCATTTAAAAGCTCCAGGGGAGAGAATTCCTTTCAACTGTGAAAACATTTTATAAGCAAACAAAGTGCTACTATTACAGGTGGTCCTGTACCTTAGGTATGAATGTACAGAAAACATAATATTTTTTCCTTCCGGCATTAGCTGTTACGGAGTCAAGACTAACATCTCAAGCAAATATGAGCATGTTTTGGGTTTCAAGTTGCTTACCGTTCCAAAGCAAGGGATACCAAATAATGCATCCACTTAACATACTTCCAGCTGCAACTTGCCAAAATAGGCCTAAGAAAAGACACATTCATCTCCCCTAAATTAACATTAGCCTACTATTTTTTTTTTAAGTAACATTATCAGGGATAACCCACACACCTGCCTTCTCCAAGGAGCTCTCCTCTATTCTTTTATACATGCCTCGGCTAAAGTTCAAAGTAGTAAGAAATACTTCTATTTTCTGTGGACCAGGAGCTGCAGTGAGCACATTTTACCCCCTCTATGCCATCTATGAAATGGAAGTACATTTTATTTTCTATTTGATTAACATAAAACTATGGTAATTTGCTTTTTTTTTAATCTTTTATCTATTTAAGAACATTAAATCACTCAAAACACTTCTCATTCACTGAAATCAAAGCTGTAACAGATGTGTGTAATTATCAGGGTGAGGCTCAGGGGACATCAGATTATTCTGAAACTAATTAAGTCATTCATTTAAAATGACATTAATTTATTTATACTATCAGATAGGCGTGAAAATTAACTTCAAAGGAAAGAAGAAATTAGACTCTTCTTTCTCCTTTGCTTTAATTAAAAGTAACAAGGAAATTGTGTTTCTTTTATTTAAGAAAGCATGGAATTGGATTTGTGCAGCATATGATGTGCATGGACTCTGGTATAATGAACCAAAGACCCTTTATTAATCATCAGATACAACTTATATACTGTACTAACCTGGATATAATTCCTTATTTGCAAAAAGCACGTGAAGGACGGTTGCTAAATAAGCCAGTAGTCTAAAGAACTGCATCAAGATTATCCAATCGGGTTCCTGATCACGCACCAGCCGTGCCATTGTAGTTTTCTTCTTTTTCTTGCTTTGTTCCTTATCTGTTGATAAGACATTCTGTACTGCCGTCCTTGAGGTTAATTAACAAGACACCTCTACATTTTTTATTAAAGGATTTAAAGGATTTTTTTTTTTTTTTTTTTTTTTTTTTTTTTTTAAAAAAAAGCCTTTCAAGCTGCCAGTTCCTAAGAGTCAGAGTAAAGCTATAAAAAAGAGAAAATGAAGTTCTTCTAAGTTTGATTATTTCTAAGCCTGAAAACATGCAAATAGGAGGGAAAACTAAATGAGCGAGATAATTAATAAGCAATTTCCAAACAGTTGCTCAGAGTGATGCTCCATCATCTGCAACACTTAAACACTTGGGGCCACGGCTCTTTTGGAGATTTTGCATTATCAAAATGTATCTTTCAGATGTGACAATCCAAATCACTGCACTAATATCGAGGGCCATGAGCTACTAGCAGCATGTGATACATCGCACTTACAACATCACCTAGCTCCATGACACCAAAAAACATATAAAACGTCCAACTTCAACAAAGTCTAGTAGAATTTGTGATTGCAGCACCATATGTGTCATTCTTGTAGATTTATTCATTTTCCTTCCATCCTCCTCTGCAGCTATAAGAAACTGAAACTCAGATAAATACTACACTAGCATCTGGTTAGTGCAGAAAACCATACAAACAGGCCAAGACAGCAGTGCACTACAGAGTCGAGAGCTACATACTTCAGCCCCTACACTTCCAGAGTTCCTACCCATGCTTCCCTTCCTCCAGTTTAGCTGCACAGGAAACAACAGGGAAGCAAACAGCTTAGGAAGTAAAAACTTCCCAAACAATTCTCAGGAACTGTCATACACAAAGCTCACTCTGCCCAGGAGGCTGTTCACATGAGGACATTCCAGTTTAGACACTAAAATAGTTCACCAGCAACAATGTGAACTGTTCCATGGCATTTGCCCTCAGAGCAAGGGCACTTACCACTGTCCATTTAATTTATTTGCGTGGAGAGAGCATTCTTCAGGCTCCACGTTCAGCTTCCCGCTGCCATTACCTGCCTCACTGCCTGTTTTACCACAAAGCACCTCTTCCATAATTTCTTCTTGTGTAGCCGCACACATGCAAGGTAGTTCTCAGGCTCCTCTAACTTCATTCTTTGGGACCTTGGCTTCCTCCCCAGCCTAGCCTTCCACTGAGGCAGGCAGAGTGCTGCTGACTGGTGCCTCCATGCCCTCTCCGATGCTACGAGGCAGGAAATCCCCGGCGCTCCACAACACCAGACTGAGCAGCAGAGGCGGCCACCAGCTCTTCTTACGGTTCGGGCTGTTTCAGTTTTTGAACTCTGAAAGTTCACCTTAGTTTTATTTTGAAAAGGGTTTGTCATCACTTTCCTGAAAAAAAAGTCAGTCTCCAGATGACAATCCTTCTTAAATCTGTACAAAAGAATCCCTTTGAGACATAGGTGCCTCTATCTAAGACTGTAGGAAATGTAGGGACACTGTGGTTTGTGATGTACGCATTATGGTTTATATTCAAGCTTCTTATACTCCCTTCAACCTTTGGGAGGCAACCAACTTTTTAAAACCCATCACGCACAAACAAGGTTCATTCTCAGAGTACTACAGTAAGTCAGCATAAACTTAGAATTAAACTGTCATCTTGAAGTTCTCTACATTTTGTCACTCCTTGTGCTGGAGGATTACACAGAGATCGGTGTTCCTCTGATCAGGAAAAATATCATTTTATCATTCTTTTTGTAAGTTGCATGAAAAATGTTAGCAAATAGATCACACTTAGAAAAGTCATTCAAAGAACCTAAACTCTATGACTAGTCACACTTTAATGATTCTGCCATAGCGCTGGAGGACCTGATCTTCATCAACAGGAAGATGCTCTTTTCTGTTAGAAACCTGTCCATATCCAGAATTTAAAATTTTCTCAAATGCTTTTTAAAAGATTACACATATCCTGTTCACTCAGATATGTGATTGCAGTGATAATCCCTTTTTATTTATAAATAAACATTGCTCAAAAATATTTATAAAATTGAAAACATTTGAATGTTTAAGAAATAGTAACATACAATTTATCTTTGCAAATAATTTTGTTGTTGTCATCTTTCAACCTCACTCTAATATTTTTTTTTTAATCCAGTGATTCTTATCTTTGTAATTTGATATATGCACACACACACACACCCAGTAGCACCGGAACTTAACAGCCAATCCAAACTTACACAGAAAAAGCACCCCTAAAAGTTCTTTAGGCAACAAGAAAACCTTGAAGTTTGAGAGTGAGTCTGAGTTTGCTTGAGAGGAAAAACTGTTAAAGCAAGACCAAATGGACACTTAATCGGGAGTAATAAGTAGTGAAGAGGACCTTGGAAAACAATTCTGTTTCCTTTTCAGTGTAGTATGAGGTCCTGGTAATTGCTAACATCAAACAGATTAGCTCAGAGTTGTACTGTACGTACTAAGAAATACAATGTTTTTCCAGAGAGTCAGAAGTAAATGAAATGTGAAAACTGTCTATAAACTCAGGATGAGACCACTCTTTCAGAAGAGCAAGAAAGAACTGGAATTCTTAGTAAAGCTGCAAGCCCCTTCTTATTTCTTATAGGTCTGAGATTTTCTGTCTCTTCTATTCTAGCTCCTAATGAAAGTGTTCCAGATTTCAGCCTCAGCTGATTAAATGAAAAGTCAAGTATGCCCCACAACAGGCTGCCTGTAAATTCCCTATCCGTTTCTGTCAAATAAACAGCAGGGCATGTTTCACTTTCTTGACAATTTACTGGATGCTTGTGGAAAAGTGATCCAAATGATCACACATCCATACAGTTTAACAGATAAGTTAACTTGGTAAGATACTGAACAAAGTCCTCTCTAATTACAGTGATATCAGAAAAAAATAGGAATAGCATAATGTGGAGGAAATAAGCACTTAAAAATTTTCCCCTCCTAATTCCTCCAGATATCAGGAGGGCTTGGGATTATGCCTTGCTAAATGTATCACTTAACTGCTCAGCCTCCCTTTTTGCATCTTTTTCTAGGATTATCTCTGCAGTCCAGGTGCTCTAAAACTGGTTCTCTGGACTATCTCCTGTTCACCAGGCACACATGACAAGATACAGTCCCCTTTTCACCAGGATACTCCGAACAGGGAGCTGATTAAAAATACTTTTCTAAATGAAGACATTATTTAATCTTACAGTAGACACAAGCAGACAGACAAAAGGCTAAAATAACATACTTAGATACCTTGGTACAATATATCTAAGTTCATTTCTCACCCACCCATTTCTGCAAATTCTCCTTTGCCCATCTGGGCTAAGAGTGAGGAAAAACCTTTGCTGCTCACAGTCCAGTCCCTATATGCTCCCTTGCCAACCTCTTCTTGGTCATCCAAGCTCCATGTTTCCCCCAGGTACCAATGGTGTTTCAGCATTCCTGTGGAGTTCAATCCTCTCAGCTTGGAGCTACGTCCATGGGATTAGGGCCCAGCAAAATCAGCATGTTATAGCTTTAAACGTGATGCTGGTATTAGTGTTGAGCTCCTTCCTATAACCTTCCCTTACCTTTCTTTCTTGGTTTCAGCAATGAAAGGATTGCTCTGTGTAACGTAAATCAAAGGGGCACATTATGGCCATGAGAAAACATTTTTCACTATGCTACGTAAGAATCACAGAATGGTTAAGGTTGGAAGGGACCTCTAGAGATCATCCAGTCCAACCCCCCTGCTCTAGCAGGGACACCTAGAGCACGTGGCACAGGGTGGCATCCAGGTGGGTTTGGAAGATCTCAAGTAAGGAAAGTAAGGAAATTAAAAAATTTGTTGTTCTCTTTCTGAAGGATGACTTTAAGTCTTCTCAGCAAGAACAGTACTTACTACTACATCTGAATTAAACACGAACAGAGATATTTTCATTGGTATCGTGAGTATCAATCTATGGGTATGCCAATGTTGCTTTACTAAGAAACTACCTGGCTAATTACAATATACAGTCACTTATATCTCAAATAGGGAGACAAGAAAACATTTATATTTAAACACAGATGCATATATCTGCTCACATATATTTGTGTATACATATATATGTTTTACACACACATACATACAAAATTTGCACTTAAATTATGCCTTTTTCTTAGTCTCCTCATCTTATTCACTATCAGGAAAAAAGTAAACATCCACAAGCTCCAGATAAAAAAATATGTTTTTGATTATTTAAGTATCAATAAAGCACTCCACAAATTGATTACTATTTTCAGACAATTCAATGCAAGTTATACCATAGCAGAACCTTGGTCCAACCTCCACAGTTGGTTTAGTAGAAAACCAGTTCTCATTGTCATTCACCATTTATGGTTCTGATGCCTGTTTGACACACAGATTTATCTTTTTTCTCCCTAAGGTAGTCATTTTTCTCACCGGGTACAGGTAACATTTTCACATATCAGCATGGACTCCTTCTCATGTTCTGCTTCATTTTTCTATAACTTACCATAGCAGATTTTTCTATCCAACAGTTCTGAACGTTAAATCTAACAACTTGGAGACGAAACCAAATACAAGTAAGTGGCACAATCATCATAAATAATTGAAATAACTATTAAAGGCCAATTGGCCTTTGGAGGAATTCTGTAGTTGTTCCATATTCTTTCCATATGATAAAAAAATAAAGCTACAGTAATAGGCTTTATCTTAGGTATCCTGCTAAATGCAAACTGTTTAAGTCACAGATATACTACAAATACTGCAGTCAAAATCTTAGTCCGATAGGCAAAGTCACCAGTCCAGAAAATGAAGCAATGCAGAAAGCATAATCTAATTTTAAGAAACCAACATGCATTCTCCATCCAAATTGTAACCTGAGCCAGAAATTTAGTTAATGAACTGTATCAAGAGACTGCTCTTAATAGCCAGGGCCATAGGGTCCGCCTGAGTCAACTCTTCAGTCTTACACACACAGATTAGCAACTTTCCAACTCACATAAAATAAGCAAAGTATGGATAACTCACACCGGGGTGATCCCTGCCAATCTGGACCCAAAGATCCTCTCGAGCTGGCAGATCAGAGAGAGTTGCTGACCAGCTCCCACGGAGACAGCGTAGGCCTCAGAGTTAGGAGTTTCTTCTCTCCCCTGCTCTCTCCGCACTGTCCACTTTTATGCCTGGTGCATCCTGGCAGATAGGGTCAGCACAACCCAGGAGGCAGGCCGGGGGGCGGACGAACTCCGCCTCTAGTTGCACAACTCTCCCCCTGAGGTGCGCAGGCGCGCATACCAGCCGGGGGCCCCAGCCCTCAATTCGAGGGTCCTGCCTTCCTCCTCTTCTTCCTCATTTCCGGGTGTTTGACCTCCAAAGCTAGTTTGGAGGACGTCTGCGGTTAAGTTGGCTACAAGCCCAGCCGAGCGGCCGGCTTCAACAGGTTTCCAGGGGGGCTGCCTGTGAACCGGGCTGAGCAGCTGCATCCCTGCTCCTTATCGCTCAGCCTAGGCAGGCAAACATCTTCTTTCCCAAGGTCTGGCCTCTTCTTCTCACAGGAGATTTTTATGACTCTACAGACCACAGAAATTTCCATCTCCAATACAGCAAGCTTCCTCTGAAATCCCTCGTTCTCTGAGTTAGGTCAGTAAGCAGAGACAAAAATCTTTTCTCTTGCTGACTGAAAAATGTAGAAATCACTGATCAGGAAGACTTCGTGACTTTTGCCAAATTGTCTCCAAGGCAGGGCTGGGTTTTGAGATAGGGTTTACATAGCTGTACTGTAATTTTTACGTAGACTCGGTTCAGAAGTATACACCAACAAGGAAACCATTCCGATTCTCAGATCTGTGGCAGTCTGATGGATGGCTTCAATGCTGTCCATGCTGCCCTCATGCCTCTATGTACTGCCGTACTACAACAGCTGTTCCTTTTCATACTTTTAAACATTTCTCCCTTTCAGGAAAAAAAAAATAATTGTTTTTTCTCACTTCTTGTGACTTCTTACCTATGGAACTATCATCAGGAAGCAGATGGTGAAGGTGCACAAAAGAAAGGAGGAGCATCCTACATTAGACAAGAAGTAGCAAGCACATATTCAGGACTGCATGATATTCAGAAACTGCCCTAATAAGGGACTAAGTACATTGATTGAGAGCAGATATAATGATCTACAAGGTCAAGCCACCACTGTTTTTGTGAGCATCATTGAAAGTATTGCTTTGTAATAAGGAAAAAAAATTTCAACGTTTGGCTTCAGTGTTTTGTTATACCGAAAAGTGAGAAATTACAGTCCTTTCATTTCTGTACTAGCTTTCAGCAAGTGATACATATGGATTTTAGTAACATGAATATATTAATATGAAATATTTCTCTTGCACCCTATCTATGAAAAAAATATTTTTGGCACATGTTACCAGAAAATGGTTTGTCAAAAGAATTTATTAAAGTGATTTGTTAACATCAACGTAACGTGTTTTTCCTTTGCAACTCAGATTCATGTTTGTATAAAAGAAACAATGAAATATGGCATTTAATTCAGTGTATTTCATCCCGCCAAAAAAGATTATACATAATACAGTGCTGACGTGTCTTATTCTAATCAGCCTATCATGATAAAACTCAAATAAAAATGCTTGAGTATTAGGCACTGTTGAGATGTTAAAGTGAACCACAAGCAAAATACTTATTGTTTTTCAGAAAGAAAACTTTGGCTCTAATGTTGCATCTGAAAAATGCATACAGTATGCAGACTGCAACTGTATTTCTTTACCACTGTGTTTTATTGTAATTTATGCCTGATCCAAAAACATCTGTGGTTAAGAACATAGAACTAGAATGCAAAGAACTAATATTCTTGGAAGTAAAAATAGTTCAGTAAGAATCTCTCATGTTCACCAACAGATACAGACTTTGTCTTTCTACTTTCCTCAACTTTTCATACATATTGACCCTAATTCAGACCATTAATACCAATGAGAGTAGACAGTTTTCTAAGGAAGATGCTTACTACTTAAACATGAATGCTCTACCATTAGACTTCACAGAAGAGTCAGTATTAACAAAGGACATGGCAGAAATATTTAAATATGACCTCTAATGTATGTTCAACCAAATTCTTTCAATGAGACAAAAGTTACTCTAGCCAGTTCTGTAACTGAATTTGAAATGTAAAGGAACAGAGGGGGAAAACAGAGCTAATACCATCTCAAATTAACATTGAGAGCACATAAAGTCAAATGAAAAAAAAATAAAATAAACTGAGATGTAGTTTTCTTTATTAATTGCCCATCTGGAGCTTCCAACTATTTATTTATTTGTTTGTTTTTACAGGACCTAGCTTAATTAGATTTAGCTACTCTGGAAAATACTGTGTGACAAGAGTTCATACACCTCATACTCCTCAGAAATATGACACAGTTGGACAACATCTCATCACCTGATTAACTTGGTTTCTCCTCCACCCTCTTTTTGACTGTACTTAGCTTGCTCACTGTGCCAAGGGAAATCAGCAGAAACATCGATTCTGTTATTTATTGTTGTTACTCAGCCTCTTAAATTTCAGTTTCTTGATGATTTTTTGAAATATGAAGCAAACTATGTTAAAGAAAAAGCAAACAAATGCATGAGAACCTGTAAAATGTGGCAGGTTAGAAAAGACCTGCGCCAGGCAATGAACTTAAAGGTCATTTGTTTCTAACAGCTCTAACCTTCTTCAAATCACCTTAATATGACACCATTCCCATAGCCTATCTGTCAAAGCAAAGTACTGCTTTTAGATTAGGCAGTTAATGCAGCTTGTGATGGTGAAAGAAATATCTTTCTGTATATCTGTCTCAGCAGCAGGAAATGCCTTATCCATTAAATACCTCTTTATTTTGTCCAAGATAAGGAACAAGAGCCTCTCCTGACAGCAAAGTAATTCAGCCTTAAACAAGTACCATCTCCCTGACTCTGAAAAGCCTGACCCTGCAAAATCTGGTGGAGAAAATGGGGAATGAAAGAGGGGTGAGGGAGAAGAAAAGGAAGGCAAATTTCAAAGATATAAATATAACCATCTACTTCAGAACTGTTGTTGGAAATCTAAGAATGTTAGTCATCACTTTTGAATAGAATCATAGAATCATAGAATCATAGAATCATAGAATGCTTAGGGTTGGAAGGGACCTCTAGAGATCATCTAGTCCAACCCCCCTGCATACGCAGGGACACCTAGAGCACATGGCACAGGACTGCATCCAAGCGCGTTTT
>NW_010588884.1:149909-183168 GCF_000705375.1 Tinamus guttatus | reverse complement strand
TTGATGTTTCAGTTTCCGGCCATTTCCTCTAGTCCTATCAGTGGCCACCACTGAAAAGAGACCATCCCCGTCCTCTGCACTCCCTCCCTTGAGGTACTTATAGACACTGATTAGATCCCCTCTCAGCCTTCTCTTCTCCAGGCTGAACAGGCCCAGCTCCCTCAGCCTCTCCTCATAGGGCAGATGTTCCAGGCCCCTGATCATCCTTGTAGCCCGTCGCTGGACTCTCCCTCTGGATGGCAGTGCAGCCCTCTGGGGTATCAGCTACTCCTCCCCGTTTGGTATCATCAGCAAACTTGCTGAGGGAGCACTCTGTGCCTTCATCCAGGTCATTGATGAATAAATTGAACAGGACTGGACCAAGGACTGACCCCTGGGGGACCCCACTAGCCACAGGCCTCCAACTAGACTCTGCACCGCTGATCACCACTCTCTGGGCCCTGCCATCCAGCCAGTTCCTAATCCATCTCACTGTCCACTCATCTATCCCACACTTCCGGAGCTTGCCCAGGAGGATGTTGTGAGGGACGGTGTCAAAAGCCTTGGTGAAGTCGAGATAGACGACATCCACCGCTCTCCCCTCGTCTATCCAGCCGGTCATTTCATCATAGAAGGCTATCAGGTTAGTCAGGCAAGATTTTCCCTTGGTGAATCCATGCTGACTACTCTTGAGCACCTTCTTGTCCTCCATGTGCCTGGAGACAACAGCCAGTATGAGCCGTTCCATCACTTTTCCGGGGACGGAGGTGAGGCTGACTGGCCTGTAGTTGCCTGGGTCCTCCTTCTTGCCTTTTTTGAAGACTGGCGTGACATTGGCCTTCTTCCAGTCTTCCGGCACCTCCCCCGTTCTCCAGGATCTTTCAAAGATGATGGAGAGCGGCTTAGCTATGGCATCTGCCAGCTCCCGGCAGCACTCTGGGGTGCATCCCATCAGGGCCCATGGATTTGTGGGTATCGAGGTTCCTTAGGTGCTCTCTGACCCAATCTTCCTCTACCCAGGGCAAGTCTTCCTCTCCACCAGCTTCTTCTCTTGTCTCTAGGGCCTGGGGCTCTAAAGGGCTGCCCTTGGTAAACACCGAAGCAAAGAAGGCATTGAGCAACTCTGCTTTTTCTGTGTTATTTGTAACCAAGGTGCCCATCCCGTCCTCCAGCGGACCCACGTTTTCCCTGATCTTCCTTTTGCTGTTAATGTATTTGAAGAATTTTTTTTTTGTTATTTTTAACGTCCCTTGCCAGCTTGCCTTCCAGACGTGCCTTAGCTTTCCTTGTCGCATCTCTGCACTCCCTGACTACGTTCCTGTATTTCTCCCAGGGGGCCTGTCCTTTTTTCCACATTCTGTATACCGCTGCCTTCTGCTTGAGCATTGCCACAAGCTCCCGGCTCATCCACGCAGGTCGCCTGCCCCCTCTGCCTGCCTTCCTACACACAGGGATGCACTGTTGCTGGACGTGGAGGAAGTGCCGCTTGAAAACTAACCAGCTCTCTTGGGCCCCCCTGCCTTCTAGAGCACTAGCCCATGGGATTCTACCGAGGAGGTCTCTGAAGAGGCTAAAGTTGGCCCTCCTGAAGTCCATCGTCGCAAGGCTACTTACAGCCCTGCCTCCTCCTCGTTGAATCCTGAATCCTGAATACAGACAATTAAAATTAAGCACCTAAATAGAAATGTGTGTTAGACCAAAAACTGATAAAATAGCTTGGAAGTAACTCTGTGGATCAGATGAAACAGAGGTTCTGCAAGTCCAGACAAAGTTCAAGGCATAAAGGAAATAAATAACTGTCCTGCAAAAAAGAAATACAGTAAGAGTAGGATGTACCTCCTTTAGGCAGTCAGCATACATAAATGTATACCCAACTCTATCATGTAATCGCACTATATAGGTAGTGGAAGGACTATGTAATCTTTTTTCCAGGGTGATTCATATACTTAATGTCGCTAACTTCAGAATGAAGTGACTGGCACCATAAGAGTGCTATTTTTTCCACTGAACATGAAGAAATTCCGGACAATTAGCTCAGATGCAGATACCCAGATAGCAAATACATAGATTTGGAGAGAAGCATAATCATTATCAACTACACAGACTGTGCAGATACTTTGCCCTGTTTAGCAGAAGTGCTTGTTGCAGTGTAATTGCTGCACACTGAACAACACTAGATCACCTGGAGACTTTTCTTACTCAGTAAAGCACTTCAAAAGATGCACAGAAACAACAAGATTTGCTCCTGTGATTACAAATAATAACAGGCCTATGGACTTCTTAAGACATACCTACAGTTAGACTCAAGCAGCAGGAAACTTCCACTAATAGAGTTCTTGCAGAAGAACTCTTGCACCTGTGTGTCTCATGCTGAACAAGATGAAGGTTCTTGCAGATCCTTACAATAAGCTGTATGTCATCCACAATGTGCTGCAGATACAATGAAATAAAGACTAGAGCTCCTGGAAGGGATCAGCTGATTTAACGGTCCTCAGCAGGGAAGGACAAGAAAGCCATGATTCAGCCACCAGCAGCTCTTCAGGCTGGTCAGTCAGGAGAAAGGAGAATGAGCACAAAGAGGGAATCAATGTAGGATGAAATAGTTCTAAAAGGTAACTTTAAATATCCCAAATAAACAGCTCAAAACAAATATTCATTCATTCTACAAGATACCATTGGTTTCTACAGTCTGTGTAAAGGTTATTTTAATTAAGGTATTACTGGTGGGATTATGTGTTCATCATGGCACTCCTCCAGATGCACATTTGAGATACAGGCCAGAATTTCCCTTCCCTGTTCGACAAGAGCAGGCACTGTGAAAGCGTTTTTCTTTAGAGGCTGGAAAAAGGGAATCCTACAGCAAACGGAAGAGTTTCTCCACAACCACAGATTTCCACAGTTACTCTTGCCCCTCTCCTGTGATTTATGCAAGTCCAGTTTTGGGGCAGGCTTGCAAAGCCGGCGCAGCTTTGCAGCCCTTGTCTTCCCACGCAGAGCGGCTGCTGCCTTCAGGAGAGCCTCAGATGAGATGGGAAACTCCTCCTGCTGCACATCAAGCTTATGATCATTTGGTGCCAGTCACGTGGCTAATCCAGTCAAATTATCTTTGTTAAAGCACAGCAGCTATTTAAGACACCATGATTTTTCCTTCAGCTGAATTAAAGGCACCCACAGAGATTAATTTCAGGCTTTACTGGGAAGCTTAATATAAAACCTGTACGTTGAAAATTGACTTTCAATTTTTGAAATACTTCTTTCTAATTCAAATATTTCTTTAAAGAAGGTTAGCAAACCAAAACATTGTTTTTTATTGAAAAAAGTTGCTTGCTTATTAACTAGCTAAATGCATAATTTAAGTTACCTTGTAACTTGCTTTCTTGGAATCTGACATGCAACATGCATATCTTTATGACATGCATAATCCTTAACTGAGCTGATGAAAGAGAGAAATTCTACAAGAAAATTGTTGTCTACATCACTTGCACTATTGACTCCAGCAGAATTTAAAAAAGAAACAAAAAGAAAGCAGTAGAATAAGGAGCTGGAAGAAATCTAAGATTTAACATTTTGTTCTATTTTTATTTATATATACATATTTTTGAGATGGATGGACCTTAAAGAGAAAGCGTACTTCAGACTTACGTCAGGCAAATATGTCTGAATAGAAACAATTCATGTATCCCAGCAGGGAGAGCTGTGCACACACCTCAGAGTTTCCAGATGTGCATATCATCACACATTCATTTGGCCTGAGGCCTAATTTTGCAGTGAATTTCACAGTCAAACAATTAATGTGATGAACAGGATTTTGAGCAGCTTTATTTGGGGATTTTGGCCCAGTCACAGTCCTTTTATTATTGCAAAGTGATTATATTGCTTTGTTACTATATACCTCTGACATAATAGAAGACCTGTGATGTATTATAGATGATTCAATAAAACCTACCCCAAAAAATCAGAAGTAAATCAGCATAAATGTGACCACTGGAGATCACAGCCTAGTAAGAGTTGTTCTACCAGGCAACTGGAAAAGGCATCATTGGAGCTATACACTCTATGCAACAAAATACCCTGGTTGACATTTGCAAAACAAATCCTTTAAGTATAAATTATGCCTTTTGCCTTTCCCTCTCCCTCAAACACACGAGTTCTAAAACCAAGACAAAACAGCTTGTGATTAATTCAGTCATAGGGAACTTAATTTGAAACAGTCAAATAATGGAAAAGACTCCTTGAAAATAAGCTCAGGTATGCTAAAAAAAACAAGAGCCATTTATATTCAATATTCACCATATATTTTGCATTTTTCCAAACCTAGTTAAATAGTGTAATTATTCACTAATTATTTGTAAAAATAAAAAAGCAAAATCCTAGGCAAAACTTATCTATAATGAGCAACTCGGCTCTAAACATGACTCAGAGCAATTTCTGAAATGCTATGGTACTTACACATTACCCAAAATGCTGTACAAACAACTGGTGTCTGTTTGGTGTTTCAGACAGGTACTCCAGCAATACATTTCATGCACCCACGCTCCTTCAGAACAGACTCTGTAAGCAGATCCCAAGGGGGGAGATTTGCCTAGACATTTACAAAATATCTGCTATTCTCTCCTTTGCCAACTACAGGGCACAACAAAGGCAACTGCAAAATTAAACTGAATCCTTCAGGGCACTGTCTGTTCTTTGTTGTCATTTTATATAATGCCTATTGCAATAGAGACTAATTCTGTCGTGGTCTTCAGGTTAGTCACTTCCACTTACACAAGGGCCTATGGAAAAAAGAAAGTAAATACATGTCTCCATCAGATCAGCACCTCTAGACATCAGCACTGCACCAATCTCCTGAGGGAAGATGGAAAAGATAGGAGTCATCCATTCAAATACACATCTAGTGAATAATTTACATCTAAGCTAGTCATCCTGATTGCCCTGTATTCAAAGAGGAAGATATTTCTAACACATTTCCTCCTAAGCAGACATCTAAAATTCAGTCAGGTAGCTTCTCTCTCCTACAACCACAGAGAGCTTTTGGCAATTAACTTATGACATAGGCGTCTAACACTTCGAAGGGGAAAGGAGATGAATGCCCAGCAGAGCATTGAGGGGGTTGTTTGTTTGTTTGATTGTTTTGGTCTTTTCTTGTCTTTATGAACTATACTTTTTCTATAACTACACCAAAAAAAAGAGAGACAGATAAAGCTGCTAATATCACCCACTTTATTTTCATGAAAAAACCTCTAGTGAGAGACTGAGGTTTATGTGGCTCTGTTTAAACTTTCTGGGATGACGATCTTGTTTGCCAGGAATATTGTTCTCAGTTAGAAGTGTAGTTACTAAAGTGTAGTGCCTCTCCGGAATTTACCTGTGGGCCAGAAAAGAAGGTAAACACAGTGGGTAGACAGAATAAAAGAACAAAAGCGGAATTTAAACATTTCCACTATGTTTTAAGTAAAGCTGTAGAACACTTAAATATGTAGCTGGGCCTCATCTCTTGCAGCCCATTTGACTGCCTCAGTGTTGAGCTGTTACAGCTCCCAACTCCAAAGCCTTGAAAAACATTTCTCATTTTGCGGGGGAGCAGAAACAGAACAGGTGCCTGTTCACATTTATTCTATAAAAGAAAGGGAAGCAATTTATTTCCTTTGCCTCCTTCTCCTCTGCTTAAATTCACCTTCAATGTGATAAAATAGCATTACTGAACATAGCATTAGACAGCTAAAAAGTAAGTATACTGTAAGAGAGAGATTGGCTCTGTGTAAATCGCTTAGCACAGATCACTAACAGGATGCAGATTTACTATGCAAACATACTTCTACACATTTAAAGACAACGAGATATAGCCAGAGCCCACTTTTTTCAATCACATTCATTTAAAATATACGATTTTTTCTCAGTCTTATCAAGAATAGTTTATATTTATTTTCCTTAATGTTCCCTACTTCTTCCTCTTTCCTTCTCCCCTGAAACTCTATGTCTTCCAGGACCCAAGAGAACACACAAAAATAAGCAATTCAAGCTGGCTCTTTCCATCCTAAGCTATCCATTTCTGCCTCCTCCAAACTCCGATTTACATTTCAAGAGTCTTGGTGGCTGGCATGGGATTAAGTACTTTCTTTTAATTTAAATGTTGTGTATTCTGTTCCAAACGCCACTATTTCTAGGACAGATTCATGCATCAAATATTCACAACAACAAGAATGTAAAATTGCCTTGGGATGACTATTTCTAGGACACATTGAAGCGTTAAATTTGTTCATTACAATAAGAAAATGAAATTGCCTTGGAACTTAGCATTTAACTATTTTTAAAACTGTTCTGTTGAGGTGGTATGCAGTAATCCCCTTCTACTATAAAGTGAACTGTGTTAATTTAATATTTTTTCAGTTTCCTAATTAGCTATATCTCATTCTTGGAAACGTCAAAACAACTCTCTTCTCAAGCAAATCCATTTAAAGTATAAATATACATATCTATGGATTCCTGGACTTCTCTAAGCACATTCCTTGCATCTATATTGAATAAATATTGAATAAATATGATATGATCCAAACCCATTAAAGTCAACAGAATTCTTTCCACTGACTTGAGCTGAACGTTGGGTCAGCTTTGAGTTAACCATTCCGCCTTGGAAGACTCCTGAGCATTCGAGAGCAAAAACCCAGGAAAGGGTCTGCAGTGCTCTTGGCTGCCTTCTTTTTTTTGCTTGTTGTTTGGTTCTTTAAAACCTACAAGTAAAAACTGATTGCCTCATTGTAGTTGTCTGCAAATTACTATATGTACAAAATCTCAATACAAGCAAGTTTTAGAAGTACAGAGAATGTCAGTAGGAATACTCATGAAAAGAGAATGCTGCATTGGCAGCGTTAGAAAACTAGAAGCTACATTTAAACTGCCTGTTACAAATTAAGGGCAGTCCCAAAAACTAATGGAAACCAGAGTCCAAAGAAGGAAGAAAGGAAAACAGTATAATAAGCTTTTACTGCTTTGAAAAGTTTTAAGAAAATATTGACCAGAAAAAAGCCAAATGCTGAAATTGCTTCAAAAATTTTAATTTTACATATTGGTAAAAGAAAATAAATGCTATTTGATCTTATTATTTGAAATGGACCTGAAACAGAAATAATGAACACAATGAATTAGACCACAAAAGCAAGAAATATAAATGTCATTTCCTCCTACTTGGTACCAAACATTCGTTGTGCATGATCCATGATTTTTGAAATGGAGTTGGTTCAGAAGATCTAACTGGAATGATAATCATAGTAGGAGATGCAGAAGCATACGTGGTATGCTAAATATGATACGAAAGATAGTAGAAGCCTTTTCTGAAAATACAGACAGTGAAAGGAGTATCTGCAGGAGCTCTTTAGTTATTCATAATGTCTTTAAGCTACCTGGCATGGGAGGGATGAACAGTGAAACGCCAGCTCCAGAGACACCGTAACAAGGTTCCCACATGTGGCCAGAACTCGGGAGAGCAAATTCAGAAGCCTCCCCCCGAGGTCCCTGTTTCCATGGTTTCCCTACTACTGGGAGCTAGCCTTAACCAGCATGTGGATACTGTGCACCTGTACATACTACGGAGCTTTACAAATAAGAGTGCAGAGCTTTAAAAGCTCTTGTTATTGTTGAAGAAAAGAAATAACTAGGAGACAGCAAAATTTCAGCCATGTATTATTGTTGGACCAAATATTTAACATTTAAAAATTTAGCAGGTTATCATTTTAGCTATATTAGAAGCTATTTTAAAGCATGACAGATGAAAATACATTTTTCAAGAAAGTGTAGGAGACAGAGGTTAAGTCTCAAAAATAATTCAGGAATCTTTTACTCTAAATGATGGCAGAAGTGAGCTTTTACAGTGACACTAGACCTGGAAATTCAAAAGACTCTTCAAAAGACAGAGTCAGGCACTTCAGGTGTTCTTTGCATTTTTGATACTGTAAGCACTAAAAAGTCTGCTTTTTACTACTTAAACTTCAAACTACCTTCCTTCTTACTTTGCCAGCCAGTCTGCCCTCAGTAATGTTTATAAACCTGCTCTGAAAAAAATGCCAGACAGATTCGGCCTTCAAAACCACTGTCCACCTGGTGCTCCATTTAGCAGAGGTGCAGGAACCAGAGCCCTGCAGGCTCTTTGCAGACCTGCATGTGCCGAGAGCCGCATCTCAGCCTCCCCCACCGCTGCTTTCCTCTGCTTTCGGCTACCGCTTAGCAGTGGAACAGACTGTTACTCAGGTCAGACTATTTCATTAGCTATTCCAGAACAAATTTTGAATATATTGAATATATTTTGTGATCATGTATGTGAGTAATATAATCTCAGCTGTGTTGGATGCCAGATGACTCTCAAGTGGCTAAGCTTAAAGGGAGGAAGTTTCCTATCAGAAGGAATCATCTCAAGCTTTTCAGCCATCCTTATTGCCTTATGCTCTTGTTTTCTTTGCATAGTGCGGTCTAGTCAAGATATTCCTTGCTTTTTCAGCTTCAGTTACTGGAATGCTCTGGCAGAAGGTCTAAATATAAACAGTCTTCAAGAACAGTACTGCACAGAGCCAGCTCAGCTCCTCAGATAAGCCTCAAGACCTCCAGCCCAGACTTATTATTGCACTGAACACCCTAAAACCTTTTAATGAGATAAGTGGCAGTGCTATCGGTTTCTTTGAAAAAAAAAATGCAAGAACTAATAAACTAATACATAGCTAGCTTTTGCCAGCTATATTACTTATTTGCTTCTGGCAGAAAATATTGTTTCTGGAGACATTTCTCACTACTGTTGGTACAGGGGTACAGGCAAAGGAAATAGCTTTACTGCCTGTCAAGCTCTAACTTGCCTCAGCAGAACTGTTACTTGGCAAGTAAGGTGAACGGGGAAGCAAACCAGTAACTTAGCTCTAGTCATCTCTAAACAACACCCAAACTGCAGAACCAGACTTCCTCTGTTCTGCTCTACAACCTCTTTGGAGGATAAAATGTGGTTTTTGGCAAAAGGAAGGGGGGATCATTATTTTCTTTCCATTAGCACATCTCTGTTCCCCGCTGCCAAGAATCCTACCATAATTGACTATGAAGTAAATACAACTCCCTATTGTATTGTACTGGATTTTAAGGAGAACCTGAACAAACTGCTGTCATCAGAACTGCCTGTACCATCCACCTCTGTGTGGATGGAGAAAGAGAAGCTGAATTTGATCAGACAAGCAGGAGATCTGGTACCCAACAGAAGTCCTTGCTAAAGCAACAGTGGCCTCAAGAGGAGAATTAAATGAAGGTGCTTTGTGGAGATGCCCATTGAGAGCCATGGAAAAGATGCAAAGAATAAACATAAAAATGGAGCTTAGGAATAATATCTTAGGTCCTAGAGGCTTGAGGCACCTAAACCAGAAATCATTAAACTCACTGCTTAACACCACATGTTTAACACTGGAAAAAGCACAGAATTTAACTTTTGATCTAAATCTTTCCAAATGTGGTTGTGCTTTTTTCCAGTACCTCCTTCCTGGCAGTGCTGAGCTTTGCTCGTATCTTCTTACTTGACAACATTATTTCCTGCATAAACCTCCCAACAAGCTTAATCCCATAATTGTTTGGAGAACAAACCTAAAGCATAAAATACAGTACCAGCCACTTTATCTCTTTAAATATAGCCAAAGACAATGCTGATGTTCAGAAACCCAGGGTACTCACCCAAGAGTAATCACACAATCTACAGTAATCCTTTGAAATAGCTGCCTTTCACAAACTTTATGGCTCACTTCTACTTTATCTTCCTGGCCCAGTGAATGTTTTCTGAATACTAGGCACAATTTCTACAGCACAGAGTAAATCACATCTCAGAATGAGTATTTAAGTCCACCCTTTCTCTCCCTTACCATAAAACATTAAGGTGCCTCTTGGTTAGCATGGAATGGAGGAGTGCTTTTGCCAAAAGAGAAACCGTACAGAACCTGGGTAACATTATTCTATCATTTTTAAGGTATGTTTTCAATTTTTTTAAAATTATGATGATACATGTCTATTTTCAGGACAGTAGCCACTCTAAGATGGGTAAGGCACCCTTTTGAAACCTTGTGTAAAAAGGAGAATAGATTTAACATGCAAAAGAACTCAGCCCGTACTAGCCAGGATTAATAGGTTTGTTTCCATCCCATGTTCATGAAGCACTTCTGCTGTTTCATCCCACTGGGACATGGGTAAGAACTTTGTATAAGAGCATACACAGCGTGCATACTGAGCAGCTTTTATATTCTCTTTCTTGACAAAAGGCATTAGGAAAAGGCATTGCAGTTTTATTTCCTCTTTCGTTTGACCTGTTGTTTTTTTCCTATCGTAAAAGATGGGTCAAGATAAGAGAATCTGAGGTTTCTCACACAACGTTCACCAAAATAAATAAATAAATGTAACAAAGACTATAAATTACTGGTAGTGATTCATTATTTGGTACAAAGTCAGAGCATTTTCTATGCCTATTGTATTGTATTATTAAAAAAGTATTATTAAAATTACAATTGTATTATTAAATCCTATCAGCAGATGTGGCTTTGAATGCATGAGTAATTACACAACGTTACAGAAAACCATTAGGAAGCCTTATAGTGTAAGTTCCCATTTCCTATCTGTATAAAATGAAGGAAAGTACTAGGATGTTGTCTTCAAAGACATACGCAATAGAAAAGGTTAATGAAAATGCATTTCCCAGATACACACACATGCTTGTCAGATACTTACAGACTTTTACATCTGTAACCTCATGTACTGAAAAATACCTACTACAGATTATTGTATTTTTATGTTTTTTAATGTTAGAAAGAAATGTAATTCTACACTCAGTGCATCAAAGTTGCAGACATAAATCTAGGAACTAGCTATCCTAAACTATCAACATTAAATTCATTTCTATAAAAGCAATAAAACTGATCCTGTTCAGTATTTCTCATGTTAAATGTGATTGTCAACTTGTATAGATTTTCTGTTTTTCTCCTTATTAAAACATAATTAATACTAATTTAATGAAGGCAAAAATACTGACTACAGTTCTCAGTAAAACAATCTTATTTAAAAATAGAAATATAAAGCATGCCACCATGACATGAAAGCCTTTGTATACAGCGTAATTCCTTTAACCTTTATCATCATAAAAATGTGACAAATACAAGTGTTAACAATCTAAAGATGCAAAGTTAGAAGTCCTAAACTTCCAAATGAATTCCAGTTATTCCGACTGCTTGGCATTTGCTCTTCTCTCCATTTGCCATACTCTCCTACATGGATACCCAAATGATTCTTGAAAATACACATTTGTAGCTATTATTTTTCCCTTTAGCCAGTGATACGGGTTTTCCTTCTGTAAAATTGTTTACATGAAAACATCACACAATTGGATTAGGTTATCCCAAAGAAAATTCAGTCAGGGGAGGCAAAATTTGGTCTCCCCGGGAGACACCTTGAAAGATGCTCATAAACACATCAGTCATGACCTGCGCTATTCAAAGGTATTCACACAGATGCTCCTCTGATCATGACTGTGGGTGTTCGTGATTCAGTCTGCCAAAAGGCTTTTCAGAAAAATGACACATCAAAACTTCTTCCTCAATACGCCCTCAACCCTCAGTCCAATTTTAACGTTTCTAGAAGAAAAGAATATACCACTCAGGACATGAGACCCAAGGTCAGCCTCCTGATATTGCACATAGCTTTCAGCAACAGGTCATGTAGCCTCTCTGAGGTGCAGAAGTACCACGCTTCCTCACAGATGTTTTCCCCCCTAAAATATGAGGCTCAGAAGACAAACATACCATCAGGCAACAAGGTGCTCAGTGCACTCATAGCAAGATGCCTAGAGTGTTCCTGGAGCAGCTGTGCCTCTGTCTTCTTCCAAACCTTGCTCAGAGCATTGAAGAACATCAAATCAGTCCCTGCACTTCCAAGGGACTGATTTGTAACCCAACCCTTTTTCAAGATTTTGCATTCATCTGTTCATTCGTTAAATAAGAAATCATACATAAGATACCTAAAGATTCAGTAAAGTGTGCCTAGAAATGCACAGAGGCGGAAACAGAAATGAGAGAATGTTTAACCATTTAATAGTGTTTGAATACCTAATTTACTCAGTCTCCTCGGAAAGGTGGAGCTATGCTATAGGTGGTACTTTATGAACTCCATTTTAGCTTTCCTGGCTGTTTTGTTCTATATAAATTAAAAGACTTGATAGGGATATTTTAGTTCACACTTCCAATTATTTTGCAGCAGATAATGCAGCTAACGCTCAACAGCCAGCTTGGAAGAAAATGACATGCATCCCTGTGAAGTTTGTTTCCTAGCACAGTCCCACTGTTGTTCTGTGCCCTCAGCTGTCACTCACTTCCCTGGTCTTGGAAAAGTTTCCTACAGAGGAGTGATAGCATTTGCCAGCACTGGGTCTACAATGAGCACATCTGCTTGATTTGCAGGGAAATAATAGACTAATTATTTTCTTCCCCAGCTGGAAAACTGCAAGCATTTTCACCACAGAGGAACACTTAAAAATTCTAATACTTAAAAATATAAATGCATGTCTACTTATCTGATTGCACCTCAAATGAAGTGCATAACAATCATGGACAAAGACATATAGAAACAAACCACTGCTAGAGATAAAAACCAGTTATTTCAGCACTAAACCAGCAGACTTCTATCAGTCAGCTGAAAGATAAATCATCTAGATGGAATAATTAGGCTGTTCGGCTGCTAGAAGCAGGTGCTAACCAAGATAATGATTCCTGATTTTTTATCCTGCTCAGAGGAACATGCATCTCAAGAAATCAGAAACTGACCGTAAAGCTGTTTTTTATGCAGTCCACAAAAAAGGCACCGTAAAGAAACTTTTAAGCTTTATAACCTGAGTCAGACACAAACTAAGAATCCAAAGGGAAAGGTCCTTAGTTTGCTAATAAAACTAACATTTGCAAAACCTGGTGTTTAATGAAGGAAGAACGAAGGTTGGACAATATACAAGCAGCAACTCACTCACTACAGCTACCCTGCTGTTTTCTGCTCTCTTTATGTGAGGATTAATTACTTAGTTGTATTGCTTTGACATCTACAGATGTGCAACTATTAAATTAATTATGCATTCCTCTCAAAATGGAAGCTGTAATTATACATTTCCTTCACTTTTTGTTTACTCTTTGCTACTATCCTTTTTTTCCATAAGCATTATTTTCTATCCAATCTTATAAAAAAATCCAGTATGCATATGAAAAGCATACTGTACTTAAGTCATTAACATACATAAACAAACACAAACATGATTGCTGCCTATATGGAGTCACACAAAAAAAATAGTCAAAATACAGTCAAACAATGACTAAAAAAATTGTCATTGTTTAAATTTGATAAGCTTAGTGATCCTTAATCACTTTCCCACAATTCTCATACACAATTTCAATTTATATGAGGCTGCCAGAAGTATCTAGGAAGTTACTCTAAGTTCAAGTTTCAATGAGCAACCTTCATCACCTTAAATTCTCACCAGACAGAAAATAGAGAACAGGCATGGAATAGCAGCTCTCAAAGTGAAGTATGATGGAAGTGCTGCAATCTTTTTGCATCTCAGTGATTCCTAAGTCTGCTCTAATGTCATAAAATATAAGTGAAATAGTTTTTCCTTTTGAAATCAGTACCCAATTCCATTGTCTTATTAGGCTCTTATGTGGAAATTCTGCAATGCTCCATTCTATGCATAAAGATGCTGGTGCTAGGACCACATTTTCTGAAATAGGTTTTATGCTAGCACTGAGCAGGAAATGGCTTTTTCCCCTCATGACCAAAAGCTGAGATTAAATTTCCTGAACTGATTTTCAGTTAGAATTAATTGGCAAATTCAACAGACTTCATAATTCTTCTATTCAATTTGATGGACTTTTGCATTTCCGAACATCACGCATTTAAAACTAAAATTGTTTCAGATTAAAAAATATATATATATATTGTGAAAAGACAAACACTGAATATTACAAAAATAACTTTTCAAAAACATTTGTCAAGAAATTAGCTGAAGCCATTACTTGCTTATGAGAAGCTTTCTGTTTTGATAAACCAGCATTTTCAACAGGAAAAACACTTCAATCCCTTTATCTGTATGAATTTTATCTTTTTCACTTTGTGATAAAATATCTCAAACCTTTTCTATATGTTAGCATGCTAATATTTTTCGTTGATTCAAGGGTTAGATGAATTTACTACACTCACCAGTGGTCTCTGTATTGCAATTTGTGGCTGTGAAGGACTCTAGGATATTGCTTCTTTATAAAACACACTGTGACTAGAAAAGTAGGACTGATATCGCACTTTTACATGTTTAAGACATCTGCTGGATAAAGACTGGACAGTTCTGCAACAGCTTAAAGATGCAAAGTTTGACTATTTCCTAATGTTGCTTTCTATGTCTGTCTTCTAATTTATTCCTTATTCCTTTTGTCCCTTCCAGCCCACTGTCTTCCTCAGTCTGTGCTGCAGAGAATATGTCTGGGAGGACCTGAATGCCCTATTGGCCTCATCTAAAAAGTGTTGCACTTTGCCCATGACTAGCAATAAGCCCTCTAATACCACCTTCCCTCCCATTCCACACTAAAACATATTTCTGTCTTCCATTTTTCTGCTCATTGCTGTTCATTGTTTCCCAAACTCAGAATAAGCATCTGTGCAAACATGGGGGAAAAAAATCTGTTTATGTCAGTTTGCTTGCTCAAACTTCTTGGCTAGCTATCAGAAGGGGAAAATACCCTTTGAAGCTCCATGACTCCAGTGAAATCATTGCCCTGTAACTGCACACAGACTTTACCTGCTCCTCAGCACTTCCCCTGTGCATCCATAATGCACAGGAAGATATAAATGAAGGACGAATTTGTCTCACTCTCTTCTCAGTCTTCACCTTAAGAGACTTGCAGAGAAAACACTGAGTGGATAAACTAAGCTTTCCTGAGAAAAAGGCAAACACCACCAACACCATCCTTGGCTGCCTAAGCCCGGGGAGCCTTCTCCTCTGCTCTGAGGCCAGACCTGAAGCACTGGCTCCAGTTCTGGGCTCCCCAATACAAGAGAGATGTGGACAATCTGGAGCAAGTCCAGTGAAGGGCCACAGAAGTGTCTAAGGGACTAAATACAAGCGGAGGCTGACAGCAAGGCCTGTTCAGGCTGCAGAAGAGAAGACTTGGGGGGCCTCTTATGAGCATGCATAAATATCTAATGGGGGGAGCAAAAACTAGGCCAGACTTCTCAGTGCTTCCCAGTGAAGGACAAACGACAATAGACACAAACTGAACACAGGAAAACACCACTTAACTGAGGATGGCCAAGCCCTGGGACAGAAACCCCTCAGCCCCTCTGTGCAACCCATCTGCAAGGTTATTTCAAAACTCAACTGAACTCAGTCTTGAGCAACCAGCTCTAGGTGTCCTGCTTAAGCAGGGAGCCTGGACTAGATGATCTCCAGACGTTCCTTCCAACTTCAGAAGTCATCATGGACTGCAAAACGCACCTCGCAAGATGAGTAGGTAGCTAATACTTATCTGGGTTTGTAGCAATGTCTCAGCTAAGTTTTTCAAAAGGTAGATGAACTATGACTACCCAGCCTTTAGTGACAACTGCACTATCATTTTAAGGTTAAATGTATATATATAAAGAAATTTTTTGCTGTGTACTTAGTAATCTAAGTGTGGACACAAACTTTGCCACCTCAAATACCAAGTAGTCTAAAGGTTTTCTAAATAACAGACCACTTCCAGGAGCATGACACTAGCTTCCACCCATCATCAAGTTGCTCAGACTGCAGCAGGCGCACGTGTACATGCGACTAAAATTCCTTGTGAATAGAGGTAATCATTAAAGGAAATGGAGAGCTTGGGCCCATTTGTCTTCACACCAAATGTTTGGTTCTTTAAGTGATTTCCACAATTCCCTCCCAAACTTTTTTCTAGATTCTATTTTATGAAATTAAGCAAGCACAAAAACATATTCAGGCTACTTAAGAGTATACCCAAAACACAGCCCTGCTGGATTCGTTCTTCAGCCTTCTGAATCATATGTGCCTGGGAAAGGAAGCAATAGGATTTGCCCAGTCTGTATGAATAGTTCTAACTCTTTAAAAACTTGATGCACTATGATGACCTTATCTATCCCACAGATACACCGACAATGGACAGAGAAAATGGACATCGATTACCCTTGAATGTTAACAAAATTTCAGTTTAATCCTATGCATTATAAACTTTGTGATTAGTTAATGATTTTAATTTGATCAGTGAATCATTCATAATATAGAGTCTAATAAAGGAGTAAAAGAAAACAAAGGAGAAACCTAATTTCTTCATATTGGAGCATTCCCAGTGGTTTTCAAATACTAGATGCAGGTGCCCATTTAATCTCTCCTAAAAGCAATATTTCTAGAGAACACCATATGTTTTTATGCAGCATCTTTTGGCTTTATGCATAATTATTTGTAATTATTATGACATTTTCTTGAGATGCTAATGACTCGAGTAAAATAGTGACCAACAGCTTGTCTAACTTGAGGAATTTACTTCAAAGTAAGATTCCTTGTTGCAATTGCTTTGTGGATTTGTTAGTAAGCAGTAGTTCTTGTAGTTCTTAATGTTACAGATAATTTTGTTGTTGTTGTTAGATGACCTCAAACTTAATGGAATTGGTTTTGGACAGTTTTCTCTTTTGTCTAACGCTAAAATAACTAAGGAAGAATAAATTCCAATGATTTCTCCCTCACCAACCGAAATTTACCTTTTTCTTGGCAACAGCTTATAACAAACAAAAACGACTAAATTAGTTTTCCACAGGCAGATGTTAATAGGCAGAAGCAACAAACTGTGCAGCTGGAAGAGCTGCAGCTGGACAAATCAATTGCTGTGTTATAGAGCAACACAGATGCCTTTTTCCCCAGCAAAGTGCTATACCCAAGAATAAGATGGAGAATATAAGTAGCCAGTAGGTATTGATATATATTGATATGCTGCAACGGAAGGGGTTCCTAATAGGCAAGTTTACCCCATACATTAGCTTTCAGGATGTGCAAACTAAGTACTGAGGTTCCCTGATTTTCTGAAAGCTCCCTCTCTTTGGGGGGGGCGCATGTTCATCACCATCAGAAACCTGCAAGTCCTGTTTTGTACAGTCAGGCCCAGAACTGTCCAAGGATGCCAAGGCCTCAAAGGCTGTGGAGGCTCAATTATTTCCAGAAGATATGTAATTGTTTACTAAGGTCTGAGCACTTCTATCAATTCTAAGCAGATTGTCGGATGCCTAGTCACCACAGGGCATGTGTCAGTGTTTGTTAAACACGCTCTGTACACTCTTATTAATTTTACATTGACATGGTTTCAGTTGGGGAAATGCAAATGGCAGCACATGGCACTGCCCTGTGGGGAAACACAGGGAACGCTGCATATTTTAGTTAAGCGGGGATGGCTTCGTCTGCCTTCATAGACTTTTTTTTTTTTGCTTTTTTTTTTTTTGCTGTATGGACAATTTCAGTGCCATATCTTACTTGCCTAAGGCACTCCGTCTCTATTAGCAGGATTTGTTGCACATGGCTTCTAGACCTCCATATTTTAAAATGAATGAAAGAAAGAACATCACTGCAGTAGGACACTTTTGACAAAAATAAAACCATTCACTATTTAAAACAACATCATCATCGTACTTCCATATACCTTAGTCTATGGGAAACTACCAGTGTTTGGATAAAGGATCAGGAGGCAGTCAGTTCTCAGGCTTGTAGGCTTTAAGCTCAGAAGACCTGTAGGGCTCAAGAAATGGGATTAGAATGGGATGGGATGAAGCCCTTATTTGATTTGGAAGGATAAAAGGAATCTAACTCCTGCAGGCAACTGTTTTACTGTAATGTGCAAAAGAGTTGCCGCTGAAAACTTCTGTGGCAAATTCATGTTCCCATTAATCAGGAATGGCAAAGCGTGAGGTTAATGTGATTGCAGTGGAACATCAAAAGGAGAGGACGAGGTAAACCTGCTGCTCTGATGAAGCAATGTTATTTTGATGCAGTCATCATCTGCCTCTGCACTCTTCTGCCAATTTGCACAGTATCGATGGAGAATTCCTTTACTAGCAAAAACTTTAAGTATAGAGATTTCTTTCTCTGCATAGACCCTTGGCAATAGTGGTCAAGTATCTGGAAGATCATCTTGACTATAACTCCAGATATAGCCATTAGTTACCATAATCCTTTCCCTAAAAAGATGGCCCTCACCTCTGTCTGCATAGGGCCCAGGCATTGGATCCCAGTGTTGTGACAGATAGCAACAGGCTTCCCCTGTCTCACCTTGTTTTAAGGGATGAAAGGTTCTCTGTTTCAAAAGTCAGAGGTTTTCTTCCTGCATTCCAATTGCATTGCATGCCCCTTGAGGAACTTCTAAAACTGTTTTGCAACTAAATTTAGAGATTACAGCTAAAACTGTGTTAGTATTTGATTAACAGCAAGCGCTACATGCTGTGTGTTTCTTACCTGCAGTTTGCTTATTGCTACAACATACTTTGAATAGATTTGTACTAAAGGAAAATCAGCTTTATACTGATTACTCAGTAATCAATACTGCATCATGCATTATTTATACAGTGTAGATATGTGCTAAGTCAACAGCTGGGAAAGCCTGCACCCATATCAATGGCCAATCTCTTCAGGCAAGCCTGTCTACGCTAACTCAGCCATAGTCAGGTCTTTGGTTCCAGCAAACTTGCTTTTAATGTAGAGAAAAGATCAATTTGTGGAAAGTTCAGAGTGTAAGAGTTCCTGTTCGGTGGGACCTAAATAGGTGCATATCTCAGTTAATGTGCAGTGTAAAGCCCACCTCCCACTCCGGCAGTAGTAACAGTACTTGCCTTTGCTATCGCTGTGGATTAATAAATCTTGAATTAATTTCTGTTCAGTGGGATGCTTAACAGCCTTCACAACAGGAAAGAAAAAAGCAGATCTAAATGTTTTTAGTGAAGGATTGACTTCAGCCTGGACATTCCACTCATCCACACCCTACTACTTGTTCCAGTAGAGTCGGTGCTACCACAAAGATATCTGACATTTGCCATGAAAACTGTGAACTGTGTTCCTGTCTCAAAGAAGTGAAAGAGAAAGCCTGGGCACCTCCCTCCAGATATACATTTCTCTTCAGCTCTGATTAAAGCAGGAAGGGGTAAAACACAAACCTGACTTGCTCATTTAAAATGAGCTTGTTATTCACCACTTTCCATTGAAAATTCTTGGTTCTTCCTAAGCACGCTGTAGCTTGTGTGTACAGAAACCATCAGCAAACATTTGGAATAATAGCAGCATCATTTGGTCTGAGAAATGTGGGGGGGAGAGCTGAACAGGCTATATTAGAGCTGCTAACCTATGCTAGAAATCAATTTTGCAGCAAATCAGGCAACTCCTAAGAGACTGAAAACATTAATGTCCCTTTTCCACAGATAACACAGGGTCACAAAGCAATTCAGTAGCAGTCAGAGGAATCAGCTCCAGCATCCCGAGCCTGAATACTGCAACCAGCAGAGGTCTAGGACCCACAGCAAGGCATGCCGCTCATGCTTACCCAGAATTACATCAGCAACAAAAGCCTCTGACAGCCAGGTGGTTCTGTTCTTCCCATTCTCTAAAATGTCCTTCTTCCCCCTCCCAAGGCAGGAGGAGGATTGCTGATTCAACTAAAGAATAGGGAATAAATGAATTCTGCTACAGACTTCGAAAGCTCAACATTTTGTTTTACATTTGTCCTTCCTGAGGACAAAATATCCTGAGATATTTTCCTCTCTACCTTAAATCCTACAGATCTAGATATTTAATATATGTTATTTATAAAGTGTTTGACAAATACTCAGGCTGTCTTACTTTTAAAATTGCTTGAAAGCTACCAAAAATAAAAATACAAAAGACAAGAAAATTAAAAGCCAGAGAACACTGGCAGGTGATGAGCAGCCTCATCACCTCAGAATTAATTGCTTCCACTGCTCTTCTTTTCTTAATTGAGATAATCAAAGTAGACATTAGTTCTGCCATGACACTGCAGTGTTTCTAAATGAACCTTTCAAAAGAGTGTTTATTTTCAATATTTCTCCATCCTTTAACAGATATAGACTGAAAATAATTAAAAGACTCCAAATTAAAAAAATATATATGTATTATTCACACGTGGAATCTGTTGGCATAAGACAGCGCAGAATTTTTAGTTGTTTCAAAAATTATGCTTGAGTTGTATCTGTAGAAACTATTTGTGAATGTTGCTTTTTCCCCCCACAAATTCTCTTGCTCAAACTTCAAAGTGCCAAACAACAAAAATACTGGACTCCGTCACCCCTAGAAATAGTTTTTTCATCCATAAATTCTATAGGTTCCAGAAAACCCCTCCAATCCATCTTTAAAAAGTTCATCTTACAAAGTTGCAAGATATGCAGTTCCTATTTCTTTGAAATTGGTGAGAAACCTACAATTAATCATAGGAGGCCAAGCCAGAATCACATTCACTTCAAGTTTCCTTATGCGCTTTAGCAGTAGAATATCACAAGATCTCCTCAGGTAGCACTTTAGAGCTGTTTTTTTTTTTTTTTTTTGGGGCAATACATAAGTTGACAGAGAACAATGTGACACAAGCATACAGGAAACAAGCAAAAATAAATAGGTCATAAACCACAAACAAAAAAACCCATAAGTTTTGAATGTGGAAAAATGCACTGAGAAATTATTCTAAAATAATCCTGTTTCAAAACTGCTTGCCTTTTTCCTCTTACACAAAAGCAGCAGAAAGGAATAAGCACCTACCGGACCAGTTCACAGTACTTCAGGTGCTTAAGCTCATGTGTAAGACTGAGTTGCAAGTTTTCCTTTCTCATTCACAGCAGCCTTTTGGAAAGTATATGCTTTTAGAGTCTTAAAGAAATTTAAGATATTTTTCAATTGCAGAGACTAGAGAAAATTGCTGGATATTCTCAATAGTTACATAAAGAGAATGTTGCTTAATAGCTCTGACAGGAAAAGCACTGAAACTCAATTTACTTGTACAAAAACTTTGTTTTCTGCAAATATCAGAACTTTAATGGAAAAAAAACTTAAAGCACTTATTTGGATTTTTCAACTCTTTTTATACAAATGCATAAAAATTGGTTTCCCAGTATTCCGATTGCAGTAATTTATCTTGTATACCATGAAAATAGCTCTTGGACAGTTTAGGTTTTCTGTCACTGAAGATTATATCAGCGCTAAGGTCTATTATCCTCTGATGTTGCAGAAATTAATCCTTAAATTAGGTTAGCACATCTAAACAGATTCAATCACCTAAACATTTCATCATCTTGAAAAACAAGCGGCCAGTGACCCATCTGGGAAGCAAAAGGGCACAACATAAATTACTTGGATAGAAAAGTTTCTCAAAGAAGCTCCACCACAGTCAAATGTGTTTTGTATTACGTATCAATGTTTTGTAAAAAATCTGATTTAAACTTTTCTTTAGAACAACACTAATTTCTTCATCATTTTCCATCTTGGGATTGGGTATTTGGCAGTTGCTGTCTATACCTGGCAGCTTTACTGGGTACTAGTCCACAAGGTTGGACTAACGATTGCATATGCTATCGTGAGGATTTTTCAGTATTAGTTTAACAAAAGTTTCAAACAAAACCTGTCACTTAAGGAACACTGCTGACATCCCGGGCACCTGGAGCAGACTGGGTTTCGCTGCACCTCCCCTGGCTTCACTGAGCTCTACCAAAGGCGCATCTGACTGCCCAGCGCTGCAGAAGCACCAGTGAGAACAGACCCATAGATCCATTAAGAACATCCCTCAAGGCAGGGGACTTGTTCTGACACGTAATATGTTAACAGGTTTCTAACTTTCACAAAACCATTAGAGCAGAGATGAGCAGGGAGACAGACCACTGAATGTTTCCCCTTGCATCAGAAAGCACTGTATGCCTTTATGGAGCCAGTTTAAAATGGGAGAGCAGGTGATGTAGAGGTGGTTATTTGATCCGTTTGCTTTTCAATATATAATTGGACGGTCTAATTTGAGGAGCAGTAATTTCAACATACTCATCAGAGAAATTCATACGGGGACCCCAAACTGAACACAGTATTCGAGGTGCAGCCTCTCCAGTGCCGAGTACGGGGGCACAATCACTTCCCTAATCCTGCTGGCTACACTGTTCCTGATAGAAGCCAGGAGGCCCTTGGCCTGCTTGGCCCCCTGGGCACACTGCTGCCTCATGTTCGGCCGTCTGTCAACCAGCACCTCCAGATCCTTTTCTGGCATGCAGCCCTGCAGCCGCTCTGCCCCAAGTCTGTAGCGCTGCTCCGGTTGTTGCGACCAGAGTGTAGGACCCAGCACGTGGCCTTGTTGCACCTCATACACTTGGCCTCAGCCCATCGATCCAGCCTGTCCCGACCTTCCGCAGAGCCTTTCTACCCTCAAGCAGATCGACTCTTCCTCCCAGCTTGGTGTTGTCTGCAAACTTGCTGGGGCTGCACTCAATCCCCTCATCCAGATCGTCGATAAAGATATTAGAGGACCGGCCCCCACACTGACAGCCCTGCGGGACATCCCTAGTGACCGGTCGCCAGCTGGATTTAACTCCATTCACGACCACTCTCTGTGGCCGGCCACGAGCTGGTTCTTCACCCAGTGAAGAGTCCATCTGTGTAAGTCATGAGCTGCCAGCTTTTCCAGGAGGATGCAGTGGGAGACGGTGTCAAAGGACTTCCTAAAGTTTCAGCAGACCACGTCCACAGGCTTTCCCTCATCTGCTAGGCGGGTCACCTGGTCACCTGGTCATAGAAGGAGATCCAGTTGGTGAGGCAGGACCTGCCTTTCACTAACCCATGTTGGCTGGGCCTGATCCCCTGGTTGTCACACACACACTGTGCGATCACCCTCAGGATGGTCTGTGCCATAACTTTCCCCGATACCGAAGTTGGGCTGACAGGCCTGTAGTTCACCCTTATCTTGGGGACCTCCTCAGTTGACCAAGATTGCAAATAGATGATGGTGAGCAGCTTTTTGGCTTAGTTTGCAAAAAAAGCAACCAACAGAATGCTTGGGCTTCACATTTGGCTGCCAGAGAGCAACATGGGAGTGAAACCTGTGCCCTTACTGGACTTAGCTAAAGGAATGAAGAATTCGGATTCACCGCAAAGTAGCAATGGCTCTGCCCTCGCATGATGTTTCCAAAAAAAATACCTGCTGTTAGTCTGGGCCTAACCCAGGTTCCTATCCCTGGATTACAACCCAGGACTGGAGCAGCTCCTCAGGATAGGACAGAGCTGTTTCCAAAGCACAAGCTACCCCAGGCCCACATGACAGGGGGTGGGCCCTACTGCACAGGGTGCTTCTTCCTGCCAGACACCATGCGGGGAGGACAAGCAGATGTGGTAGAGTCTCAAATCACAGGATCTAAATCGATGTCTTAACCAAAGTTATAAAGTGGGAGATTAGACTGAGAGATTGGTATTAGTTTTAGAGTGAGGATTTGAGTGAGGGATTTGGATTAGGAAATTAGAGCGAGAGATTAGGATATTGGAGGGACTGATACTGAAAAATTAGAGCAAGGAATTGAGATTGAGAGATTTGAGTGAGGGGCTGGGATTAGGAGAGAGGGATTGGGAATAGGATCAGGAGATTAGAGCAAGGATTTGGGGGGTTAGAGTGAGGGATTAGAGGGACTCATTGGAAGGACTAGTAGGGAGCTGTAACACGTATTATAGGCAATTTTGGAGCCTATAATCTATTTTCTATTCTGATTCTGTTCTGAAAACAATGTCTTACCATAGCAAAGTCAGATAGAAAAGATCAGATTAGAACTAGATTTTGTTTGCGTAAGAACTGCTCTCTCAGCAAGACATCAGGGTAAACTCACAAACCAAATTCATCTGCAGAGTCTTCACAGAGTCTTTCCAAACTACAAGTAGAGGAGCTGCACTTTGGGAGCACTCACTAGAAAGAGAAACAGCCCTGGAGATCCAGCAGCCAGAGGAAGCATACGCTCCACAGATGCTGCTCTAGCAATGAGGCAGGATTCCCCTCTTCCACAAAACCAAGGACAGATTTCATGTTTTCATTGCTGTTTTCTCCATGCCAAGAAAAAATGTGTCAAAAATGCAAGTATCAATAATATAACACATCTCTTTTGATGTTTCTAGTAGCATCACACTCTCTCTTGCAGAACAATCCTTTCCCTTTTCTCTGCCCTCAGCCTGCAACAATCCACTACAGTGGAACAGATCACTCTTTTGCTAGTACTTCTTGGTCTTCAAAAATATCACTTCCAAGAGGTAATGATGTAACTGTACAATTTGGATGCACTGCTAGTACAACCACATTTTATTAGTCATATATGACTAGACTTGACTCAGGAATTACTGGGTAGAATTCCACAACCTGCCTCAGGCCAAAGGTCAGACCAGCTGACCATAATGGTCTATCCTGCCTTCAGAATATATTAATCAATATTCTCATAGTGCTTAGGCAATACAACAACAGTAGCCAAACTGCCCAAGTCTAACATTACATTCACAGCAATGCCAGAACTAGCTTTACCACAAAGTGCCCAAATCATACATATATATATATATATATGTATATATAAAAGTACAGTAGGTAGAGGGGCCAAAAGGCTTGTGGTGAGTCTGATACTAGTACTTCTCTCTCCCTTTATAAAAAGCTCTGGAAGGAAGGCAAAATATTTAAAGCAGCAAAGAGATTGATGAATAGGGATGCCAGGATATTCAAATACATTTAGAGACAGTATTGTCAAGACTTGTTTTCCAAGCTATGATACTAAAGATAGTAGGAACCAGCAAAGAAAAGAACACTGTAAAAATGCAAATCTGCTAAACGTTGAATCTATTAATCCATAGCACACTTTCTTCTGAATCATACTTACTCAGATGTACAGGCAACAAAAAGTATTTATAATATTTGCATAATTTCAAACAGCCACTTCATAAATTATTTATTGGTTGTGGTCAAATGAATGTAAGCACTTTCATAATTATCTTTTGTGTGAAAGGTTGAACAGTTTACAGAGGGATTTCAATGGCAACTGAAGATCTGTGGGTTTCTTATAATATTATAGAGAAGAAATGGAAGCTAATTGTAGAGTTGTTATACATTGGCTCTTGAAAAGTGGCAAAGCTAAAAGGATTATATTTAATTTGAAGTTATTTTTAAAATAATACTTACTTTAGAGTAGAGTCTTAGTAACTCACATAAGGCCTCTGTGCTGGATGGTAAAGTACAATCAAAAAAAGGAGAATAAACTTGAAAGAATAGATCTTTACAGCAGGCCCACTGTAAGTTTTGCAGTGAAAAGAGGCAATTCTTTTCACCGAAAAGAAGAGGTTTGTCACCTAGTGTAAGATTATCAATCCTTTAGGATGAATTATAGATAAATGAAATGTTCACTATAGTAATCTCTATGAGACTTCTATTTGCTTTATGAGAAGGAAAGAAAAGTTACTAGTTTAAAGTTGTTAGTTTATAGACTTGCTGTGCAAGTTCACCAGAGACCCTTAGGTCTTGGCATTCATGTCAGCTGGGCTTCAAATACACAGGGGCATGACACGAGCAGACTGCAGGTCTTGTTCCAGGTCACCGCTGCGCTGGATCTGCAGGGCTAGCAGCAGTCAGTCTCTTAGCATCCCCAGGAATAATGGGGACCCTTTTCCTTGCAAAGGGACAGATTGGCTGCAAGAGTGCAGGATAGAGGAGCAGAGTACGCACCTGGAGTGCACCAGAGCAGAGAAATGGCTCACTGCTAAGCAGCTCTATGCACAGGGCATGGATCCAGTGGGTGCCTCCAACACTGCTATCCAGCAACTATCTCGTGGAGATACCCAGACTGGTAACACCTCTCACACAATCTGCTTGTCACTGCCATTTGCTAACACAGATAAACATGCCCATACAAAACCATCCAATATATTTTTTCCACATGTTTTGAAGTTACGAAGCTACGTTTACAGTTACAAAGGTATAAAATGCAGAGAGTTACTTTCTTGTCTTCCTTTGAGTGAATGTTGAGATTCTGATCTAATCAAATATGTGGTGAAAATCTTCTGCGTCTCCCTCTTATTCTGAAAAGAGGAAAAAAAATCCTGAAATTTGCTAATAATGAGGGATTAAAATGGTTAATTCAATATACTAATGATTAATGATCACTGTAAGAAAGAATATTTCGATTATACAATGCAGAAGATCCCTGTTCGAAACTGTAAATGAGTATGAAGTAGGAACGAGCCTTAATTTCCCAGTACACTAAAATGAAATATAAAGCAAAACTCTCCATATACTGCTAATGAGCAGGCGACAGTTCATTTCAGTTACACTCTTTTCATTAAAAACACTGCTTAAATTCTTCATAACCCACATCTCACCACTACAAGCCAAAGAGGAAGGACAAAACTTGACGACCACTTGGGGAGCACTCCAGACTGAAACTCAGCCCAACCCCAATTTTAACCAACTCACAAAAGTCAATGGGAATAAGGCCCTGATTCTAATGCCTATTGGAATAATATATCCAAATACCCATGAGCCTTCACAGCAAATGGCCTGGGAGCCAATATGCAAGTATAAAATATAAAGGCGGGCAGAAATCTGAGTAAGATGTACGAATTCCTATACATAGACAGGGAATATGCTTTTCCACTTCACTTTTTATGGTGAATTTCCTAACTACACCAGATTTGTGAAGCTGACTAATAATATCATGTGCTGTGGTAAGTTAGACATAGTTAACTCGTGCAATAAGAAAGCCTACTTACTGCCAGCACATTAGATGCTGAGTTTATTCTAGCGAGAAAGCTCTGCTTTTAGTTTGATGATAAAAAATTTTAAAATTTTCTTTAACAAGATTATATAAAGTTGTTGTTTAAAGCATTCTGTTTCTCTAAAAAAGTTCAAGATTCAGATATAATTTCATGGAAATGATTCAAAAAATGTTGAAAAATGCATTTAGTGTTAGAATACAGATGCCATGTGTCCTTTTATGTGCAATAGATTTTATGTACTTTACACCAAATTGCACAATTAATTTGGACACATTTGGCGGGAAATAAGTTTTTGTGTGTATGGAAATAGATTAAGTAATGCAACGAATGTGGCTGAGTCAGACCTCTGTAAATGAATTAGGAAGGTTCCCTTTACTTTCCAGCAGGAGAAAGCAAAGATGTTTAATATTTTATGAGCATGAGTGTTTTAAACAGTTTGGAATGGTAAAACCACTCATCAGAGGCTGTGTGAACATTGTGGCGCATCATAGCGATGGATTTGCTGTCAAAAGGGAATTGAACACAAGTTTTTCTTTGCTACCATTTGCTCTTAAGAGCGTAATGACTCATGCAACTGGCTTAACCAGATTTGTAAATCTTCATGGGTAGCAATTCTGCAATATTTATTTCAACTCCTAGCATCAATACATGAATCTCTCCTTTCCTATATGTGTGTATGGGAAGACTTACTAATTGGGTGATCCTAACACATCTGGAGAAAAGACTCCATCTTTTCTTTTCTGAAAACAGCTGAAAACATCAGGGACAGACTGAATAGAAGTAACTATTTTTCCAGTCCTAAAAGGCTCTAGAATCCAGTGAAACTGGGTCTTTGCATACAAAGACACAAAGGTTGGCTGGAAAAATGCTAGGTTTCAGCTGAATTCTATTTAAGATTTCGTTTTTACTTCTGATTGAGCAGGTTATTCCAACTAATGGAACAAAATAAAAAGAATAACCTAGACCCAAGAGAAGGAAAATTATCTCCTAAGAAAGAGTATATTATTCAAAATTTCCTTTTATTAGGTCATTTCATTCACCATGAGGAAATAGAACTCCTTAATAAGGAGGAACAATAGGAGATATTAAGTACAAAAGAATCAGTGTAGAGAGGACCAGAATATGGAAAAGTCAGAGAAGGAAACGCTGTAATCCTAAATAGCCACAGAATAGGCCGTTCTCTGGACTATTTGAGAAAACAATTAGAATGACCATCTGTACATTTCCTTGCTTAAACACAAGTAAAGACACTGGACTTTTAAAAAATAAAACAGAAAACTGGTTATTTTAGAGTTTTTGAGAGTTTTTTTCAAGGAAAGAGTTGGCCTTTGATTTACAACTGACTAAAAATTTCCTTAAAATTACCAGAACTTTAACATGGAAAGGAAAAAGTCTGTGCCCATAAGTGCTTTAAAAATGGTTTATGTGTTTGTCCAAATATCTTGGAATAAAACCTAGAAATACTGCTCAGCTTCGTTCTCCACTGCCATGCAAATGCTACCAACCGTCTTTACTTGGCATTTTCCCAGCAAAAGACACACTCCTCTGAACACATTTGACTGAAAAAGAAGAAGCTGTAGTTCAAAGCTAATTACATCTTGCGAGATCTTCTTTTCTCAGTCATTCATTTCTGCTCACACATGCTCCTGCTTATCCGTCCGCACTGTTCTCGGCCTTGAGCAGAACCATCCTCATCTTTTTCTGCAGTTAGCTCGCACCATAAAAATACACACAAGCAAAAAACAGCAATTAACAACTTGAAAATTCCTCTACTGCACAAATCAATCAATAATGGCTGGCATAACTGGCAGCATAAAATATGTTCTTCGTGCAGCCTTTGAAATGAAATGAAAACTACTTTCTTCAGAAACTTCCAACTTTCGTATAGCAGATTAGAGAGGCAAAACAGATTAAAGAGTGCAAAAGTCTAATTCAGATCACAGTATATGGCAACATATTATGCTTCCACTAGACTGGTTCAAAGTGTTTTAGGTGGTTGATCTGGCAATCAGGAGCACTGTAGTCCTGGAAGAAAACCATATGCCTGTGGGTGATTTGGTTTTTCCTTTTCATATACAAAGCTGCATCGACTTATGTTTCCAGCAGACCACAGCATCTTCTGAGTCCTGAATAATACTGTACCATTAAATGTCATTCTGTGACTACCCACATCACAGTCTCTAAAGGGAGGAATCATACTTGGCTGGTAACCCCTCAAGTGCTCATCAATTTTCTGCACTTAAGATCTGATATAGTTAAGATGCACATCGAAAATCTCTCCACAGCAGCAGGGTGTGTAATACAGGCAGACAGGAATATGTGTGTGTGCATACTTCATGTATATTTTCAGCTTGCTTTAGTTAGCCAGTTACTTGGTGGTTACTGAAAAGGCACTATACAGATTACTCACTTGATCTGACCACGTGAGCAATTCCAAGCTATCCCTTTTCTCTGTATCTAATTATTTAATTTTCATACTCTAAAACTTCAAAGCAGACCTCCAAAGCCTCCTGTAAAATAGGTCAATGTGTTCCAGTGATGTTGAGTCTCATTTTGCCAGAGATAAAGATGCCACAGCAGTGTGGATGCTGTCCTTATAAGTTTGCATATTTTTTTTCACTGATTTTACTGTATCTCCACCTGTTTGTCAAGCCTACGTGCTGGTGGCATTCTACGTTAATAGCATTTTCCTGAAATACTACGTTATAATACAAGTAGGTCAGAAACACCTGGTATTGAACAGTATTTCCAAGATACACATTCCTGGGCTTTACTACTATTCATGACAAACCAAAAGAATTACCTGATGAAGACATGAAAAGAAGGGAAGTTGAATGTGGAATTAGAAGGTGGTGGATTGTTATACACATCCACTGCTAGTCTTTCCAGTGTTTGAGTGGGTTTGGGCTCAAGTCCTCTGTTAAGTAAGACAGCAGAGAGAAAGGTGGGCTCATCTGCATATCAGATCAATTGAAAGAAAATTGTTTTCATTCTTACAGTGAATTTTTTTCCATAAATCTCCATTTTCTTCTAATTCCTTATGTCCACTGAGATACTGCTTTAATTATTCTGCCCTTGGCCATTACTGATCCATTAAACAGTGCCTAACTGGTTTTATAGATTATATAATATTGTGGTTTCTTAAATAGGATATATTCATTCTCAGTCTGATCCGAATTGCAGTGAAGCTGACAGAAAGACTCTCATCAGTTTCAGTGGACTTTCAACAGGGCACCTTGCTTGACAGGAACTAAAAGCTGAACTGTAAAAACTAGGTTTGGTCTTCAAATGTGTTATGGCTTCTAAGCATTCAAAATGTTCATGTTACAAATCCTGTGAGATGGGGGAACCTATGACAGCCTTAACAGTCACCAAGTTCTTAGACAAGTAAGAAGCAATTGTAAGAAGAGAGGAAACTAAGAAATGACAGTGCAGAAACGAATATCATGCTTCTTTTTTTGTTAATTCATGTAGCTGATGTCCTTTAACTGCACTGACTCCCAAAAAGAAATGAGAAAAGGATAAAATACAGCTGCTATCAAAGTTGAATAACCTTGGTCCTTGATAAGCTAATGTCCAAATTGGCCCTCCTGAAATGTATAGCATTGCTGTATTGGTATAAGTAAGCAGTTTCTGAGCGCACATTTAAATATCTGACTGAGCGCTTGCTATTCTCTTCTCCATCAGCACATTCCCATCTCCAGACTGCATCGCCTCCTGACTGAAGATGCTCTGGTGCCCTTTGTTACAAGGTGGGATATAAACGTATGTCCACGAGAAGGTAAAAATACCACCGTGGATCACACAGACATCCCCAGGCTGGCCTGCCTGAGTGCAACGGCAACGTAGCCATGGCAACAGGGTTCTCTCCTCACGTTTGCCATCTGAGGATTCACTAGCATCTCAGGCAAGCTTGGAGCTCAGGCCGACCTTCCTGCTGCCACCCAGTACACCACTGTCAGTCTCTGAAAGATAAACATATTAGCGCTGTTTGGACTACAATGTTCAGATATTCCATTTCTCAGTGTGTAGAAACAGGAAAGACAGAATCTGTGCCTTTCCTTAGTGAAGCACACGTGTAACTTATTGTTAGTTTTATCTCATGAGAACTGTTTAATCCAGAATCCATTTAGTATTGCAGAATAGCAAGAGAAATTTTTTCAGTGACAGTTTGAAAGCACAGTATTACCATAGCCCATCAGCCCTGCTTTCTATGAAAATGATTATAGCTGATAGATTTCTCTCCTAACACAATAAGGCTTTGCTAATGCCTGAGAATATCTGGCTCTCTGGTTTGTGAATTGTCAAATCCCAAATCAGGCAAGAAGTTCTCAGGCCGTGTCAGAGTATGGCAAAAGATATCTTCGTATCAGGAAGACCTCAAAGCATGATAGCAACTGCCATTCCTTCCTGTGCCAACTGCTCTTTATCTCATGTGCTTAACCATTAAGGTTCCTCTTGAAGTGACACAGCTTGGAAAAGGTCAGGGTGCCTAAGGATTATCTAAGCAATGATAGTCTCAAACTACGCTGTAACTAGTTTACAGAATTACCTTGCTATCCAAGTGAAGGAGACCTAGAATTTCAAACCATGTTCTACAGTCAGGACATTTCCATCAGTTGTGTAAATTGTCCAGTACCACAGAGGAAAGCTCTGATAGATAGAACAGAAACAAGAAGTTTTTTGTCTCTAAAAAACCTGCAGCATGGAAACCCCTTTCATAGTACTACAGGCTTTCTTTACTGTAAATAGCCAACAAGTAAACCCAAAATGTAGAGTTACTTCAATTAATTATTTGGGAGTTATACAGGAATTATTTGATAAAATTCTGTAATGATCTTACACATACAATCATAATAGTCCATTTTTGGCTTTAAACTTAGGAATCTATAAATCTGCCATAGGCCAGTATCAGACCAACAGGCAGGTATGAAATCCAAGTGTAGTTCTACTCCTGTCCCGCTCGAGTGCATCCCGCACTGCAGCCTGGAACTCTCCAGACCCACTTCTTGTGCTGTAGGCAATGACAAAGGCTGTTTCAAGAGATGCAACATCAAGCCAAGGGAGTTCACTGTCAGTTACTGAGTGATGTTTTCACCCTTCCTGTAGCATATGTACAGTCTGAATAACATTACTGAAAATAACACGTTTACATGTTTTATTAGATTTACTGGGCCCCCTGAAAAATTCGAATGACAGATTTAGGACTTTGTAGTTCTGGAATTGATGGACTGCTTCTTCACTATTTATCTTAACAGTTATAGTTACAGTGAAGAATATGCACAGTCTAACAGTTATGTTATCCTTAATGTCTAATTACTTTATTATAACAATTCAGTCCTTTATTTCTACAAAATGCCTCATGTAGTCAGACATGAAGAGAGCTTAGCACTAGTTCTAGGCGCTAAAAAAAATAATTTCAACTTGTCTGTATTTGTGGAAAATATGATGCTCTTAAATGTGGATGCTTTATGGTCTAATTAGATTGCATCTAAGACACATCTTTCTCCTACATCTAACTTGATCCTACTGTCCTTAGCAATACATGCTGACAAAGAAATCAAAGCTACAGTCTTCACCATTATATTGTCTTTTATGAAGCTGCTTTTTGTTCCAGGCAATCCCACAGCACCTTATGAAGTTGGGAGTATAACTTTCTGAAGAACTATGTATTGTTCATGAAAAAAAAATGAATGAGATAAGAGTTACTAATAAGGAGGTGTCAGCCACAAATAGGGATTTCAGGGACTTGGATTTGGTGTTCAAATTTGGTCTCAACTTTGGTCTCATCTCTACTCTGAAATGAATCATACAGCCTCAGAAATGCCTATAGACTCTGAAAGCATTTTGAGATCTATATTGTTGCTTAATGATTTTACCAGGTATTTTCGCATTGTCTAGGATTTTTTTTCTCTTGTCCTTTAATACTACAAGTAATAGCACCATTAATAGTAGCTTAATATGTTATAAATCTCAAACTGTAAAAACATTCTCAGACACCAATCAAGCAGGCTTTAAGCACGTTATACATGATCGAAGCTGTCAAACAGGTATATGTCTTTGCTTCTTTGCTTGGCTTTTGCACATCAGAAAATGCAAAAGAGAATTTATGGAGAGAGAGCTGAATACAAAATGTCATGTTTTTTGCAAGGCATGAATCTGACTCTATTAAAACTTTTGATGATATACAGCAGTCTAGATCTTACTAGTGGAATTAAGAAGCTAAAGATATTTTCATTACTGTATTTCATCTCACTGCCAGTTCTGGAAAAGGTGATAATGGTACAAAGTAGGAAGCTATATGAAGGTTCATATGATACTTTTATCTGTAATTAACTTAAAATATACAGATTGAGCCAGGAATATATAATTTAAAACCAACGATGGCTTCTTTTACTGAAGTAAAAAATAATTTATTGGCTTCCCAAATGTGTCAGAAATGCATCTTGTGCATCTGCAGCAGAA
>NW_010588884.1:110761-149588 GCF_000705375.1 Tinamus guttatus | reverse complement strand
GCGGGCGCCAGGCAGCCACGGGGGCCGCGCGGAGCGCTGCCGCCGCCGGAGCGGCCTTCCTGCGCCCCGGGTTGATCACAGTGATTCGTCTTGAAAACAAAGCGGGCCTAACGGATTGACACCCTCATTTCTGCCCTAATATGTCTCTCTATTAACTGTGAAAAACAGTTGGGAGATTTTAAAAATTAAGCAGTCTTTATAACTGGAATATTAAATGAGTCTAATCATACTTTTTAGATGTGATTATTTTCCCTAATACCTCTTTTTTCCTTAGGAATGCTAATTTTCAGATTTAAAATGATTCTGGACCAGACCCAAATTATTTAGAGTATTTGCTGCTGTAGACATGAGCTATTTCCTTGCTCAGATGTGATAGCTTGCTATTGTTTTCATGTATTGTCTCTTAAAAGATGCTCTCCCTGACTGCATTTCAGTGCTGACTATCTCCAACACTGAGGTCAGCTTTAGGTCAGTACAAATGTAATGATTTAAGCTGGACTCAGTCAAACTCTACAATAGTTTCTCTTCCCACCTCCGTTCTGTAAAAATACAGGCTGAAAAATATCTCCCTCCCCACTTCTTCCTTAAGCCCTTTGTTGAGGCTGACAAGATACTGCTATTTCTGACTGAACTGTTTGTGAAGTGATAGTTGGTTTTAAAGCATTGTTTAAGAGAGAAAAAAAAAACACACGATATCAAACATTTTCTGTCCAATCACTTTTAATTATTGGTGCTAGATATTTTGGGCTTATGGGCTTTTCTTGAATTCTTTGTCCAGTCCAGAGCTCCCATTGGCCTGGGCAAGAAGTCTGGATACTAAATTGCCATTGCAAGGATGGCACCACACTCACTGCTGCAAGAGTTGTGTCAATTTGGGTGTACTCCTGTATATGTGAGAGTGCAACGACAGATCCCTGTGACATGTAGAGTATTTTGACGGATAAGTGAGTATTTCCCAAGATCTGATTAAGGGGAAGTTTGCTAAGTTTTTGTAACCTTTAAACAAAACAAACATGCAAATAGTATGCAAACACATAAGCAGCAAAGCTTAATAGCAGATGACATAACTAAAAATGCCTGACGTGCCTCTTCACTACGTAACATTGCAACAGCCTGAGCAAGGGGCATCACTACTTCTCACCGACTGCACAGCAAGGGGCATCTGGAGGAATTGCAATAAACTCAGTCTCTTGTATTTTTATTCCCAGTATTTGTGGTTATTTTGCATGAATTTTCATTTCTACGGTGTACTTAGGAGTGTCCAGTAAACATTCAAATTTCTAGTGTAAATGTTGGGGATTATTAAAGAACTTATAATACAAGAAATATTTCATGAATGCCAACTCTCTTTTTCTGCTAATAGTTTAATGTGACATCCTTCACTAATTATCCCTTTAATGTGACAGTTGAATAGAAAATGGATCTTTCTGCGTATTCTGAGGTCCCTGAATAGTATTGGTTAGTTGTAGTCAGCAGATAAGTCTTATGGCATAGTTTCTGTCTCTTATTGGATAAAGTTGTTTTCTACATAAGTAATTTTACATACAATTCTGATGCTCAGATTCAACAATCACAGTCATTTGAATGTAAGTATCTTTTTTTTGAATAAATTTGATTGGTATACAGCATATATATTCAAAGGTGGAAAATCCACATTAAAAGTACAATTGCTATCACTTATTTGTTGTATTTACACAAACAAGGAACACTTCTGGGCAGCCTTCCCCAAAGCTAGTGTTTCTCAGTTAATTGCAGCTTCATAGTCCAGAACACAATTCCTCCATGAGAGCTGCATGATCCAGATACATTCATACTCACCTGGGTAAATTTTTTAATACCACTTCTACCTTTCCAATGACAAGCTTTTTCAAGCCTTGTTTAAAAGAATACACATTGCAGTATATGGCAAATATGGTATTTTAGCTGAGTGCAAGGGAATGGTTCCATCCAAGTCTAGCAAGGCCATACACAGCTGCTGGTTTTATTAGTGTACTAAATTTACAATTCATTCATAGAAGTTCAAGTTGCCTATTGCACAGATAACAATAATATTTACCAAACTCTCCTTCATCGCTTTCCAACTGAATTAAAATTCTTATTTTAAAGTTTCATGCTACTTGATCCATAGTAACTGATTTAGAGTAAGGTTTCTATTAGAGAAAAATTTAAACATGATGTTTAGTTTAATGTAAAGCTAAATTATGCTTTAACTGCATTACTATGTATGGAAAAAGCATACATTACCTCTGGCTGTAACAATTCCTGCCAGATTACTTTTCTTTACATTTCCTGTCAGTCCTGCCTACAATTGTGTACAATATGAATATGAAGTAGATGGTTACATAGATAGAGGGATAGATAGGGAGCAGGATTCTTGTGAATGATACTTGAACTGCAGTTTTCTGAGGAGAAAAAGAGGACTTCTGCAAGTTAAAAAATGATATTCCTTCCATATAGCAAGCTAGAATCTCTGGGGGGGATTTTGGAGGGCAGTGGTGGTGTACATATTTATGTGTATGTATAAATAAAAGACTCTATGTACAACCCAGCAAGTACAGCAAGTACAAAAAAAAAGGCTAAAGACCTTGAAATGACAAAATAATAGAGAACAGTCAGAAAAGCGGGGGTGGGAGGGGAAAAAAAAGACAACTTTTAAGGCTTCTTAGGAAGTTTGTGTTCTGGTGAGTGTTTTCGATAGGAAGGTGCTGCAGAGGTGAGCCCAACAGGGAGCAGCCCAGGCTGAGGTTGGTTTGACCATGATAAACTAGGAGTGGGATGACTGCAGTGGGAATTACCCAATGACAGCTACGAAGCATGCTAAACTGGGAGGGATTGTGCCTTATTTTTCACAACCTGTCTGTCCTTTGCAAATACAAGTATAAAACAGAAGTACTGAAAAAGAGGCATTTTCCATGGAAGAGGTATCAATTTTTTATGTAATGAGATCTGTAGTTGAAAAAAAAGTCATTGAAAAACAGGGTAGGATGTATTTCAGCAACTCCATTTTTTCCCCTTGTTTTTGGAAAAAAATTAACCTACTTTTTAGAAAAAAATTAACCTACTTTTGACAGAGATTTTAAAAACAAGAATCTTTTCCCGAACTAGCCTCTAAACATTTTTCACTACAAAATTTGTGTATCTTTTATATATCTTTGTATAAAATACATATAAAAAGATAGTATTGTACCTTAAAGATAAGGTACAATTGTTAGAGGAAGTGTAGCAAATAGAAAAGTGAGCAAAATTAACCTTGTGAAAATAAATCAATCACAGCTTTTTGCTATGTATTTCTAATATTACTGATTTTAAAACAGATAATATCTTAATCTTCAAATAAAATCTTCTTATCTTTGGTGGGGGGGAACCGTTAACTAGGACCTTGAAAAATTCAGGAAGTTTTAATTGACATCTTAATCTAGGCATTTCAGATATCTCTATAAATCTTGGTGAAGAAGTTATCCATGACCTTAACAATCTTATTATTTTACTCTGCTGATGACCTTACTTAAATGAAGCAAGTCTAGGGACTACTTCTGATCACACTGATTCAAAATCATTCTAGATTCCCATCTGCAAATGCAGTTAGTGGGTTGCTGACAAATCTCAGCAATCTACATTATGAAAAAAATGTTTGAGGTGTTATTTATTTTGTACAGTGAGAAAATTGACAGTTTTGGCTGTTCAGGTAACTACAGATTAGAATTCCTTAACCAGGGAGAAAAAAAAAAAAAAAAGCAGAACTGGTAGAAATTGGCAATTCTATCTTTTAGCAACAACATGCAATATACTGCTTTGGCTCAACTTAAAGAATTATCAGATACAGTGAATTCTTTCACTTAATTTGCAAGGTACTCTTAACAGAAAAAGAACAATCAGAAAATATGATGCATATAATACCTTTTTTTTTTTTCAAATTTGATGTTATACTGTCAGAGACATTAAATCAACATGGAAGAATGTATTTATAGTCCTGTGACTACAAGAAAGGATTTTATCAAGCCAGAGCTTTTGGTTTTGTTGATGATACTTAAGTGCTCCAGGTTATTCGCTTTGCAGATATGAGTGTCAGTACTGAACAAACTGGGGCTGGATCCTGGAGATGTGAGATACTAACTAACTTCAAGCAGATCCAAACACAAACATAAAAGGTCCTCTGTAAAGTGTCTCATCCATCCACCTGTCTGTCTGTCTATCTATCTATCTATCTGTCTAAGTATCCACGTGAAACTGAGAGCTGACTTTTCAAATTAGAGCCTAACACTTTCCAAATCGCTATTGAAGAGGAAAACATGTCACATGTGATCCTTTCTGGAATAGCCAGAGTAATCTGTGAAACCATCGGATTTCGCAGTGATTTGATGATTAGCAACTTTGCTGTCCCCCATTATCTGGGCTGGAGAAATCCATTAAGCCTTTGGGGTAATAAATAACAGGCTTTACTTGAGACCCCCCAGAAGTCACAGTAAAAGAAGATGATTACATCTCCAGTTCCACATTTTGCTTTGTTTATTGGGCCAGATGTTAACTGCCTAGCATTTCAAAAAGGTAAAGTGGTAAAAAGAATTAGTCTTTCCTGGATATATGAGCAAAGAGCTAAAAATGACCCTAGATGTACACACAATTGCTAAATTCTCACTTATCGTTTGACCGCAAAGCAACATGGTCTGAAATGGAAAACACGATACAGCTACTAAAACGCATAAAGAAAAGAGCATAAATTGTACATTATTCTACATTAAATATTCATCAAAATACAGCAATACATTCAGGAAGAAAAGATGCTTAAATACTTTTATTGAAGTAGAAAAGTAGATAAAAATGGACCATTTGCTTTTAACAAGAAATATCAAGGCTTTTCCTTTAAAAGGCCACTGACTTCTAAACAGCCCAGCGTGTCCTCTGGAAAGCAGAGGAGAAAGTCTCCTTATTGTAACTGTTTAAACTCAGGGGTCAGATGACTGATAGAGCGCATTGTCTGGAGACTTTCACAGTTCAGGTTAATGCTATCAAACCCTTTAATTACACCAATATACAGCTGATAAGGGGCCCTAATGGCCCTTTCATATCTGTATGGTAACGAGGGCATACACCATATATGGGTGTAAGATTGATACCTATATGGCTTCATTCAGATAACTTGACTTCCTGTCAAATGATGCATTGCAGAAGCTGCATCCAGCTCCTCATCTCCTTTCATTCAGTGTTTCATGCAGCTCAGAAAAGTTCCAGCTTTTTGTAAGTGTCTACAAACACAAAACTACAGCAAACTGACATTGTCAGGGAATTAAGGAAAAAACATGACTTACTAAACTGTATTTTTTTTCAGCAACATTTAACAATCTTAAATCCTTTCTCAAAGTGTTAGCCAGCCTGCATGCTCTTTTGTTTCAGTTTTCCAATTAGTTTCAAACTGTGGTAGAGAAAATAATATTTCTAAGAATGTCAGCAGAAACAAGTGGCGGCTCCAACAGTGTAACTTTAGCTGTACTGGTTACGAGGTCGTGTACGTTCCTTAATGCACTATGTACTTATGTCAGCTCTGTTCTAGTTCAATCCAGACAAACTCGCAAAAACAGTTTCAATCTGCTCTTCAGAATCATCTGGGAGAAAAAAAATGGAAAGAACATGCACGGGATTAAAACACACCACATGAGCATAAAGATAATAGTAGTATCTCCTACTTAGCATCTCCTACTCCTCCTGGGTGACAGGCATGCTGCACGCCACCGGATATATTCATCACTACTGATGCTTCCTTTTGCACCTCACTCACAAAACCGGTGTGAAAAATGGCACGTCCTGGAGCTTTAGACTTCAATCCAGCAAAACATGTTCAGCCTCAGCTTACTGGAGCTGTTTATGTTATTTTAATGAGCAACACTGATGTGCTTAAAGTTAAATGTGTGCTAGAGTGCTCTGCTGGTTGGGATCTTCAACAAGTGTAAAAGCAGACCTGGCTCTGCGTGCTGTCGTCATTGTGCAAATGCAACCATTTAGAGCAAATATCTGCAAAGATACGTGAAATGGAAGATCTCAGCCCCAGCTGAATGATTGTAAAGCTTCTTGCTGGTTGGGGAAGTAGCTGATGGCATGCACATGTAAAGTGAATTATTATTGTATTAAAAACTACTTTCCCCCAAACATTTGTTTCTCATCTGGCATCAAATAGAGTTTAATTGCGAGTTGTTTTATGTCATTTTCAAAAAGATGCACAGGAGGTTCCTAAACTTCCCATGTATACACATCTCATTATATCTCAGTAGGGTTCATGTTTGTACCACCTGCTCACAATTGGGAACACTTACCCTAATGTCTTCTGTAACAAATTTTAGCACTGGGCTTCTTTTGACAATAAGTTGTAATCTTCATTACATTGTTATGTAGGGCACTTCCAGAGCGTTATGTTAGGAAGAAAGATGTTACTTTCAGTATTTTCTTTGATTTAAGAAAATACAGCCCAACAATTTTGCTATTTTTACCTAATAAGCAAGAGAAACAAAGCTATCAGGTTCAAATCTGAATTACAGTTGGCTAACAGCTGTTTACAGAACTGAACAGCAGAAGCATAAAATACAGGTTATATATATGGATAAAATTTCAGCCTTCATGGGCTGGCTGCCTCTTTTCATGAGTATTTTCTACTGTTAATATGAGAGGGGTATAGGCTTTATTTTTTTAAGACAGTTTTGGATAGTATGCATGTTAATAATTTCAGGATTTGTGTCTGTTTAGCCCATTTACAGTGTCTTGCCAGGATTACTTATTTGCCTGTGGACCAGAATCATGAATTAAATCCCACATCAGGATTTGGGCTCCGATCCAACACTAATATTGCAATGTATTACAAGGAGAGCTGCACTGTTAGCAGAGCTGTGCTTTGGCTAAGATGATGAACTAAGGCATCTTCTGCTTGGCTCCGATGGCCAACCAAGGGGCAGTTAAAGACGTCAGAGCACTTTTCAGGAGGGCTGTGAGACAGATCCAGGGACACTGAACAGTGTCAGACTGACAGGGAACTCTGCCACATCAGTTCTGCCTCTTCCTGCACTGAACGTGGACGGTGCCTTGTGGAAAAGTACAGCAACATTGTACAACCGAAGCCCATACTGTAATGCACAGGCATTATCTGGAAGAATCTGACACTCTTCCTCCTTCCGTCTCAAATTTCTTATAATAGGGAGCCTCAGCAGTGAATGTTTCTCCTTCCCAAAGTCAGAGGTAGCAGCAGCCCGGACAGGTGAGTGTGGCCTCCAGATGTGTTTCTGAGATACGTTTACACAGAGCACACACGCTCCTTGACTCACTCTCAGTTCCAGCACAGCATTGTGTTTGTTTACAAACACAGAAGGTGTTAGTTTAGCAGAGGCTGAGGAGCCTTGGATCTGCTTGCTCTTGATTTCCTATCCCTGCTAGAACATCCAGCCCGTATCTAGGCTTTTCCATTGCAGCGCGTAGTGCTGCTGCTACCGCTCTGGCGGCAGTAGAGGTCTGGGTTTACTGAGAATATTCTTGTGCAGTTTTACTTTTGACAGGCTGCCCAAATTTTCTTGAGGAAGACAAACCGCAGCAGATATTTATATCTCAGATATTTATATCTGGGACAAAGGCTCTTCTCCAGCCCAAATGCTTTCTCCTCGCCAAACTCAAAATGTTAGTTTCCAAAAGAGGTGTTAAAACTCCCCAAACTTCTCAAGAAAACTCACAAGTGTCTTGTATAATGGGAAGCACTAAACAGCCAAAGCGCAGGAACTAAGATCGACTGACTGCCCCAATAGCAGGCCCATTAGTCACCCAACTTATCCCAGACAAACCACTCCTTAGTCTCTAAACAAAAGGCTCCTAACGAAGCTTACAGAAAATTCCTATAGAAGGCAATTTTGTTACCATGCTCCTATGGTTTGGAGATACAGACCCACTGAATATGAAACATGCAGCTTTCAATATATTAATTATCCTGAAAATCATTCATTTTCAGCATACTGCAGCAACTCAAAACGAGAGTTGCCATCCAGCACTCTCCAAACAGCACCAAGTGCTTCATGAGTCACCAGGTGATTCACAAACCAGTGTTGTGCTGTGTCAGGAAATCACCACAAAACTCACTCTAGGAAGATCTTGTACTATCTAGGCATTTCTTGAACTTTATTGGAAAACCCCCTCTTTAACAGAAAACTGTGCATGCCCAAAGAAAATTCACTGGATCACGACTGTGAAAGAAAGAACTTGCCAAAGTTCCCTGAAATGAATGTATACTTTTCTGTGTCACATTATCAATCATCCTTATACTGTCACCAGAGTTATCTGCATGGCCCATACATTTATTTTTCTCTCTCCCTCAACCACTTGATACCGGAGCTGTTACCTATCACCCTTCTTCAAGTGAGGAGTAAGTGGCTGCCATTTGAGAGCCAGCTGGCAGCGATCAGGAGGAAAGGGCACTAGTCTTCCCAATGGAAACTCTTCTGGCCATCACATCTCAGAGGTGCTGTTTGAATTAAAGTTGTATGTTCACTGCCATGTGTCAAAAATGATGGTGACATAAGACCATGTTGTTAATTAATTGCAGTCTGAAACACGTGTCAATCAAATGCATTTGCGGCTAGTATCTTCTTGCTAGTCACTTTTTCAAACAACACCCTGGTCCATCTGAATTATGTCTAAATTAATCTAAGCAAATCTGCATATAATTTTCTACTAATCTAAGATAATAGTATTCTGTGTTCATCTATACACAGCTGATAAACTGTCCCAGTAACTAAAGAATCTTTTGAGTTTTCTCTTGGAGTTCAGTCTGAACCTAGATTAACCCTTTTTGAAGGTTTTTAAGGGTTTTGAAAAAAGTTTGGGTAACTTCCTTGCTATCTTTTGTTTTTCTTTTTTCTTTTTTTCTTTTCTTTTTTTTTTTTAATTCATGTATTTCCATATATACCTGGCTGGAAAAAATACAAAATTACCATTCTAAAGGTTGATCTTTGGGGCTGTCCACACCTCAGAGCACAAAGGAAGTTTTTGAATTTGCATGAAAAAGCACATGCTGGTGACTACTGAAATGGAAACTAAAGAATTTTTAGACTAATAAGATTTATTGTTCTGTGAGCTCTACTACATTTCAACATAGAAATTATGAATTCTTATCAAAATTCAGCTTCTGGCTACCTAAGGTTCACCCTTTCGTAACAATGGAGGCCTCAGATGATCTATGAATGAAGCACAGGCCAAAATCTGAATACTTAGCTAGTTGCTACTAATGCATCTGGAAATAACTAAAAAAAAAATGATTAGAAGGGCATTAATTTGACAATAAGCTGAGAAACACATACAACTATGTCACTTTGATATCATTCTCAAAGTTCAATCAAGTTAATAAATATAATACTTTACTAAAATTGATCCATGCTTCTTTATGCTTCCTGTTTAACCTTCCCTTTCGTCAAAAGTAAAATGTCTCCTACACAATACTGTTTTTACAGAACAACTGAAGCTTGACCTCTGAATCAGTGAAAAGAAAACTGAAGAAGAAATCACATCTCTTTAAGTATGGCAAATACAGTAAGTACAGGCAAAGAGAATACAATCAGCACACCAACATTTCATGTAGAGATTCCTTTAGTTTTTCAGTCAGAGCTATGAGTTAAACTCAGTTTAAGATGTGCTCCTTGCCTCCCATGGCCGAGATGGGTCCAAAGCTTACCAATCGGTCTCTGAAGACATCAGAAAGCATTTAGGCTCTGAAGTTAAATATTCTTCACTTCAGGATCTAGTTTATCCAAGCTAGAAAGACAAGTTGTATTTGACTTCAGGACCAATATGGCAGAAATCCCAGAGCTCTCCACCCATATGCTAGGAACATATGTGTTCACTCCAGCTACCCTCCCTTATTCTGATTCCATTCGGAAACAACTCCCTATTCCCCACTTACTCTCCCCAGGACTGAGCCAAAATCTATTAAAGTCTTCAGGAATGTTTTCACTGATTTCAACAAGCTTTGAATACTGCCTTCCAGCTTCCAATCGTTTCTGTCATCATTTCTTTAGTGACCAGCAGCAGCTTGGTATTTGTCACACTGACATCTTCAGGAAAGCTACTCCAGCTTGCCCAGCCCTCTAAAACAGATCTCCAGAGTATGTGTCAACTTACCGATGTTCTTGTTCATGACAACAAAACCTCGTAGTGAGTTCCTTTGTTTATAAATGCAGGAGTAGGTCTGTTGGGTGGACCAGGACATAGCTCCATGGCTTAGACATAATCACCTGGAGGTAACATCTGGTGCTTCAGAACAATGGTTCAGAAATGCTGCAGCCTACCAATGGAGTAATTTCCAACATACTTGAATATGTTTCCAACATTTCAATATTTATTTTCACAGTATCTCACGCACTGCACATGACTGTCCAATGAATACTTTGGTGTCCTGTGTTATACCATGGACCAAAGCAGAAAAATGACACTGATGCTGAAGACTAATACTGACTGAACATGGCTAAATTAAAAGGGTCACGCGCTTCGTAGAGAAAGGAGTATCTAGAACTGTAAGACTCATATTAAATGCCCCATCCTGGCCCTAGAAACTTCAGCACAAGAAACTTTTACAAGATCTCAGCTGCCTTGTTAGCAGTTTTGCAGAACTATGTTGTGTTTACTGAGTAGCCCTTCCTAGTCACACAAAAAATAGAATTTTGCCAATATTTTGCGACCAGACTCTAGAGTTGGATTGCAACACGTCCTGACAAACTAGTAAATGGCATATTTCACTAAGAACTGTATTCAAAGTTACTGTACTCTTTTTTTTCTGCTTAAAAAGGTGAAAGTAGTGAGTTTTTCTCCACAGTCCTTTCCAATGATTTGATAATTTGCCATCACAGAAAAACAAACTAAGAAATGTTATTCCTCTTCATCCCTTGGAAACGTCTTCCCAGTACTCTAGTATAATAATTACTTTTGCAACAGCACTTGCTTTTCCCTGGCTAACCATGTCCAACAGTCCAGCTCACCTCTGCAGAGATGCTCCACTGCAGTAGGAATGTGGACGGCAGTGGCAACACCAGCGATGGCTAGCACTGACAAGGTACTAAGATAGCTTATGACACTACACTGCAACAGCAGGAAACTTCCCTGTAACATTTACAGCAATGCTATTAAATCAGTTTCTGTTTTGAGTGGGGCAGAATCTGTGAATGTGATTAAAAATATTTTTTTCCATGCTGTGTATTTTAAAGATTTGGTACCTGGTCTTCAGATTTCTCTTTTTTAATAAGAAGCATAATATTTCCATAACTTACATTTGGAATCATTCCTGGGTTTTGGAAGCAAATTATTAAAATTGAGCATATGGAGGTCTTAAAGTAGAACCTTATGGGAGGGGGAGAAAAAAAACAGTTGATCAAGTCTATTTTGTAGCATCTTAAAATAAAATGAATGCTGCAAACTCCTGGTGAAATCGGATTTGTTCTCCGTGGAGTTCTTTTCTATCCTCCATTTTCAAGTTTCTCTCATGAAGACTGCATTGGAACTAAATTCTTTCACCTTTAAACAAGCATTTTTGTTACATTTACTCCTCTTTGTTTCATGTTGTTATTAGGTTGCTTCAGAGTACGGAAGATCTAGTTATTTTTATATGATGTTCGGGGAAGCACACAATGATGGTGCTAACACACATTATTTTTATGTCTTTTACCTAGCTATAAGACAGAGCACATGATGGGGAGCGTTCATTGCCAAACAGTTGGCTGTCTGGGCCATACCTCAGCCCATAAACGAGAGTTACTCATTTTAAGAGTTGTGAATTTGAAACCAGCATGAAGATGACAACGTGAGGCATCAGGTCCAGTTCCTCAAGCTATTGAGACATGCTCAGGTCCTAGTGTGTTCTGAGGATAATTGCATTACAAATGCTTCCTCTAAGCATATGTTCTAGGGCTTTTGTGTCTTTTTTCTTTTTCTTACAAGCTGTGAACATACACTGATCTAATGCTGTGTGATAATATCAATATTGCTAAGCACAGGCAAAAAATCAATACTCTCCAAGGTCTGAATAAACACTTTCTTCTTCCCAAGCCTGGCTTATGTTCAGTCTGGGTCTTCCCTGTAAATGTTAATTGGACGTGCCTTCCGTGCAAGTTAGTCTACTCCAAAGCAAACAGCTTCAAATCCACCATGTTTTTCACTGTATAGCTTATTTTACCTGTACTTCAATAAGGTCATATGTGATTTATTAAATGTGAGCAGTGTTTTCAATGAAGAAAAGGATTCCAAGGAAAGAAGGAAAGGGTAAGTACATTGCCAGCAGTTTTACTAGGTCTGGCCTTTATTTTCATCTATGTACGCAGTCTTCAATAAAGCAATACTCATCCCATCTAACTGCTTTGAGTTAACACCTGCTCTATCAGTGATTCTGATGTATAATGGAAAAGTTTGCACTTGACTGCTGTTATCTGACTAATGCGGCAAAATGCTTTTATGAGAGGCAGCAACTTGCGGGCTATGGCTTAAGCTTCTTCAAATAGGTGTGACTCTTTTGACTTCACTGAATCTACACAAACCTATATTAACAGAAAACCTTGACAGTTTCTTTGCTTAATTTGAAAAAAAAATCCATATTCCATTAGGAAATGGAGAATCTTGAATTCTTTACTGCTTTTAAAATCCATATGAAGTCCATGGCAGTTTAAAGAATACAGGGAGAGGCCTCTAGCATGTGCTTTAAGTGAACATTTATTTTACAAGAGCAAAATTGCAGCATGTGTTTTTGCCATACATTTCCCCTTTCCCTAAAAAAGGCTCACATAAAAGAGAAAAAAAGAAATTGGCAAATCAGTATGTCAGTATTTGATTGTTCACCTATGTTCATTTATATAACTGAAGCAAATCTTTATAGCATTTTTAAGGGTTCAGTTGTCAGTTACACAACTGTCAGTATATAAGTCTTGGTTGAATTTCAGTTAAGAATTTGTAATCCTGTGCATAATCAGAAGTGCACATACATTTGTGTTGTAGGACGGAAATGAACCCCCTCCCCGAAATGGTTCTTGTGACAACTTTCCAATTTTAATTGATATCACAGCAATCTTAAGAAAGACCACAGTGAATCAGCAGTGTTGACAATGTGCCAGGGTGTTTAGAAAATAGGCATAGCTGGGGAAGAAGAACATGTCAAAATACATTTTGAACATATTGGAATATGTTATGAAATAAGATGTGTTTACCTTTTTGAATGACGGTGTTGGGTAGTGCTGGCGAGGCTGAGGAGGAGGCGGGGGTGGTGATGGAACCCTTGAACCGGACCAAGTTCCCATTATGTTATGCAAGGTGAAAATACGCAGCCAAGCAATGTGACACTACATGACAAATCACTTCTCTAATTCATTGGACTTGCCAAACAAATTAACTTCAGCAGATCTACTCTGGTGGTAGCAGTGGTGGGAACATTAGTGCAGTCAAAATGCTGGTGGCTGCTTAAGTTCTGCCATCACATAGTTTAACCAGGCTTAGACAAGTTTAGACATCCAAGTGCTAAAAATACAGGAAGATACTAACATCTGCTCCAAAGCAAAACACTCGATGATGTTACCACTGGTAGCAATAAACTAAGACATTCGGTGCGGCAAGAGAAAAAGCATTCTAGGCCTACATTTAAACATCTGAATACAGATATAAAAGAAGCCCATCCTGAAAAGCTCCACAAACTGATGAAAGGAATCATGTCCTGAAATACTTTCCAAAGAAACCACAGTTATATGATTGCTAAGAACATTCTCCTCACACAAGGTGTCCTCTAAAACATCTGAAACATCACAGCTATTAAGCAAGTTGCTTGGTTGTAGGGATAAACCATTCTGCTGATATTCTACTCATCTACAGTAAGATGCCACATTTACCATCAAAGCCAACATAGAACGAATATGTCCATAAAATTCTTCTGTTTCAGGGTCTCATTAAATAATTAGCAATGTCAGCCATTTTATTGCCCAGATAACATTTTTTTTCTTTCTTTCAGATTGAGTAAACAATAAAAGTATTTTAAGTCTTTCTCATATTTTCCTGCAGCTTCCTCATGCATTCATGGGCATAATTTGTCTAGACTGAGTCTGGTATTGAAAGCTCCTAACCTTTTAATAAACTTTTGTCTTGTTATCTTCCCAGCTTCCTAATTCATGAGCTATCATATTCTGTAATCTGATCCTTGATTTGGAGGCACAAACACATTGGAATACATATACTGTCTAACCAGTTGAAAATAGATATGCTAAAAAAAACCCATTTCTATAAACAGTGATACATGCTATTACTTCTCACTGTCGCATTGTCACAGCTATGTTACAGCCATTGTCATTTTTGCTTGCTATTCTATTTATACAGATACAGCTAATGGGAATTACTGTATTTAAAAATATTTTGACATTTACATTCATTTCTAGTATTTTTCAAATGATTTTCTCCCGTGCGCAATCGATAGTATCCGTGATAGGGCATTATGGGGCTTGGCAACACAGGCAGCTTGCTCTTGTCCCTCCTGCCGTCTCCGCACACCAAACACGGGCAGAACTACTTGGCTCTGCCAGGCGGGCCGGGCCGCGTGGGCCGTGGGGACGATGAGGCCCGGCCTAGCGAGGGCAGCGAGGGGCAGCCTGGCAGCCCAGGGCTCACCCTGCTGGGATACCTGGCAGCCTGGCTCAGAAACTCACCGCAAGCTGAAATGCTTGTCTTGCTGAGGGCTCCACATGCCTCTGGCATGCTTTGGAATAATGTGGGAGTAGTACATAAGCTTGGCTAATAATGTTTCAAACCAGTGTGCTGCACATTTCTGTAACTTCAAAAGTCCTATTGGGATGTCAGCAGCTTCTTTTATCCCAGCTGGGTATACAGAAGGTGAATCTCGCTCTTATAGTACTAGACATACTATATACCAACTGTTGTTTTCCCAGGAATGAAAATTGAGCGTGCACCTTCTCACAGACTCAGAGAAAAATCCCTATGTGAACAATGAAAGAAAAAATATCACTTTGATCTGAGAAACAGGCCCACACAGGAACTAAAAGATGACTCTGTGCAGCCAGCAGAGAGAAGGACGAGTGGGTCCATCCTCAACATCAGACCTATGGCCAGGGTCAAATTCACTTTTACACACGTGAAAATCCTGAGTACTCCCACTTACTCCATTGAATTTAAATTTGGGCATGTATCATTGAAACCTGGGACTAAATGACACCATTATCTATATGACGGTGCATTACGGCTGTAGACTGCAGATATCAGTGGCCAACTTGTTCTATCTCTGACCAAGCACTCAGGGCATTTAAATATTGAAGTACAAATAACTCAAGTAAGTAATGGTATAATTATTCAAGATAAACTAAAAATGTTGCCTTTCCCCTTAGAGTAGCCTGAAAAGAGGATGATTCATTGGTTAAATTTTAATGGCACAAATCAAAAAGTAGTTAATTCCCCAGCATGAGGCACCCGGCATGGGCGTTACCAGTTTTAATGTTCATATGTTGCAATCAGCAGGGTTTTTTTTTTTTCCTTTTTATATCAGTGTTTTGGAGGTTAATCTCCATTATCATCCTCTTAAACTCACTCTTATTCTTATCAGTTATATTTAGTGGCAGATTGCAAGCTTTCCTTATTATCTTGTTAAATCAGTAGGTGAAAGCCTTTCAAGGCATTTCTTTTTAAACATCTTTTATTAATGTTAATATGCCAGATGGGACAAATTAAAATGGTTCTGTTCTTCATGCTGCCACTACCCACAATTTTACCACATCATTTGCTGGTTAAGGAAGCATATGAAAATGATAGGTACAGAACTCCTGTAATAAAAGTTCAGAAAATGATAGCATACCCTGTCTAGCATTTTTTTTTCCTGTTAGATTTATATATAAAAAAGATTTCTGCCATGCCTGTGCACAAAGCAACTTTCATTTTACCAGAGCTGAGTCCAAAATTGTTTTGGTCGGAACATTTTGGCCACATACCTCTTCTGTGATCACGCTGGGTTCAACAGAAAGCTTAGGTGCCTTTAATGTATGGTTAAATTTCCTCATTCGCCTTGGCAAATTTGCTTGTTTTGGGGGCTGAGGCTGTTTGTGATGTGTTTTTTTTTATGCTCAATCTCTAATGAAAGTCTTTACAGAAATGCTTGTAGTATTTTTAATGAAGGTGGTTATGGGACCATTTATTCATACACACCAAATCAGCTCACTAGCTCACTGATAGTGAGATTTTACTATTTTTCCTCCCGCTAAAATGTCCTCACACTGTGAACAGGCCTGCTCTTGAATTTCAGTGAGACTGCTTTTACCATGAAGGATCATTTATCCCAACAATGGAGTGGCCAAGTCCTTATATTTATGCTTTTCACTATCATTACTTCTTCCCAAGTACTACTCAGAACAGTGGCTTCCTTAGTTTGCATGGAGAGCTCAGGAATTGCTTTATGCATTTAAATGGTAACATCCACTATAAGACCTCAAAACTGGGTCTGGATACAGTCAAATCCATGTGATACAGATGTTTGGGTATTCCCTGTCAATAGTCAATTCATGATATTTCCTGCACTTGGTCAGATTTTGCTTAGACAGAGACTGGTAAGTTGAGGAGACAACACTTTAAATGAACATATGCAAAAGCCACAGAGAAAAGAGCTCATTCTGTGAACGGAGTATGGATTGTGTCTAGGGATTAAACAATCATTGACTTTCACCATAAATCTACTTCTAATATTAAAAACAACTCAGTCTCTTTATCTCTCAGTACCAGCTAGAAGGATTTCAGTTTTCTCTATCCACTGCTACTTCAGGCTGCATACTGAATCTGATGTGCATGAAAATCACTTAGCATGAACATAATAGAAAATTAAAGTACTGCTGAATTATACTTAGCTGCTTGAATTCAAGAAGGCAATGTTAAGATTTGCCCATTTAAAACTTATCTGCATATTATAAATTGCTGTAAACAATTTATATTTTTATAACAAAACATAGTGTTGTTTAACTTATGTCTTGGCGATTTTAGGGCTGTTTTCGCCTCTAGTCTTCTTTGTAAGCAACAGTATGAAAAACAAAAACTGCAACACTTGTTATTGCTGGAAATAAACACACACTCTGTGTTTGTGCATGCACATTTGCATATGCATGCATGTATACAGGTAATTTTATCTAAATATATAAATATGTAACTATATGCATTGTCTTCCTTTTGAGTGATGCGGATTCTGACTAAACAAATCAACAGGGAATGAATCAAAGCCGCAGAAAGCCACATACACAACAGCATAACTGCAGGCTTGAATACTGAAGACAGAGGCTGTGCAAGATTCTGCTAAGGCTTTGTATTTGCCATTAGGGCTGAAGACTGAAGCATGGAGAGCTGGCTAGAAAATCCAAAGGTCCAGTCCTGGAAATGACATCTATACTTACTATAATGCCATTAGCCATAAGACATAGTGGCCTTCTCTGTGTTGCAGGACGGAAGAAGAACTAATGGGGAGATATGCACTTATCCACGTTAACCCAGTGAATGTTTTCAGAGCAGAGCTTATTCCATTAATAAGTAAGAGAACAGATCTCATACAGAACTGCTATGAAAAATAAAATAAAATAAAATAAAATAAAATAAAATAAAATAAAATAAAGTTTCTCTAGTATATCCAAACGTTTCCTCACGGTGCTTCTTTTTAGTTTCAGGAAAGTCCGTTTTGCCTTCCTTATTATTTTCTACTATTTCTTTTCATGTTATTTCTTCTCATAAGAAACAGAAGGAGAACTAGAAGAGTATCCCAAAGTTATTTCTTTATGGCAGTGTAAAACTCGCAAGTTCAGAAACATTCACAATTATGCAGGAAGGCCGCTCTAACCCCACCAGTTCCACAGGTCTGTCTGATTAATCTCAAAGCAACTATAGGAGGAAATGGAGTTTCTGCAACTTCTAAAATTTGCTTGACAGGGCCAGGCAAACAGTTTTAAATTTAAGACTGGCTTATACTCTCAAGGTACATCAATACCCAAAGTATATTTTTGTTAATTTGAAAAAAAGAAAAAAAAAAAGAAAAAGTATAGTTCTTAGGCTGTTAATTTTATACTTCTATGAACAGGTAATATATGAATATGCATAATTTAACTTGCCTATTCCATCATTAGAGAACAAAATGATCTTGAAAGGTGAGCTATTGAACTTGTTTTTCCCTACTATTTTATACAGATTATATATGAAATCTGCAAATATTTCTCACAGAGCATAGACAACTTCTTTAGGAATCATGGCATTTGTATATTAAATGCATACATGATTTGATCCTGCAAATATACACGTGGCCACATAGAGCTTTCAGGTGGGAGAGGACCATTATTATCATCTAATCTGCCTACAGGTCATGATGTTTCACTGCTGGGTCCAGCTACAAAACACAGACATTACCTGGTAAATATCTTTTCAAATACATCTGTTTTGGCTGAGGAACTTCACGTGATACTCAACATTTCATTTGCTATTCTGACGGAAAACTATCTGAAAAAAAAAGTGCATCTTCTGTTCCAAACAGCTTTTAGTGCTGCTGTGCTCTGGGTGTAGATTAAGGGGATCCTCCTCCATCCCCTTCAGATGGACCTTTGGCCTTTGATTTGCTAAGCTAAGTAGACGAAGCTTCTTCAGTCTTTTCACTGTAAGGCAGGTTGACGTACATTTATTTCTAAATGACAGCAGCAGAAATGAATGTTTCTTCTAGGAACCCTCCCACTGAGGCAGACACATCTCAGAACTCAGAGCCTCGGTGACTTGACTACTATGACAGTACTGATGACTTAGCTTGTTGCTGGCTGGGAAGATCTATCTTAATTAAGATAAAAATAGTAAATTGCCTAAATATTGAGCACATGTAGGAGAATATATAAGTCAATGACTAATACGTGCTTTTGAAAGCCTGGATAAATGCTCAAAATGTTTCTTCAATTAAAATCAGTCCAAACTCCTGAACCTATAAATAAAATGATTAGGATGGGCTTTTGTTTTCTTTCTTTTTTTTTTCCAGTTGTAGATCTGCTGTATTTGGTGTGCTAACATTTTCCTTTGACAAACAGAAGTTTTGGACACCCAGCACAAAGCTGAATTGTAGGAGTAGAGGAGACCAGCATTTACTGGAGACAACTTGTCTGTTTGAGGAGACAAACTATCCCTAGTAGCGCCAATCTTCCAGGTTTACAGAGGAGAGGCACTATTGCACGCCACAACACGAGAAATCCAATGCTACCCTCACTTCAACAGAGAGCCTGGAATGATCCTTTCCATCTGATATCAAAACCTCTTCTTCCCTCATTGCAGCAGGAGTCACACTATGTTCTCTGGCCAGACCATGTCAGCACTGAGAAGCCCCGTACTAGAGGAGAGGGCACCATGAGTCGGTTGGGGGGTGTCCTATTCAGCCTACGTACAACACAAATTCTGTGGGTAGGACTCACAATGTCATTTTTCAAGTGACTACAAGAGAGAGCATTTCAGCTGCTGTAGGTATTACCTAGTGCAAACCTTTGTGGGGCTTTATAGAGCTATTCTAACACATATGATAATAAAATAGGAAATCAGCAGGAGGGCTATGAGTAGCTAATGCTAGTGAAAGAATTAGGGAGAGAGATGGAGGTGGATGGAGTAGCAAGAATTATTATTATAAACATTTGCCCGCTTTTTCACATGTCCACTAAAAATATATCAGACAAATTCCTTCTAAATGTACTTGAAAGCATATGTAAGAAGAGACACTTGCACTGTTAAGTAGCATATTGCTTCCAAGCTTGTGAAACCGTTAGCTTCACAGCATGGCAGAGATGTTTTCCTTATGCATAAATCCCATGGATATATTCAGTAGATGTCCACAATTTATACACAAGAGATAAATGGGATTCTACCTAACGTTTGCATAGGAGTCCATTAAAAACACAAAGGGACAGGGATAGTCTTTGCTATTTGTACATGTATGCCACGAAAACTGAAGCACTACCCTGCATGCCTATGATGACACAGTTGTTCTGCAAGAAAAGCACTGTCTAAAGCTGTGTTCATTTTTTTTCCAGTTTCGGTTCGCACAATCATGAGTTTCATTTTGAGTTTCATATGAACTAAGAAACTCAAAGCAAAACTCAGCTGGAACAGTCTTTTCTTGGTTTATGGTGGAAGGTATGCAAAAACAAGAGACAGACATTTCCACTTCAAACTAACTTGTTCCAGGCTTGAATTAAATTTAGTTTATATCAAAATGTAGCAATGAGGTTCAACGTAATTTCTCAGTGAATCTAATCTGATTTCCCTTATTTTTTTCCTTTAATGAGGGTACTTCACTGATGACTTGGTAATACCCATATAAGGGCAAAATTCACTTGTGTAGCTTTGGAGTGTTTATTTAATATGGCTGCCAGGCAAAACAATAGATATGTGACAGGATTTTCCAACGTGCACATGGAGAAAAAACATGTCTGCTGTATATGTATTGACTCTAGCTCATCATGCTCACTTTGAGAAATTGTGCCTTTTCTTGCACAGTTCTGACTTCTGCTCTATAAGTAAGTACTTGATTTCCACATGCAGAAAACCCAGAAAAAAAAATTAAATTTCATCAATGAGCTGATGTGCAAAATGAGCTCATTGTGCAAAAAGGATTTTCAAGTCATGACTGTGGCATGATGTTATGCTGTCAGCCCTCAGGATCCACACAGTAAACAAAGGAACAGAAGGTTGCTGTGCTACTGCTACCTTGATAAATTTGAGAAGCTGCCTAATTGTTTTATTACTTACTGCAAAATATAAGGACAAATAATTATATTAGGAGGACATAATATATATCCTGAACACCAGTGCTCTCCAACTTATACTGTTACAAACATTAATGAAGAACTGAGAGCCTTTGTGTATTCAAATTCCAATTACAGGAGCCTATAATGCAACATTTAAAATTTGCTCTTTACTGAAATTGGCATTCAAGGTCTCAGCTAGGAAGTAATTCTTGTAAGTAATTTTTTTCCATAATATTTCTCATTTGCCACTACTTCATAAAACTGTGAGGCTTTTCCAATATATAGAATCAATACTTTAGATTCTGATTTAGATCTCAGTGCTATTAGTGCAACTACTCCCATTTTAGACCCATGCAAAACTCAGTGAAACACAAATCCTATCTGCTAAGTGTAGGTAATGTAAGCAGCCAGATACAGAGGTTAAGCAGGGAACAAAAACAACACGTAGTCTAGATTTAATTACAATGTAAAGACAAGAAAATGCCTTAAAACCTAGACACATTTATGGCTTCCTGATTGCCGTCACTTTTTCTAGCTCTCCCCATTCCTCCAATCTGTTAGATTCTTTTATCCAAAAACTTTCAGCAGTACTTTATATAGCCTGTATCTCAGCTTACTTTTAAGAACAAAAATAAACAAAAATTATAGAATAACCAGTCAGCTTCAAGAAGAAAGAAAAGAATACTTGCTTCTTTTACTGTTTTCTTGGGACGACATCAAAATTGATTTTTGTTGCTATGTTCATTTTCATTATATTCATAATCCTTTTTTCACGTTTGCAAAAATGAAATATCAGGGTGATAATCTTCACAAATGGCAATTCAGGGAGCGAGAGATTTAACACTGAATTTCCAGAGGAAAGGGGATTCCACCAAGGTCAGATGAAGACTCACATGTTAAGGCTCCTCCTGAAGAACTCGGATCCTGTCATTGTAACTCTGAATCCAAATCATGGCTGTAGCTAGCAATTACAGTTACACAAAAGAAGCATAGGAGGCATGGACATCCACCTTTCCACGGTAATACATGTGTCACTTATTAAGAAACAGTAACAAAACAAAACAGAAAGAAGCTGTGCTCATAGGTGGTGTGACAATGATACCAGTGACAAGAGCTGAGATCAGGGACCTGAAATGGAAGTAAACTGGGGCTGGAAGTTGGTAGGAAGAGCACTGGGCATCTGACCACCTATTTAGCAACAGTTGGAGCAGGAGGGCAGCATGAGCCAGGTACAGTCGGGCAGACAGCCTGGGGTGCAGAAGCACTTGTGTACCAGAATGACAGGCTCCAATAAACCCTAAATAATCAATGTCCTTTAATCTTTAATTATCTTCTCTTGCTGAAGAAAAGTAAGAAAGATATAACAAGAAACTGCCTTCCACATGCGTTCATTAGGAATTCAAAGATTTAGTAGCTGGTGGTGATGTTAGGATAATTAGCACGAAAAAAATGGAAAAAATGAAGGTTGCTATAGCAACACATTCATCATGATCTACAGCATAAACACTCAGATTAATTTACAAGATGCCAGGTAGATATCTGCTTGGCTGACTGGGGTACACACAGACACCACCTTATTTGCTTTTATTAAGGCTTAATCATCAACATTAGAGCTTTCAAAGTAAGTGTGCTATCACTGTCAATCACAGAGACGCTAGATGCTTTTAGGGGCAAATGCATCAGCACAGGCTCTGTGCTTCTCTAGTTATTCTGCAGGGAAAGCAGGGGAAGAACAGCTGCAGTAGCTCATATGGGCCCTCTGAGCGGCATGGGTCATATATTCTGCCTCTGTAGGAAGCCGCAGTTGCCCTGTGGATCTTGACTGCCTTTTGCCTTAACAAGCTGTTTGGAGAAGGGTGCCCTTGAGCGGCATTGGGTGACACAAAGAACCCCACGGAAAAACAAAGGTAGGAGATTTGGTATATGCTTTATTACCAAAGTAGAGCTGTCCCTCTAAAGAATCAGTTCAATCGAGTCAAGGTTTATGCACAAAATGTGAAGAAAACAGGCAAAACCAAATACTTGGGTCTCTGTCACTGCCAACACTCACGTCCCAACCTCTTGTTACCACTTCACAGCAAAGCCCTTCTGCTCCCATGCCGCATTTTCTGTGTTAGTCTATCCCCTTCTCAGAAAAAATGGGCATGATGGAGAACAGATTTTGATGAGTGTCAGACCTTCCTGAAGTAGCAACACCAAAAGTGCCGAGCCATTCCCATGGTTCTGTACTTGTTAGAGAGAAGCTGGTAAGACCAAGAGCTAGATGATAATTACATGTATTGCCTCAGCAAAGAATTATGTGTAAGGTTCTCCAGGACTGGTGTTTGGTGACAAACTGTATGTGCACCAGGGCTGCAGCTCATGTTCATCCCTTGTTTCACGCTGCTTTTCCCTGTCTGCTTCACTACTGGTTGCATGTTGGATCAATTACCCTCCTTCTAAATATGGATGTGTATGTTATTTGCTAGCAGTCCCCGCCACCATCCCACGCTGCCCCACGTCACTGCTCCCCCCTGCCCGTGCAGCTGCCTGTGCAGCTGCGTGTCGAGCCGCATTGAGGAAGCGACGCAGCTGCGCGGCTGGGGCTGCACGGAGCCGCCCGCCAGGCCCACGGCGGGCGTGCCACGCGCAGGGCGACGCACGGGCCTGCACCTGCCCCCAGCACCGCTGCCCCGGCTCGCTGCGGCCGGGCCCGACGGACGGGGCCAGGCGCGCACTCTTCACAGGGGGATCCAAGACGGCCAATTCCACGCAGCTTTATGCTTGTCTGTTGTTCTGGTTACAACACCGAGCAAAGCACACGCACAGTCCTACTTTTGAGGGTTGGTGTTCTGAACACACACTCTCAGTGAGGCTTTCCAGACCACAAAAAGGCACCAGGGAATACTCCCGACCAGATAGGAAAGACAAGGGAAATGTACAAAGCAAGGACACTCCTTGAACAAATGAAAAATAAAATATCAGCTAGTAGAATACTGGTTTGATAAATATCATGCATCATGCTGAGAACAATCCCGAGAAGAATAAAAACTGGTCACCCAGTTGATATTGATACAGAGCATACAATTCTCCCTGTACTGACCCCACGCTCAGCACCACCAGCACAACGTGACCATATGGAACGAAACAGAATTTTAATTCAATGGCCAAGGGCTTGGCTCTGGTGTGAGCATCTCTGCTAGCCAGGACCCATCACTGCAATGCAACGGCTCCAAACAACAGACAACACATCCTCACCTGAGCTGCTGAAAAAACCCAACATGCACACAAGCCTCTTTTACAGAAACATATATAAACATCTCTGGAGCATAAGCAGCTCGCTGTATTATGCTGGCCACAATTTACCTTGACTGTCAATATATTGTGTAGTACCTACTGGGTCCCTTTCTTCTGGCTATTCCGAATTAAATAAACCAAGACTCAACACGTCTTAAAGCCACAATAGTTTATTTATAAGGAGAAAGACAGGCCATCAAACTTTCCACAGGAATTCAAAAAATTCATCAGGGAGTCAAAGTCTTTCTTTCCATTCATATAATTTTGGTTTTGGCTTAACACTTAACACAATATTCAGTTCAAAAGAATATCCTTTGCATTTAAAGTAAACAATCGTTGTTATACAAAGATTTTTAATTTTTCTTCTCCTGCTTTTTACCATTTTCTTTCCTCATTCCAAAGCTCTGCTCAACTATCATGATGCCCATTCCAGGCCAGAAACAGAATCTGCTTTTCTAATTCAGCCTTTTTCATAACAACCAGTTCAAATCATTCCATTGCAACTACTTAACCTCTAAAGTTTCCTAAATGCTTTACTTTTTTAAATGAAATTTTCAATTAGGAAAAATTGAGGAATAGGAGAAAAACTAAATATAATTAAAATGTGATGTGTTCTGGTCTGAAAAATGAAAACAAAATGAATACAGCTCACAAAATAAACGAGTGCTTCTGAAGTCCTTGTTTTAATCTAAGTCTGGATCATAATATAAAAGTGTGTTTGATAGTTTCTGTCTAATTAATAGGAGAACTTAGCCCACAAGACACCCCCCACACCTAATTAGGAAACATTATACTTAGCACTTATTTAGCATTTCACAAACACTGGGCCAATTTCATCTTTGGGGTAACTTTACTGAAGCCAATGAATACAGCCAAATATCTAATTAACTGTAACAATTTGGCAAGTATACAAGTATTTGGCAAGAAAATATATATTCATCAAACAGTGCTATGCATATGATGAATTACAGAATTATGTGATAAACTGCCTTTATTATGCCAATAAAACTTTTAGAAATAACTTTTCTCTAAAACAAATTACACTTTTGGAGAATAAATGATATAGCTGTCTGGTAAAAAGGTATTTCTGACATCTGGTTCAAGGGACCTGTTTTATTATGTCTTTGACATGCACATGAGCATGGCAATTTCAAAATCATCTGGCAGAATATTTCCATCCTATGAAAGCAATTTAGCTCCAAATACACCACCAATTTGAATCCAACCCTTATAAAAGTCAGTAAAAGGCCTTAGGATTTCTCTGCTCGTGGTATAGATGCCTAGGAACGCAACAGACACCTTTGACACATCATTTTTTTGCAATACTACTGCAACTAACTGAGCCCTGGATATTACAGCACTGATTGAAAGGATGTTACTTTCAAGTAAAGGATATAACGAAGCCAGTTTGGCTCAGCTATGTTATGCCACTGTAAGTTGAACTACTGTATTTTCTACGAAAAAATTAGATCCTTAACATGTCTGTCAATATTCTTCAGAACCCAAATCTTGAACAGACTTCTTGGTCATGAGTGAAAAAGCTGCTCTGAACTGAGACTGTACATGGAAAACTACCTACTGGGTTGTGGGGAAAGTCTTGCAAAATTGCCATTCCTCCGCCCTACACAAGCTGCACCACTACTGAAAATAGAGAAACCGTGAGCAAAGATATTTGCCTTTCCTGAAAGCTGACCTGTAAAACAGAAGACTTCAAAAACTAAATGCACTAGTAAATACAGCAATAGAAACCTCTTCACATTTGTAAGTACTGTACTAATAAATCTTCTGTATCCAGAGAGATTACAAAATCTGTGGTTACTATTTTTAAAGACACTAGTGAAAAGAAAACATATATATTATAAAGTATTAGAAGACGCTTTCCTTCTTTAAGCATTTGACATAAATATTTGACAATATTTAATTCCATATCTCATGCTTTTAAATAGAATGCAGTAATGCTCATTTGGTAAGCATGTAGGGACAAACTAATATTTTAGTGTTTCAGCTTAATTTCATATCATAATTTGGGCTTTATTGTGGGCTATATTTACTTATTTTTAAATACTAGATATTTAAATGTATTAGTATTATCTTGTACTCCTGAAAGGAGCAACTCACATATAAATGAAATGATGGACATTCCTGCCTTGGGCCCAACTCAGGCTCCAGTGAGTCTTTCCATTGACTTCTGAAGTCTTTTGGTGAGACACTTCATGTCCCAACAGACAAACATTTCATTTCCAGCCTCCACAGAGACAAATACTGTGGTACTGCAAAGCTCTATACACAGTAAATACATAAGGGATTTTCATGCATGCTGCAGTAGAGTGGCAAGACATTCTCTGGGACTACTAGTGCCAAGCAGCAGGCATTAGGTCCTATGAACCACCATGCAACTCTTCAGAGACTGAAAATGTCTCTCTGGGCCACCTTGCAGAGTGCCCATGGCTGGTGTGCAGGAGCCTGAGCAACGGGGTTTGGTTTGTGCACCTGCTTGCAGGCCCTTCGGCTTTGCTTCTGTCAGGCATAGCTAGCAAAGAGCCCCACGGGCTGCGGCGAAGCGGGGAGCTGCAAACGCCTCCAGCAGAGAGCGAGGCCACGCTTCACCTCTGGGTGAAGTTTCAAGCTTGCCTTCAGGAAAATGGGGCTAGCTGCTACACAGATTACACAGAGATCTCCCTACCCATCTCCCTACCCGAGATGTATGTGTGAAAGCTACAGTGTCACAGCAACTTCTTATAGGAACTTCTGTTACAAAAGGTATTAAGATGCAATGTTCTCATCATGCTCAGGAAGTGATGTGGCTGTAGCTATGCAAACTCCTCCTAAAATTCCTGGATTAGAAAAGAAGCTACAAGGGTGCCGCTTGAGTAGAAGTAGCTTTTGTCCTCTCAGACCTTGCTCCTCAAAAGGCAGTTGATTCTTTTGGTTTTCCACCATGATATTAGTTTAGTTTCTGTTACATACTTTTGCTAGTGCAATCTAAAATCCAAGTTCACATAGTAAGTAACCACTATAGCAAAATACTTTACAAAACCAATATTTCCAGGCAGTTAAGAAGTAAAACAGTGGTAACTTAAACTGTCACCCAGTAAACTTGATTTCAGCTCTAGAAGATATGGTTTGAGGTGAGATTTTTTTACCTTTTTTTTTTTTTTTTTCCTGAGACGGTCCTGTTCTGGGGATAGTAAGAAAAAGAAAGTAATAGTAGTATTTTGTTGTGAGTATAATGCCTTTTAAAGAGATTGAAAATAAATGCCTACGGTTTAAACATCATAAACTATGTTGACATTGCACAGAAAAGGACCCCCCCCTCCCCCAAAAAAAGGGATAAAATTATTAGAATAAAAAGGTCTCCCCCTAAATAAGTCCTAGCAGCAGGTTTGCTTGATGGAGCATGTAACTGTGTTTGTACATTTTGTGGAGCCAAAACTCACTTGTTGAGGTGTGACGCTGTTTCTGTGGCTGAACTGCAGCTTTGCTCGGGGTCGAAATCAAAGGGCTCTACTTAGCTCTGTTGTTGCCGAAGCCAGGCTGCAACCTGGCTCCCCGCTGTAAGACATAACCCGGGTGGTGGCTGCTCTTGGCTGGGAGATCATAGAATCATAGACTCATAGAATGCTTAAGGTTGGAAGGAATCTCTAGAGGTCATCTAGTCCAACCCCCGGCACACGCAGGGTCACCTAGAGCACGTGGCACAGGACTGCGTCCAGGTGGGTTTGGAAGATCTCCAGAGAAGGAGACTCCACAACCTCTCTGGGCAGCTTGTTCCAGTGCTCTGTCACCCTCACTGTTAAAAAATTATTCCTTAAGTTCCTGTGGAACTTTTTGTGCTTCATTTTGTGGCTATTACCTCTAGTTCTGTCAGTGGCCACCAATGAAAAGAGGCCAGCACCATCCTCCTCACTGCCTCCCTTGAGGTACTTATAGACACTGATTAGATCCCCTCTCAACCTTCTCTTCTCCAGGCAGAACAGGCCCAGCTCCCTCACCCTCTGCTCATAGGGCAGATGTTCCAGGCCCCTGATCATCCTCGTAGCCCTGCGCTGGACTCTCTCCAGCAGCTCCACATCCCTCTTGTACTGTGGAGCCCAGAACTGGACACAATACTCCAGATGTGGCCTCACCAGGGCTGAGTAGAGGGGCAGGATCACCTCCCTCGACCTGCTGGAGGCGCTCTTCTTGAGCAAGGAAGATGACTGGAAGCAAATTGGAGCAGCTCTGCGGAGCTCTGTCAACAGATATCAGTGCTTCCCTCCCTCCGCACCCCATTTGCTGGCTCCTCTTTTTTGGCCTTTGGGGAGGAAGGACTTGTGTCTACACATTTGCAGCCCTTCTTTAGCACCTTCACAGCCCTGAGGGAGCGCTGGACTCAGGCAAACTTCCGGCTCTAGGCAATCGAATTGAGCAAGGATCCCCCTCACTCTTAACGATCAACACTTTTAAAAATTCAGCTTGAACAATTCATTTTATGTATAAGTGATTAAATGTTAGAGTCTAGTTCAGAGCGCTTTGTTCTTTCCTCTAACTGCTAATTATTAAGGTGTTTATCTGCAAGGAGACAAACAGCTTCTGACTCAGTCATACCTCATCTTTTTCTTCTTGCTGACTGAAATCTTAATTCCATGTTTATGATGTTTGAAATTTTAGCTAATGGCATACTGTAACTGCAGACTATGACTCTGTGGAATAATTCGAAAAATAATAACAGAGAAGAAAAATTGCATGTTATCTAGGGCAGATAATATGCATTTCACCCACTTGTAAAGTACCTAGCAAGCTACTGAGGTATTCAAATAAAAAAATGATAATAATAATACTGATAATAATAATATCAATAATGAGATGTGAGTTTCTTTAAGCACGGATATCTGTATTTTGAATTGAGATAGGAAGCAAAAGACATTCTTTTGCAGTTTGCAATTGTGGTATTTTACCTGTGCAGTCCCTCTTTTCAGCAATAGTGCTTTTACAATAGTGGTTCTATAGCCCCCTTTTCAATAGGTGACTCATGGTGTTACATTTTCTTAATGAAAGACAAATACAGATGTTCTAAGATTGAAAATATCTTTTCAAAATGGAACATGGGAGGCATACACAAATTTTATTCACAAACAGGAATTTACATCATACCACCTATGCCTTACTTTGAAAAGAAACCAACTTCTTAAGGCTTAAGTACCTCATTTTGCCTTCTTTATTTTCTTTGACATTTTCCTACTGCTTACTTTAAAGTTAATGTATGAAAAATGAAAGAGCACTAAGGTTTCGTCATGTATAAGATTCATCTGTATCAGATCAGCTACAATTGAGCATTCAAGTCCCACGCTGCTTTTGTAATATGCATTTGATGAATCCATGTTAGAGCCTCGTAGGCGAACTTGCCCAGAAAGGCAGTGGAGAATGTAACAAATTCATTCATCCATTCCACCATCAGCTATCACAGCGCCCTGGGCAAAGCCAGACTACGTGAACTCTGGCAAACAGGCAGAGCAAACACCTTGTGTACTCTAGCTGCACTCTCGAAGTCAGGTGGATCTGGAAAATATATGTGTTTCTGAGGATTTCAAACTTTGTTTAGCACAGTACACTGCATTATTTCTGAAATAACATCAACTTGTCAAGAATACATAGTTCTGTCTTGGCTCCAATCCATATTTTACTTTTTATGAACAGAATTTGCACAATGATACCTTTTTAAGTTTTCCCCTTAAACATGCACCATCAATTGAAGGTTAATCTGCCTGCATTTTGGACCTGCTTTTAGTAGCCAGCCCTTGTGCTCCATGGACAAAATTCTGGAAGGAGACATCTCAGTCATCAGAGCCTTTAAAAACCCACATAGCAAGGAAGCACTGCATACCTGGGGCACTTGCATTAGTGAAGGGCTTGAGCATTTCCTGCTCTAACGAAGGACATAAAAGTAATGACGCTCTGGCACTTGATACTGGCATAAAGTTAAAAGCAAAATCTACATATTAGACACTCAGACCCAAGGACGCAGGAAGGTCCAAGGACTTTGTTCGCTTTAGCTGGTCAGGGGGAGTCTCCCCTTGCAAGGATTCTGCTCTTTATAGACACTTGCTGGGTATGCGAAGGTGCCACTAGTATTTGCATTTTGTAATTCCACGTGCTATTCATTAATCAGTTGGCTGTAATGAGACATTATCTTCTCTCTACATTGCCTCCCTAAGCCAAACATTACAGGAAATGTAAAAAGTTCAAATATCTTTAGTAGATTTGTGCCAGTTGCTGGTATATTACCTGCTAAAACTACTCACAGGCAGCAATAGTCTTACCAAAACCTTGATAGACCTACCACCTTTGGCACTGGGAAAAAAAGAGATGAGGGAAAAATAATAATAAAAAAGGCTTATACCTGGCTTTGGTATATCCAAAGAAGAATCTTGAATTTTCCCACAGAGTCACTGGGAACAATCATAGATAGATACACCAGAGTGGTTTATCTGGCATTTTCTGTAAGTTGTAAAATCAAACAAAAAAACAAAACAAGCACACAAAAATAACCTCCAAAAAGCAGCAGCGAGGAAAAGATGAGAAGCTTTTGGAGAACCACTAAATTTTTTTATCTGAGCTTTCCAGTGTTTTTCCCTCTAATGTCTGTAACAATCCAGAATAAAGGGCGCTTATACCAGCACATGAAATATAATATTCATTAATATACCACATGATACACCACAAATCAACAACAAAGCAATATATTTGACAAATTAAAAATATAATTTATATTGTTACATATTGTTTTCAAACATGGATCAGTATTGTATCAATAATTTAAGAAAAAATATTTGAGAAAGCAAAAGGAAAAAATGGGAAGCTGTTTTTTAAGCCTATAAAAACAAATTGAACAGAATAACTGAAAGCACTGTTGACATGTACAAAGGAAGCATTTCTTAACAGGAAACAGTGTAAAACTCAGTGAGTCAGAAACTTTGTCATGGGATTTAGGTTTTGCATATATATCATTATTTTGTATGTAAAACAGTCTTGTAAAACACCATAAAATACCCACAGTTTCACCTAATAAGTAACATGCTTATTCAAATCTTAAATTAGCACACTTGCCATCTTTCTGTACCGTAAACCTTACTAAACATACTGTATCAAGTGATTACAGAAGGTCTCAAGTGAAATGGTTTTGCTGTACTTAATCCATACTGGACTTGTATTCATATTATGCAATCATTCAACATTTGGCAGTGGTAGCTGTTGAAAAAATTTAAGGATTAAAAATATGAAGACTGAACTGCCCACATTTTTTTTCTAAAAGAATAATAGAAATATATTTCCAGCATAAAATAAAATCAAATCTTTGCCTACCCCCGATACAAGCCCTGGTCTGACACAAACCAAGGGACTTATTAACTGGGATGGAAAATATCTGTCAATTGCTTCATTTTCCATCAGGTATTGTCACCCTGGGTAGCTGCACGCTATAAAGAATGTGAACTGCCCTAAAGAGCCTAGCCTAAGAAAAACAAATCATCAAATTTTGCTTCCTTCACAATTCCCATTAATTTTAGTAAAATTTCTTATGAGTATTTCTTAGGCCATGATCAACCTACATTGCGTTCACACACTATTAAATACAAGCAGCTATGGAAAAAACCCCATAATTCTGCAAAACCACTTCTAAAAAAAGAAAAAAGAAAAAAAAACAGATGAGAGATGAATATTAAGGGCATAAATTGCAGGAAGGGGCATTTTTATGTACCATATCAGTGCTTGCTTTCAAAGGTCCTGCAGCAGCCTCAGAAAATAGCAAAATGGAGAGGAGATTAGAGACACAATGAAACTGACATGTACTTTGAGTTGAAGGGAGAAGCCGGGACTAGGAGCTCTGCAGGTCACCTGCAAGTTTATCGGCATGGGCCTGATTTGAGGACTGTAGCTTATACGCAGGCAAAAAACATTGGATGTAGAAGCAGGCAGGGAGAGATTCAATTACCAGCTCTATCTTTTTGTCTCTAGATATTCCTCATGTTCAGTCAGGAAACTGCCAGGACCACTGTTCTGCTTCAGTGGATTTCTTCAATGGTAAGAAAGCCATGAAGGCAAACTTGACCTTTCTGAGAGGGCATTGCAAAGCACAGACTCTCGCCACTCGTGCGAGCAGACACAAGGAAGAGTTCACTACCTTCCAAACATGTAGCTTCCTCCTTTCCCTGATGCTGCACCTCAAATTTCAGGTGACTTTCCAGTAAATATCTGCAAATCTACTACACTGTTGTCCTACGAGTTCTTTATTAAAACTTTCTTCCTAGAGAATATGTGCTAGAAAACCTCTGTTCTCTTAACAGCATAGTCAGTCAGTGAGCTGCACCTGGGTCAACCCGTGCTCCTCTGCACTCAGCTTGTGCCTCTCTGAAGCCACATGTTGTTGCAGCAAGGTTGCTGCAGCTGGGATGGACTGCGGGTATGAGCAAGGCAGGGTTTATAGGAATATGCAATATGTTTTATTAGACAAACTACTTTTGCTGAAAAGAGAGGGCACACAAGCCTTTGATGTCTTTTCTTCCCTAACTGTATTAGCTGGTCTAATAAACAACATTTCTTCCTACAAATGTCACCTCACTTGCCTTCATCTGCCCCCCTATCTGTCTCTGAGTTCCTTATGAAAGGTCTGTCTTTAGACTGTTTTTGTACAGGGTCAGTCTGAGAAGACTGCTGGTCTATAGCATGGTTGCCTACCATACAGCCATAACACAAACAAAACTACTACCAAAAAAAAAGACAAAGACTCTCTCCAAACATAGAATTGAGATACTAGCACCTTGCCAGCAGTGGCAACACTATAAAGTCATGAAATGACTGGATCAACAGTAACACTGATAAATGCTTCCTTTAATGAGCCTATACCTCAGTTTCTTTAGCTCCAACTCCAGTTACTATTTGCTTAACGAATGTTTGATTTTTGAGGCATGCTCAGGTGCTTCCATAAAATTATGTTGACATAACCACAGTCTAAAAACAAGCAGACATGGACAGGAAAAGAAGCAGATGTGCTTAATGCTCCTACTGTAGAAGTTTAAACCGACCTTCTTAAAACAGTCAATGGGACAAATAATGCTCAATCCCTTCTCCATTTTTTACTTACAAATCATCTAATATCCCTTAGAAAGTTTATTATCCTTGTTAATTATTTTTGAATTCATACATTGTGCCAAACTCATTGAACTCAACACATTTCAATCTGTTTGCGTGCGTATTGCCACCAGACTGAAGGTTGCCTCTATGGCAGCGCCTCCAGCCTAGCTCCAGCCTTGGGGCCAAGCGGGAGGCACAGGGCCCAAGGCGGGCAGCGCGCGTATGAAGCTCTGCCCAGAGCTGTGGTCCCTGTGTCCTGTGTGCGTGGAGAAACTGCTGAGATGGTCCTGACGCACAGGCTGTTTGCAAGCAGCACAACTCCACACAGTTCACCAGTTTACTTAGTGCCTTCCTGACTGCTCGAAAGCAAGCTGTGCAGAAAACAAGGCAGAATCTGTTGTCACATGTACGGGCATGCCCCACAAATGAGCGACGGTGCAACCAGCATACTCTTATTTCTGAGGGTAAAGAGGATTTATTTCCAGTTTTCCTAGTTATCGACTCCAGGTTCTCTTAAAAAATTTGCGGGATATAAGAACTCCCACGAATGTAACGGAACGGATGTGATTCCACCGCTCACAAATGGCATGCAGATAGTGGGGCTGCCTGGAGCTAAATATAGAAGAACCGAGCTCTGACTCTATCTCGTCGTCCGCCTCTGTCCTCACAGATTACAGGCACCAAGGCCGCCGCACGCTTTCACTCTGCTCACTGAGGGCCCAATTCTGCCACTCAGCCTCATGTTAAATAGCACCTTACTCAGTGAACAGCCATAGTGATTTAAAAGCAGTGGTTATGCTGAAAAAAAACAGAAAAGAAATACACGTTTTACAAAAACTGCTTCACATAAAGACACGACTTTTGAAGGAATATAAGAGTCTGAGAGAGCTCTTGGATGGATCGGAATAATCACTCATTCACTGAGGGAATTGGGATTTTCTCTTCTGGCCTGATTCTTTATAACTAAGTCCTGCCTTTCTGCAAAGCTCCCCTAAACCTTACTATGGCAAAGCCAAAACTCCTCTTGACTGTAATAGGTTCAGGCCATATTCCCTGAGAATACTACATAACACAGCACAGACAAATTGAGTCTCAAAAGAAATAAAGTGCCGCTCATAAACCAAAGAGCACTCAAACTCGGAGGCTCAGGGCCCTCGTGGCGTGGAGGCCAGGCAAGGCCGGCACGCACCTTCCTTGCAGCTCGCGGAAAGCTGCCCAGCAGCTGTGGGAGCCCAGGGCTGCTTTCACTTCCCGTCGAGCCCTGCCTGGCCATCCAGCCTCTTTGAGGACATTAGAGCTGTGGTACAGAAGTAACAGCACCGAGACTGACTTTCTGCCCAGTCTTGAATGCCCCTAAGGAGCAGGCAGCATTTTTCTAACTGAAAGAGGAAGATTTATTTGGGGAACGGAAAAGAAATCTGACTATACCTTGTTTTCTTCTTCTTCTTCTTCTCTTTTTTTTTTAGTGTCCTCTCTGAAGAACCATGGCCTGAGGAATATCCTACTTTGCTGAGCACTGCGCTGAGAAGAGTCTAAGCAACCCCTTCCAACTTCCAAGTACTTTATTTATATAGGTTTAGAAATAAATGCAGATACAAATTTACAAAAGAGGACCAGTATCTGTCCCTAGATTGCATATTTACATGCTCAGTGACCTAAGAATTGCAATATTGATCTCACTCCCATTAAAGCCAGTAAGAGTTTTGCCATTGATTTCAGTGGGAGTAAGGTCTTAAGAGTGCAGCAGACTGTCCCTTGGAAGCAGAAATGAGAGGCCTGAGAGCCTTTTGAATGCCAAGGCCAAATATTAGTGCTAGAAGATTTTTCTAGCCAAAGGCTCTGCAAGTTTTCATTTTATAAAACTTTTGAACTGTAGGCAGCAGTTCCAATCAGCTGGGGCCCATGTGCTCTTAGTCCTTGGGTTCACTCAGACTTAGCCCCAAGGCAGATCTTTCTTGCTTGAGACTCCTCATTTGCAGAAATTCATCCCGGAGGAGATCCACTGGAATGTCGCAGTGACTGGCATCAGTGCACGCTGCTAGTCTCATTTATTTCAGTTGGCCTATTTTATGCCTTTCTTACTATTTGCTGCTAAATCTTCTGTCTACTCCATTTTTTCTTGTATCTTGCTGGTAATGCAGTCTGTGTAACAGCGTGTTTTTTTTTTTTTTTTTTTTTTCCTTCTATTTTCACTCTAGTTTGGTTAGGTTTTTTGTGGGTTGGGAGGATTATTCTGTATTTTCTTCTGATTCTGCTAAATAATGATACACTATAGTAAGCAACTATATGCAAATACTCTTAACATATGTAGTAAGACTCAGCATAAGATGAATTAAGCACTGATGCAACCTTAATAAATTTGGTATAAAACTTTCAGGTTCAAAGGTTTTGTTCAGTAGCCCCCATCTTCTGCTGTGTCTCATGGTGTCAAGATGACGGATAATGATCTCATAATTCTACTAAGATTAAAAAAAAAAAACTATTCACATGACATTTTAGTCATCTTTTGGAAAACCAAATAAGATGGTTCAATAATGACACTGATTTCTTGGACTAAAACAGACCATGTGAGTAGAGTTTATAGTCAAACATTTGTATGAACATCACATGACTGAAAGGCATGACATTTAAGTCAACAAAAATGTATGTACCTCAAACATCTATCATGCTGATAAATTAAGAAATAAAACAAAAAGTTACTGTGCATTCCAATCACCACATTTGTACTTGAGAATGCGATGCAGTATTTTTACTCATACCAGTGCATCTCTGCTGGCACAAAACTGCAGCAATGTAAAGGCACAATGGGACTAGTTCATCAACTATGATACAGTTGAGCCTTGAATGTCACCACACCTGCAAGAGTGTCTGTAGAAATCCTCAAAAAGTACATTTTCTAATGAATTGCACTGGTATCACATAATTTTGTGTAATCATTTGTTTTAAACAGAACTTAGAAACTAATTTCTTCCTTTAAGAAGGTACATTATGTATGGGTCAACAAAAAAGCTGCTGTCAAACTTTGTGAAAGCCTAATTCTTTGTCAGTCAGACTCCATTCATCCTAAGAATAGAATATTAATCGTTTCTGCCTGCAGAGACACTTGAGGATTTGGTTCTTAATGAAAATGAAACGAAAAAAATACTAAAAATCTGGCATTTTCTCTTACTGAGTTCACTCAGGATTGGTTTTCCATGCTTTGTCTTGACGTGGCTTTTAACAGAGCAAAACAGCCAAAAGTAGCCTTTTGTGTTACAGTATTTTATGTTGCAAAACAAATGTAGAGAAAAGAACTTACAAGTCTGTTAAAATAAGAGTGAAACAATTCTGAAGAATATAAAGATCATATTTTGACAACCACATCCATTTTACCCCAGGTATGCAAGCACGCATCTATTTCATTTTATCATTTCTCATCCACATCTTGGAGCCCTTCTCCTAGGTGCTGCCAGCAGCAGCAAAGCAATGACTTAGGGAGTTCTCTTAACAGCAACAAAGCTAACCAACTCTCTAATCTTTATGATTGAGAACCAAAGCAGACCAAGCAGCATCGTATGCCTGGTGAGACAACGCTAGTCTCATGGGCTAAAAGACATCCCAGGAGCTCAGGAGGGCTCCTTGGCTCCCACGTTTGTGCGTTCGCTGCTTCCTCAGGGCTGGAGAGCCGTCTCTGCGCTGGGCCGAGCCCTGGGCTCTCCCTCCTGCCCTCTTTCCATTCTGCTTCAGGCTTGGTTGCTGTGAAGGAGAAGCCAATGTGCTATGCTGAACAACTCTGTTCACCAGGGTTAAGATAATAAAAGCACATCTTCCTACTGAAGATTTGCTATTGCTTTTCCTTTCGCGCTCTGAGCTCATTTCCAGCAGCTAGTCAAGTCTGTGTTTTAAGTGTCACCACTTTGAACTTAAATCAAAGAAGTTGGATAAAGGATTCCTTTGTGCCTCTGCCTTTATTTACTAACATGGTAGAGAGCTCGTCATTTTTTTCCTCATCTTTTCTGTCCTTGGGGAGTTGCAAGTAAACAGAATGAGCACCCTGCTTTGAGAAGGATCTCTTTCCCCTGCCTGACTAGTTGCGCCACAAGGACACAGAAAATCAGGGATACAAAAGGTGATTCACACCGTCTAACTTGTAGCTAGCAAAATGCTTAAAGTGATATCAATGATCCCCCTCTGTTCCTAGATTCTCTTTGTCCCTTTGTGGAAAAGCCCATGCCTGAGACAGAATAAAGTTTCTCTCCTATTTTGAGTTCATAGACTATATTTGTCAGGACTCCCAATGTACCAAACCAGGTGGAATTCTCCTTTCATCCTCTCCAGCACTCTTTATGTCCTGCTGTAAAAGAGTATAAAGTGAAACCCAATTTCATGACGTGGGGCTGTCCTGTTTTTAAGAGATTTGTAAGACCTGTGATCAGTCCCTTACTCTGCTAATGTGACCTGAACCAAGCCATTTCGTCCCTCCCTGGTTCATTTTTCCAACTGAGAAACACAGATATTCAGCTGTCTTTTCTACTCCTTGCCTCACTCCTATTTGTCTCTCCAAACTACTAGAAGCCCTTTCTGGTAGAAGGGGCATATTTCCTGTTTGCCTAGCTCAACAGGATCCAGTTTTCAAATGTTTCTCCCTATGCTGTACTACTGATGGCGTTCATTTCAGGGCAGATTTTATTTATTTATACGTAATTATTCTGTTTTTTGCACAAATACTATTATTTATGCAAAGAGTGACTCCTCAGGATCCAGGTCGCTATTACTCTTCTGTTCTCCCAACATAAAGCTCAGGAAAAATGGAGCATATAACATCGCTGAGCCTTCAGCTTGCAAATGAGCCAATCTCCCCTTCTAAAACAATAACAAGTATTGCTAATAAGCCTGAACATATAAAATGCTTCCCCACAGAGACATGGTGGGTAACTGTACAATAAAAATATTATAAAAAACCAACAAAAATATTTTAATAGAAACCACCCGTTTAAAACAAAAAGAGTAAAATCCGTATGTCAGCCACATTTAAGTCCTAAACCCATCAAAGAGATAAATGTACAGAAGCTGGCAGTTAAGGAATGAGCTTAACTCACACTGAAGTCACTGGAAATTTTTCCACTGAGCAAACACTGGCTTGTATACTCCGGGCACCACCGTCCCTACTGCGTGAAGGTCCTATCAGATGTACCAAGTTTAACTATCAGCAGCTCTTGGGGATAAGAGGATCACGCAGCACGTACAACATCTCGTAGCAACTGATGCAAAGTTGTGTGAGTCCCCTGCAGGCTGCAGAGATCTTTAGTGCTCCAGACTTTTAATGAGTGAGCAATCTTATCTAAGAAATTAAAACAACACAGTAGAAAGGGATCATAATAAGAGGGAACCTTGCTAGGGGTTAGAGGAAAGTTGCAAAATACCTGTGCAGCCATGCAACGTGATAAGGGAACTGCAGGGTAACTCACTGAATAGTGCTGGAAAAGCAAAATGGGGCTTGGATGCAATATGAAACAGAAGGGAAGTTCACAGTCTGCTGTAGACTGGGAGGGTAAAAGTTCATGAAATATTTTAGCGCACTCGGTTTGAAAAGTTTGACACAATTACCACATGGCACTGGAACTGTAGCCTGCAACTACTATGTCCTTCACGTGGCAAGTTTCACTTCTGCTTTTTGCACCCAGAGCAAC
>NW_010588884.1:71028-109269 GCF_000705375.1 Tinamus guttatus | reverse complement strand
GGCCGGGCCCCGCGCCCCAACACCCCCGCGGCCGGGGCGCTCCCCGGCTCCTGGTGCCACAGGGGCTCCGCTGCAGCCACCTCGGGCAGTTCCAGCAGCTGCTGCCCAACGGCCCTGGCACTGCTGCCGTGGCCATTAGGGAACACTACATCTCCTGCAGGATGGGGGAGAGCTGAAGCGCTAAGTGGCTTCGCTTCTCTGCATTTCTTACTCCATTTTCATAAGCGATAAATTAATTCATAGTTTGCTCAACAAAATACACTTGAAACCACGAATAGATGGTTTCTAATCCTTGTATTACCAAACAGCAGAGCTTCTTGGAGGGGCTGCTCTTTGATACTGTTGTTTTTTTTTCTTTTGGAGGAGATTGACGTAGGCTTGAGCAACTCCTCAACTTTTGCTGAGCTTTCTGCAACTGATGTTGCACAGTATATATAAACTTATGTATCACCAAGACTGTTTGATATGGAAAGATTAAGGCAGAATCTTTCAAATCCTCTAAAACAAGCTTCCAACTAAAACGTACCACGAATAATTGGAGCAGAAGGCTTGGATGGTGTTATTTCCTAGTACTTTTTTGTTAAACCTGGATGACAGCAAAAGGTGATGTACTATAAATTAATTTAGGATCTTGATTAGCAGTTCTAAAAAAATCTTTAATGGAGATAATATTATTTCTGTTATACGTTCAAAATATAAAACAAAAGTTCATTTAGAGCAATCTAAGCAAATCTAATCTTCCTATAACATAGCTGCGGCTTTTTGGCCAAAAGGCACCACTGCTTGTTTTTAGTATTAATGTGTCTCTTCAACAGCTGTTCTTAGGAATACTTAATCAGTGGGGGCCTAGAGTGCAACATGTGATGACTCCTGCCTGCCTTAGCTCCCTCTGATGGCCCTAAAGATTCGCCCTATGCTGGATCCTGTTAACGTGACACAAGCTAGCCTGAACCGCAGCACAAAGCTTGTTCTTTTTGCCTGGGAAACGGAGCAGGTTCAAGATAAAGCACAAGGTCATGGTGTGGAAGCAGGAGTGGGAGCCTAGGGAAGGTGTTTGGCAGGATCCTGCTGCAGGAAAAGCACAAGGTGACCGGGGAAGCGTTCCTGGGCTGTGCCTTCCATGAGCCCCATCCTGACCCCTTGACCAGTGCACAGATACAGCCCAGGCAGGGCATTCCAGCCTCGGGGAGACAGAGCTTTCCCCGAAAATTTTTGCTCCTTGGATGTTCCTGACTTTGCTCTGTGGATGCCCTGTGGTTGTTCATTCTGCTTTCGACAGAAAGAACGTATATTCCTATGTTTAAGGCAAATTGTTTACTAAGAGAAAGAGGTCAAAGCTGTTATTACAGTAAGGCCTCTCCCTTGGGAGGCAGCTGATCGAAAACAAGCGGCTGAGAACCACTGGGTTCATCGAGTTTCAAGTTTTGCTTTCCCTGCTCCTTTACTCCAACTACCCAGCGACCATCTTTTTTTCCCCTCTTTGCTTCTTTTTTCATTTCTGGCAGATTTACACAAATCGAGCTCAGTCTTCTCCAGCATTAAAGATGCAAAATAAAAAATGTTTCTTTAGACTGAGCAAGGGATGGAGCGCAAGGAGTGACAGGCTACAGCTTTGCCCTGCTTTAAAAGGATGGGAAGAGGACTTGCAAATATGGAGTTTGGGGGAAGCAAAGGAAGCAAGAGGCAGAGACTGGCACGGGCCGGGCCACAGCAGCACCCGAGCACCTGCCTCCTGCCTGCAAAGCCTCCAGCAAACAGAGGGAGAGGAGCTGCAGGGAGGTGACAGGAGCGGCTTTCCTTATTCCTGCCTCAAGCCTGTCATTCTCTTGTTGCCTTTGATTTGGATTATTATTTTGCGTCTTCTTCGCATTTAAGAGACGCTGCTCAGAGAAGGCTGGTGGCTCGAGGCAGGAGCAGCAGAAACGCAGCAGCAGGTGCCCTGCTGCTAGTTTTGCTTTTTCTTGGGAAAGGTTGGGCTGCATGTGCTCAGCTTCTCAGTTTCAAACCTGACAGAAGGAAATCAAAAGATTTTTTCAGCTCGCTAAAATGCAGCCAGCCAATAGTTTTCCTTTCCAAAATATTACTAGATATTATTACCGAATGTTCAGACTTTGCATTCCTGACAAACAGGAAATATATGCTGCACTAATAGGATGTCAATCAGAAAGATAACACCAATTTTGTGGTTTCTAAATCATCCCTACCACCTGCTGAGCCTTTGATCATCCCAAACAATTAATCTAAGAGATACATGATTAAGAAATAAATACTTCCCAGAGAACCTGAGAGCTACAGTACATATTAGCAAGCTCTGATCTTGCTTTCAGCAATCACAAATCAATCATAGACAAAGAGAAATACAAGAAGGCTGCAAATAGAGGCTGCTGACCAACAGATTCATTTCAATAGCAGTGCATTAAAATATAGCACTAAATATTAACTGATCTGACCAGCCACTATGTTTTAGGTATGTACATTTTTTTTTTCAGAAACTGGTGGTAGAAAGCTATTTTGCATCTGTATTTATTAAGGTAGTTTTCTGCTGCAGAGAACATTTTGTTGACTGGTAATCTGAATTGTGAACGAAAATCCTAAGTTTTGCTTCTGTCAGACAGCAAAAAAAAAAAAAAAAAAGTATTTCAGCACTGCCCAAGCTCCTCAAGGTTATCAACTTCATGTTTTTGTTATGTTGCTGTAACTGTTTATAAAACAATGTATGCATGCCACATATTATAAAACTGAATTTTTCCTTCTAACCGTCCGCACTGCAATCTCTCACATGAGAGTCTGCTGATGACCACTGAGCAGTATGCGCCGGGGAGGGAAAGGCATGGCTTCACCCCAAACTAGACACAGAGCACCACGAACTGCAGCCAGGCTGCGAATAGGAACTCTCAGACCTTTTGAAAGATTTCTGTTATTTTCTTATTTCACCTGATTTGGAAATGCTGAGAGAGAAGAATTTCTTAAGCTGTTCTGATTCCAGTGCCAGCCCAGACGACTAGGACATGCAGAAGAGACACATCCATATCTCAGAAAATAAGAAAGATCTGGACAGCTTTTATTTTATTAGACCTCATCTTCAAATACTAGTTTGCACAGTTCCTTACTATGTAACAGATCTTAGGATTGCTGTAAGCAATACACTGAGGTCCACATGTATTTAGGCCTTCCTATTAAAATCAATTAAATAGAAGTTGTGTATTTAAGTACAGTTGAGGATCTGAAACTTACATCTACTTGAATAGTATTTTAGTAGGGAGTCTGCGTCAGTGCTGAACTCGGTTCTAGACCTACTGCTGGGGCTAATGAGGAGCTCTCCAGCTCTTACTGAAATGAATGGGTACTCTGGGGCTCAGCAACTTGCAGAATTGGGCTCTGAAAAGGAAGGAACATATAGCTCACCGGATGGCCGGCTGTTTCTGTAATCACAGGAAATATTTCATCTTTACAATTCATACTTAATCATAATAGCATCCTTTTTCCTGGAATTTATATTATGCTGGACCAGTCCGCTTGTTAAAATATATGTAAGATTTTAAAGAATCAAAAGTTGATGGTATGAGGCCATTTACAACATGTGCTAGAAGACAGCACAATGTGGCTATAAACACACCGTGTTTTTCATGCTGCTCCTTCAATACCTGCTCACAAATGAACCTGATCATGTAACTGGAATGCTGGAAAAAGGAAGGAAAAGGAGTGTTTCAGCTGCAAGCCCCAGGCAGAGTCACTTGAGCAAGTCACTGAAAACTGCAGGCTTATTAGGAGGTAATTCCCTATGAAACAACATGCTTGCCAGTTCTTTCCCATGTGCTATGTGCTTGATCCTTCCTGGCTTTGCCAGCAACTAAAACTGCATTAAACTCAGAGAAAAGTTAGTCTTCTTCTTTTCTTTTCTTTCTTTCTTTCTTTTTTTTTTCTGGTAACAAAATAGGAGGAAATTTATTTTTGCTGTCTTTGAGTCATACTGATAATATATTTTCCTGCAGCATTAGAGGAGCATTAAACCAACGTTACATATGTGTGCTTGTCCGGTTTCCAACATGTAGTTACTGGAGTTAGGGTTTAGCAAACAAAATTTCTACCTTCTCTGGATTTGTAACTTTATTGGTTCTCATTACTTTTGGGGATCTTCTCCTTTCGCTGGTGTCCATTTTACTTTCACTATCTAAACAACAAAATATCTGTTTAAACATTCATATGTCTCAGTGCAACTTTTCTGTTTGCTACTTGTATGGGCACCATAATTCTGGTAGTGGAAGTGCTATACATATTTATGTGATCAAAATTACTTGTAAGATAAATTTAAGAAAATTGCTGATAGGCTCGAGCACTTTCTTAGGAGAGATCTTAGTCAGGAAAGGGTACAGATTCATGTCCATAACGTAAAGGACTTGGTACATAATATTTACTAGTATTCATCTAATCCTATGGTATGATCTGCTTTCAGGATGGTTTGAACATATTGACTTTCTGTTAAAAAGCTTTTAACAGAAATTACAAGTGATTAATGTAATACGTGGCAACAGACTATTGCTGCAAGTATTAAGGGGACTTTTAAATAACATTTTTTCTTGATGTAGCCTTTAGCTAGACAGTTTCAAACACCACTTATTTTTCTGTACTTTTATTTGATAACTGGAACCCAGTGGAGGAGCATATGGACACACAGGAACTGAAATAGTTTGTCTTCATTATCTGGTAGACCTGTGCAAGCCTGAAGCCCTCAAGAAAAACCACAAGACTGCACAAACTGGCAACTGCGGGTTTGTCTGTTCTCTATTGATTCTATTTCTGGAAAAAAACATGAACCAATGTGTGAATCATGTGACTACTGAACTGAGCAAGTACCAACCAGCAGATAAAGCTGCTCCGAGACCTTTGTAGCCTGGTTTTGGTTAGTACCTCAAAACCTTTTGCTGTTTGCTTCTTAACCATTTGCTTTAATCTTTTTACTTTGAGGCTGGAGGGTGGAAAACAACCAACTAATATTCCTGTGGAGTTTTGGGGACCGAAGCATAATTACTAGAATTACTAATATGCATTATTTTGTAATTTTTAAATTTTATCATTTTATCTAAATTTATATAAGCATTTCATTTATTGTTTCTGCACTACATATTGCTCTTTAAGCAATGCTATGTTTATTGAATAGCACTAGCGAATGCTTTACAAATCCAGACACGCTGCAAGGGGACAGAGTTTTGGGACTGTTTTTCAGAAATTCTTTGAATCATCTTAGCATTAGTTATGCACAAAGTACTCCAAGTGCAGGTTTTGAAGACCATTGCTGGTGCACTCAAATTTCGGAATGTTTCTTACCAAGAGATTATTTATACTTTTTGAGGGGAGGCAGAAAAGAAATTCTGTTCATGTTGTTTGCCCTGCTCTTAGTGGATCCAAAATGCCAGTTTTCAGTTCAGCAAAATCCTTCTAATAGAAAAACACCAAAGATTCATTGCAGAAATTGCATAATGCTATCCCTTACTCCAATAAATCAACTTTGGTTGAAGGCTCTAATGAGTACCCCACAGCTTCCTAACTGTTTTATAAAAGTGCTTCTTAAATGCACCATCTTCTACTTCCTGCCTTCATTTTTCTTCCATTCAGCCCTGCCTACTGTTTGGAAAATCTCCGTCTGTCTTCATAAATCAGGGATCTCAGTCTTCAGGACCCCATATATTCATTTCTCTCTCTGTCTTCCTTAAGCTGACTTATTCCCATTATAAGTAAGGTGCTTTTGCTCTGATCCTTTTCAAGAGCTTGAGCCATTAACTCCACATCTATTGCCTCTTTTTTTTCCCCCTTTCATTAATTTTTCTAAGTACATAAATACTAAAATAAGTATAAATACAAATATAAATTTTCATTTCTAATTCCTACTGAAGGTGCTACACAGTCTAACATTTATCCTCTGCAATGACTCTCATGAAGGATTTTAACAACCCCAGCAGCTTAAGCTCTGAACTCCTCCTTCAAACCAGTAGCTGCTTTTGACATAACTGGTCTTCTCAGAATATTAGCCTCCGGTATCTTTCATGGCTCATTCTCCTAATTCAGGCAAAATCACCAAAAAGACAGCCCTTTCTATTCTATCTTTATTTCTGTTATGTGTCATACTTTGCCAGCATTCCCCTCCTTTCCATTACTTGGTACTCGCAGAAATCTGTGGGGAGCAGGAGCCAGGACTGGAGTGAATGAAGCAGTTTGGAGGAAATCACTTCCACCTGCCTTGCGGTCTAAATCATAAATATGCATATATATATATATATATATATTTCAAATTCTGTTAATAAGCCTTATTCTTCCTTTTTATTTAAATCATAGACAAGAAAACTGTTGTATTTTTCGTTACGTTATTCAGTGGAGTTATTAATTAGCTTTGACAACTGCATCACTACGATGAAAACACAGATTTGCAAGTATATAATCCTCATCTGTACAGCGTTGTCAGTCAAGGTGATTTTTGTTGAACAGATATTTTTAGGGTATCTTTGGACACAACAATTAATGGATAACAACATGCCCTTAGATTTGTAGGAGCTTTTTTCACACAGATCTTAGTGTTTATTATGATTCTTCAAAATCCCGTGCCTTGAACATTTAATTCTGCTTTATGAAAGATGCAGGACTCTAAACAGGCAATCAGAGAAAGTGTCAAATCCACTCGTTCACAAGAGACAGAAAGGAGAAAAATAATAAAGACAAAGACTGCACTGCCAATTTACATGTGCTTCAAACACCCCTGATTCCCTGCTACTCAGTTAAAAGAAAAAATATTTTTACCTCTAAAACTTCTCTCTCACATGTACTGTCCTTAAGGCTGTCACTCAGCAGAAGGAAACACATATGTCTCAAAAGTACTTTTGTGCTTTTCACAATTTTATCAAGGGAAAATATGTTGCACGTTCTCCTGACTTTCCCAGATTTTCAAATGCAGTTTATTCTAGTTTCTTACAAACTTTCAAAGTTCCTTGTTTCTCCATCTCACAATATAATCATTATCATAAAGGAAGAGAGGGGGAAAAAGCAGGAACGGTTGATTGATAGAATAATAGGATTAGAGATGGATGGAAGAAATGTGTGAATTTTCAGGGTATATATCGGTGTGTGTTTCTGGGCTCTACAAATGTATAAAGATAGTCAATCCACCTACAATTCCACTACTTTGCAATTTCTCTGGCAGAAGCAAAAAGGGATAGAGCATTTCTGCCCGTTTGGATAAATTCTTAGGTGCCTCTAGCTAGCTGACCATGTCTGTTATCACAGAAGTTGAAAAAAAAAGATATTCTTTTTTTTTTTAAAAAAAAGCTGACAACCTTTACCGTTACTGACCTCATCCCCAAAAGGTTTTTTTTTTTTTTTTGCAAAAATGCATCTAATTCCACAACAGCTATGCTTGCACATGCAAATACGCAGTCGTACATTTAATTTCCACAAGACACATGCAGACCTAGTGACTAACTACCCAGCCTGCTTGATACCTAGGCTCACCTCCCTGCACTCCTTCTTTATGCCTTTTTAGTTGTTTATGAATATTCCCTCTGGGTGTGGGCAAACTACCAGGGGAAAATCCAAGCTAAAGAAACCCATTCTGAAGGCTGATCAGCCAAAATACTTGTATTCCTTCCAGAAGGTTGTTAGTTCTTTCTGCAGTTCAGGTTCTTTCTGTTCAGGAGTGTTTCCATTTCCCAGTGCTTCTCTAACTCTGCTGAACAAACTTCACAGCTGGTGATGGGCTGTCACAGGGTTTCCAACTGAAAGTTTATCATAGCCTCATAGCCCTCTCTTTTTTAAAAATTTGGGTTAGGTCTAGAGGAGCTAGTAAGAAATACTGAGAGAGAGAGCAGCTTAATGCAACAGCCGAAGGTAGCAGAGAGGAAACTAATGCTGAAACTGCAAACAGAAAAACACTTTAGATATTGGGATAGCCTGAAAGTGTTAAAACTGATAAGACATGGAATGTGGGAAGAGCTGGATCTCAGTCAAGGCAGGCGTATGCTCTCTGGAAAGGAGAAAACCAAGATACTGCTTCCACAAAGGAGGGTGAAAAGGGGTCTTTTCCTTCCTTTCCTGCACAAAACTAGATAATTCTGATTATCCTTTAGGCTTGTCAGGAAATGAGTCGGAGGATGTTTGCTGGTCTCTCCCTTTTTTTTTCCACAATAAAAGTCAGAAAGAAGAGCCTCTCTGCTTTGCAGGCTATCACTTTCCAGAGCAGTTAGTCCACAGCATGTAACTTCAAAGCCCTTTAAGGCAGTTTCTACATGTAAAAAGATCGTGCCAAATAATAATAATAATAAACAACTGTATTTCAAGAATCAGACTCATGACTAGATTTCTGTGACTGAGCTGTAAACACTGTTATCACTTAGGTTTTATAAAGCTGGAATGTACTAGCTGAACTCAGTGTCAGCTTCCTGACAGGCTTTTATACATAAAGTTTAATTTGCAATGCATTTACCTTGAAAATACTGAGTCCCATCAAGCCAAAGGGACTTGAGATTTTAGCCTCTTGTTCTGTCTTCGCCGGAAGCAGTGCAGTCCTTCTAACAGGCACCGTTCTGCACATCTGTGCCACTGCCAGAACTGCACGTGTAAATGGGGAACACACCTGGGCACATAAGTGTGCATGGAATTCACCTCAGCTGTTTGCACACTTTGACCATGCAGAATGATTTTTGTGTATCTGTATGCTTCAGAGCTGACTTTACTGCACTTTTTAGATCTCAAGCATTCACTTAAAAAGCCACACTAGTTACAAGTGGTTGATGCAAGTACTTTCCTTGCAAACTTGTGACATTTGTCATGTAAATCACACAGGCAGCCTGACATCCCAGCCTAGCAAACTGGAAGATCATTGTTTAAGCTATAATCACATTCCAGAAAGAAAAAAGGAAGAACAAAAACAACACAGAAATGGAAGTGGTTACCAATCTAATAAGTCCTACCAGAAAGGGGCCAGGAACCCATTTTGTTTCCCATGCTACAAGAGCTCTGTGTGGCAAGGCACGGACTCTTCCTCTGCCTCAGCTCTCTGGCTGATGTGATTTGTAAACCTAGGCACAATCAGCAGCATGATGACTGCCGAGTCTTATTTTAGATGGACAGTTTTCATGTTCAACATGTTTTTAAATGAAAGTAATTTTTAATCAGTCCTGTAAAAATAGTACTGCAGAGTATTGGCATCTGTCATGTATTATGAGAATGTATTTATAAACCATGTAAAATAACAAATGCTTTCAAGTATTTCACTGACCGCAGGCGATTACGAAAATCCCAGACTTACGCAGCGGAGCATCGGGGCGTTGGGAAGGGGATGGTTGGTTTGCCTCACCGCACTGCGGCGGGGTTGTACCAGATCCATACCTTGTCAGAGCACTTCAGGGGGAAAAACTGGATGATGCCAGGCAGCAGGAGAGAAGGTGAGCAACATCACAGAGCCACTGAAACCCTCAACTGCTTCACTGTGATATCTAAGCGCCTGGAGCTACCCCGTGCTAGACTTAGGGGTTTGGCCACCTCTCTGTGCAACATTTAAAATGCTTAGATCATTTTCATAACAGCACCTAAAAGCCTGATCACTGTAATGCTGCATCAAAGAGGCTGGATTACCTCTGCATGGTACCGAAGAGCTTACCAAAAGCTCGGACCTGAGTGTGCTGGCGGTGACAGCAGCTGCTCTGTTTTAAACAAATTCTGATCCCAAATTCACTTCCAGGTTTTCTTTTCCTCAGTATCTGAAAGAATTTAGTGGTGATACACAAAAAAACAGTGAGGTGAGCACAGCAGTAGTACAAGGCTCTAGCAGAGACAGGGGTTAAAGAAAATATTTTTCAAATGTGACACATTTCAAAAAGTATAAAGTGAGAGATAAGAAACTGAAAGACTATGTGATCCTCTCTTTATTCTGCTTTGCTCACCCACCTCCACCTCACTCCCTTTCTATGCCAGCCTTTCATGTCTGCAAAGACTCAAAGCAACAGGAACAAGGGAGTGAAGGAGAAATATTTATGTCAGAGATGTAATACTGGGAGGAATTTGGAGCCTAATAAGAGCACTATTTTTGTGAGATTGTCAAGGGCGAGAAATATCAAGGGCAGTAGCGCAGGAGCAGCAGTCTGAGGTTAGTAAAGTCCAGACAAGAGGATATTCAAGCAGCAGAGAGAGGGAAAACAACAGCTGGCATAAGCCATCATCATATGTCTTGATCTTCACCAGGGACAGGTGGTCACAATAATTCCACACCCTTCTCTCCGTACCATGTTTTGGAGCCTGACATAAGTATCTGGGCTTGGAATGCTGCTTTAATATGCAGTTTCTTAGATCTTGGTGTCCTATTTTTGGAAGGGCCCAGTTCCCATAGTGCCAGCGCCTCTCGGACTCACATCAACTCTGCAGGGAAATGCTAAGTAAGATATTATGGATGGGATGCTCTCCACCTCCGGCGGGAGCGTGTCTCATGCCTTGCACTTTGGTATCTCCTAGCAGCTGGCCGCAGAGCAACGGTGCAGGCTTCATGGAGCCTGCTTACTTTATCAACCTCAAGGGGAGTGCAGCGACTGCAGCTGCTGCCCAAGGGGAGGGAGAGTGGGATTACGCAGGGAGACAAATGTGGTCTGGATGGAAGGAGTGGATGAAAGCCTTGGGATTCCTTCTCAGGCTGGCTATATTTGTGTTAGCTACTGTCCCACCTTTCTGTGGGTTGCATCAACATGTACCCACCCCGTTCAGCGAGCTGCACCATCATCACCTGTACCTGTCGCGAGAAGAATGATCGACCTGGCACAGGGCATCCCACGAGACACATGCCTGGCCTGTTGAGTGCTCGGGCTCTGCCCTTCGCTGTGCTGCCTTCCCCAGGAATGCCCTAGAAGGGCAGGGGCAACAAGCGCAACTCTGAGGCCCATGAAGGAGACACACACTTAAAACAAAAAAAAACCCAAACCTGCTAGAAGAGTTTTTGTCAAATGAGCAATGATTCATTCTCGTATTGAATTAGTCTCAAATGTTTTCCAAACACCACAAAAAGACAGCCTGTCTGGACACACTGCCCAGAGATTATTCTCCATCGGCATGCGCAGGCATGCATGGTATCATTTAACAGGAATCACTGAGATTTACAAATGAGGAACAACAGATTTTGGAAACTATAATTGTGGTTATTGGGTAATACTGTCTAGCTCATAGCTCAAAACTTGACACTTACTGACTTTAATACAATTGGGTAATCCATTGAGATGAGAACGAAAACCCTGCTGCAAATCCACGTGCAGCACTTCACACGCCGGTACGAAATGGTGTGCGGGTGCCCAAACATGTTTCTGACTTCATACCAGCAGGGAGCATTTTCCATCTTAAAGCAGAACAAAGCGCTGGGGTGAAAATCCCGGCTCCACTGCAGTAAGTGGATGTTTCAGCACTGACGACAGTGGGACCAGGTTGTGCTTAATAAAGGTCAAAGTAACAGAACATGGGCACAGAAAATGTTACCGTTAGGGGGCTGAGAAAGCCAGTCTGCTTTAGTAGACTTGTCTTCCCTGATGGCTGAAACAGAAAGAAGTAAAACAAGGCAAGAGGAAAAATATGTACAAGCCTCTAAAGCTGAACTCACAGGTTTGAGAGGCATGTTTTGGATGAAAATCTCAGCTTCTTTAATGCAGATCCATGCAGCGGAAACTTGTTCATGCTCCTAATGTTTCCAACCCAATATTACTCTTATTAAAATGCATATGCTAACTTATGGCTGTGCTAAAGGATTTTTAGATGAAATACTACTTTTTCCTTTTCAGAAGTGAAAAAAGAGACACACAATTACCCACAGTTCAGGGGAATGGTAAAGTCACAAACAGAATTAAGAAGTGCTAAATATTTGTCTAGTGTCTAAACTGCTTGCTGGGTCACAAAAGCCTTTAGCAGAAATCACTGTTATCTATTTTCATTTGTAGCCACAATAATGGATTACTAATTGTTTTATTTCATATTATAATAATAGAAGTATTTGACCAACCAATTGACCAACAGGAATGAAGTACCAAGCATCTGCTCAGGCCTTACAAAATTCACAGTCAGATTCACAAATTTCAGTCACAAATTCACCACCTAGTAGCTCTGAGGGGGAACTCCTTCCTGTATTATAACAAAGGCATCTCTGCAGGTTAGACCACAAAGATAAACACAATTACCGTCAATCAGCAAAAGCCCAAAAGCATCAGAGAGACATTTTAAGGTGATGAGCCACTTTATAACGAAATTATACAGCATGGTGCCCATGCTTGGGAGGGCTGAACAGGAGGCAGCGCACGCTGAGGCTGGGCAGTGAGATGCTACGTGATCCTGCCCAAGCGGCAGGTCACACCAAGCAGCCAGACTACCAGCCACCTACCCGACTGCATCACATATGGAATAGCCTGTGCCTCTTTGTCCAACCATCCCTGCAGACGGACTGACCATAAAATCATGTGCAAATGGAACAAGTAAATTTTTTTCTAAGATTTCCAAACAGTGGTTATAAAAGGAAGTGGTCAGCTATATATTAGAAGTCAGAGATCTTCAAATATGGAAGATAAAACTCAAGAAGAGGTTAAAACCATGCACCAATTAGAAAAGCCAAAATCTAATTAACTTTGTGACATACTTACTTACCAGTTAAGACTAGCTTTACAAAATAAAATCAATGTGTGGGAAAAGATCCAAGTAACTTCAAACAGCAAATACACTGCAGAAGATGTGTATTTTTTGTAGATGAATCATGAACAAAGAGAATTGAATGAAATGTTCAAAGTGTACACAGCAAGATATGCTGTGTCTGTGATCTACCACTTCCACAGAGAAAGTGAGCAGGCATGCACTCTCCCCTTCCCTAACTGCGAGCCCCAGCTCCAGTTTATATGCATCTCCACGAAACCACAAAACTCTCCCATTCCAGGGGAACTCTGGGTTTCTATTTCTTGCAGTAGACAAAATACTTAGCAAGGAATAAGCTAAGACTCTCAAACTAATTGTACTTGAACCCAAACCTCAAGAAACACTATGTTAATTTATGTAACTTCTACTAACCATTTTCAAATCCCACAACACTGCTGCTGTAGCCAAGACTAACCTCACTTTATTTGGAAGGCCCACTGGAGACATTTACAAAGATTGATTTCTCAAGATAGCCAGAGCTAACCGGAGATGAAAGTTTTGTTTCAAAGTGCTTCTTGTTGAAGGCACATCTGCAAGGTCTGCATGGCTGCTAGCAGTGCTAGGGAAGAGAACAGCACTGAAGTGCTTTTTAATCATGGCTGGGGGCATACGGAATTTTGTGTAAGAAGCTTTCTTAAGTTGCATTCAGATCGAAGTAATGTTAGTGGTGGGTCAAGAGTTCTTCGGATGACTAGAGGCTTGTGCAACTCAATCTCCCATTATATATATGCACACACACACATATATATATATATGTATTTATATATTTATATTTATAAGTAAGGCAGACAGAGCCATTTGTTGTTTTGACTTTCCTAGGTCTTTCTTGCTCTAGGTTGTATTCTATTTACCCTGGTAAAATCTGAAGTGACTCCATAAAAGTAAAATAAATCACAGTCAGTTAAATCAAAGTAGAAACAGGTCCAACTTATTATAAATAAAAGCAGCAAGGTAGCAGTCCATACCCCAACCCACAAGGAACTAAGCTTAGTATTTCACAATGTTTTACACAACGGAGAAGTCACAATGTTGCTTCCAGAGAAGATCTCTATTCGTCCTTGAAAGTAATTTCAAAGCCATAACTTCTAAAGCTTCCTCCTCCACCTTACCAAAAGGTATTTTGGCAGCTATTGCCACTATAGAACATTGTTCTTCATTCTCCCACAGCAGCAAACCAGGGAGCACTGCCTCATAAACAGCTTATCGGATTAAAAACAAGGTGACCAGGTTGACTTAGATGTCCTTGATTTTGTTCTGTAAAGATTTAGAGAAACACTTATCATCCAAATTAAGAAGTGAGGTTGAATAAAATGAGTTAACTAGGTTCCTACTTGGCAGGAGGGACTCAGCATACATGCTTTATATAGTCTCTAAGATAAACTAAGCAGTTCAGAGCAAATTAAACCTGTCTTCTTCCACTACCAAATACTAGCAATGTTTGCGAAACAAAGGCTCCCACAGAATAAATGTACTATTCCTACATCAGAAGAGGAGATTATCTGCTGCTCAAAGAAAATAAATGCAAGTATTTGTTCTGCCTCCAAAAAAGAAAAATACTGAATTATTTTAATATTTGATAATGTTTTTATTGAGGAGATTAAAACAAGAGACTTTAGGATGGTTACCATGTTTAATTATCTCTTACTATTTTCAATAGAATCTTCATAACTAATTGACCCTTAAAAAAACATAAAGATTTGTGTAAGTGAATGTTCTCACTATCAGTTTACTTCTAAAAAAATGAGGTCATTAGGTTATTGCTTTACCTTTTTGCTGAACAGGACTCAGAGCAGATCATGGAAGATGACTAGGCAAGATCTGAATAGATCTCATGTTTAGGTATGAGATAACCATGTAGCTGCTGACTCTAGTTTGGATTTGGGCAGTTCTGAATAAGCCCAGTTTTTTTGTTGGCATGTGAAGTTAGGCTTTTGGTGGGTAGGCTGAGCATGTCCCTTTCCCTCAGGAAGTTTGAGAATCTAAGATTTCAAGGCCCGCTTGGACGCAGTCCTGTGCCACATGCTTTAGGAGACCCTGTGTGTGCAGGGAGGTTGGACTAGATGATCTCTAAAGGTCCCTTCCAACCTTAAGCATTCTATGATTCTATGATTCTATGTGCAATACTTCTATAACTCATGACTTTAAAAAGAAAAGGAAGTAATTTTTCAAGACTATAAAAATATACATTGCAGCCATACTGTAGCAGATTGAGTGGAAGATTTTTAGATATGAGAGGGAAGCAGAGACAGAATTAGCCAACAATAATATTATGATTAATGGAGGAGTAACTGGGAAAATTAATTTTCTTCTCCTCCCACTCTCCATATTGGTCTTACCAGCCTGTGACATTTTTTCTATGCTTTTGCTTGGTACCTTTCCCCCTAATACAATTGTTACCTGACTTGCTTTAGAAATGAGTTGGTGAAAGGCTGACAACTTAGAAGGTTCAACTCTATTATACCTAGTCTTTTAAATGTTACTTATTCATCTGGTTTTTTAACTGTGATTTAATGACTAACCTTAAAAAATGCAGAGGTCATTTGGTATAGTGCTTTCATTTAAGGATGAAAGTTGGAATATATGTAGAATGTCACTTAACATTTCTAATGTCCCTTATGTTTAATAATCAATTATAAAGGACATCAAATTTTTTAATTAATGTAATTACTGTATGCATAACTTTTTTCCTTTCTTTCAGTGGCTTTCTGGAGCAGCTTCCAAAGCTCCATAAACTGGTCCTTATACAGTCTGATTACACTGCTTCAGGAGACAAATCTTAGCGAATAAACACACACACAAAAAGGGAAATGATTATAATAGGCCCTTATACACTTTGTTATCTGGAAAAAATGTGTATGAAGAGAGGGGTCATATTTTTCACTTAATTTCTACAAGTCTGAATGAGATTTTACTAAGTGAAAGGCACTGTAGGAACAGATCTGTGTGAATTCAATATAAAAATTCTCATGATATTACAATTTCACATCGTCTAATCTCCCACTGAGTCCATACTCATATATATTGTTTAGCAGCATCGCTACATTATAAACATGTGCCTGTTAATTCTTTGCATGTCGGTAGCCCCATTGAGGCCCTTGGACTAAATGACAATAAAGAGTAAATACAGAATCTAAGAAATTCATTATAAATGTCACACTCCATTGCTGCTGCTTAACACTGCATTTCTTCCAGTTAGATAAAAGCAGATGTTCCACAGCTCCCTGCCCACACCAAGAGCCTGGACATAGCTGTGTGTGCACCTGCAGCTGGGCCGCATCGAGCCTGACTGGAACTTACTCAAAGCCTCAGATACTGCAGGCACAAAAGGAGCGAATACGTGGTGAATGCGAACCCACAGAAACGGGGCAAGCTGAAATACTCCTTTTAGCTACATCAGGGCTGTTGGTGGGACAGACACGCAACAGGAAACAGAACAGCCAATTGGCAGAACCGGCCTGCACAGACGTTCACCCCCTGATGAAAACCCTAACCACAGAGCCGGAGGTTCCTGCCCCTTTCTGCTGCCTCCCCTTGGCCCACTGAGTCATCTTTTCATGGCCAGTGGAACAGCTTTGGCAGAAGCTGATGAGTACACTGTTCCCTCCCACCGCAAATTGCCTGTAATTTGACAGCTAAGCCACCTCCAGAGAGACACAGGCTGCAAACCTCTGAGGTGGAGAAATTAATTGAATTTGGGTCTCCCATATGTTGAGCAAGGGCCCTAATCACTGAGCTAGCCTATAGTGGAGAGCCTACCACCTCCTTCTGCACTTGTATTTGTAAAGCAATTAGCAAACCTCGCTGTTGCTTTTTAAAGAAAAGTCAGCATTATCTCTGTCCAGGAGAAGTTTGGGGACTTTGAAGCCTTAAGGGAGGCAACATCTAGCTGGTAGCAGTGATAAAGTCTCCTAAATCCGAGAGTGGAGCAGCTTTGAATATACCCATGTCCTCTGCCCGTCTCTCCTGGCTGTGTTTAAGCACCTCCCAGACATCGGGCTGCCTATTCTACCTGCAGAATGCCCTGGCAAGGAGCTACTGCCTCACTTGGAGGATGCCGCTATAGGAGCGAGCATGCAAAACCAGGCAAACGTGCTCAGCGTCACAGACCAAAGCTTTTCCTCAGGCCTGGGGCCTGGCTTTAGCCACAGGGCCTGTCCCCGCGGCACCGGGACGCCAGCACCGTGGCCATGCACACTGCAAAGAGGAGGCGAGCTGCGCCATGCAGTCCTCGCCAGGAACAGATACCCTACACGCTGATCTAATACCTGCTTTGGTTATAGGTGACAGATTTCTGTTTAACACAGCTGAGGACCAGCCAACTATTAACATAAGGCTGGGAATGCTGTTAGCTGTGAAGATCCTAGTCTGTTCGCCTGCTGACAGATTTTCAAGTGTTTGGGAAAGATGGAGAGCCCCGTTTGCGCTTCAGCTCCAAAAAGCCCAGGTGAAACAGACTGCATACTACAATCACACCACAGCAAATGAGACGCCACTTCTCAAAGAGACTATGTGGGAGCACTGAAGTGCAGATGTCTGGGTATCACACCGAAATTCTAAATTTTTATATATATATATATATATACACACATCACTAACAAAGTGGGAAAATCTACATGAAAAACGAATAGCTCTGATAATTTTATTAAAAGACATTTCTAATATTCCAAACATGATCTAGAGTGTTTTATGGAATTTATTATGTTTTCCACAAGCATTAAATGTTTGCTTTACTACAAAACTACATGATATTCTAACTGAAAACAAAATGGGAAACAGTAAGATCTACTTAGCCACATCTCCCAAAACACACTAGAGGCTTGTAACTCTTCAACAAGAAATAAGCGGGGGTAAAGAAAAAAGGCTATGGGATAATTATACCTAATAGTGCTTCAGCATCAGCCTTTTCCCTTATGGAGCCAAGTTACACACGCGAGCAGAGGTCTGTATTTGCACTCACATCACTTTTCTGCCTATCTGCTTTGACGTTGATAGTTCAGCTAGCCTGGGGACCCCAAACTATGCAGCATGGGTGAACTACTGGTAACTATTAATAATGATTAATTTAGCTTTTGGACAAATGCACATTTGCCCCCCTCTAAATGCTAAGCTTATGGGGTCAGAATACGACAATTTTTTAATGACCTCGTCAGGACTCATTGTGAGAAAAACCTACATCCAAAGTGTAGTTTCTGGCACTGAGTAGTAGTATGGGGTACAGCAATTGATGAGAAGACTTTCAGAAAGGGCCTTTTTAAAGTAAAGTACTTTTGTTTCATCAATCAGCTAAACCAAAAGCACATCAATACCATTTACAGTATTTTCCTGGATAAATTTCTTTCATTCCTGATGCCATTCCTCTACAATCCAGGGACTACTAATATTGCAGCTACAGACAAACAAAGTTACAACATACCAGATTCCTTTGCAAATAAAGAGATCAGTGGTATCTCTAAATTAGTAATCCTACCCTTAACTATATGCAAAAATGCAGAGCAGAGAAAAGAAAATAGTTCTTGGAGTATCTTGCTGTTGACATTGTTCATTTCAGGCATTTATCCATAAGTCAGTGTTTAAACACAGGGGCTATAAACACACACCATATTTCCTCCTTGAAAATTTAAGGGTTTAATTCTTCACTAACCTAAACACTGAAATGGGAAAGGTAAAAAAAGAGGGGAAAAAAAAAGCCCCAAGCAAGCAAACAAACAACAACAACAACAACAAAACAAATTTCAGAGCCAACCCTATAAAGCTCTAATATTATGCACAGTAATTGCATTCCGTAGCATAGTTTCATGTTAATAATGATGATAAGAGATAAAGAAACTCCACATCTGGAGTATTATGTCCAGTTCTGGGCCCCACAGTACAAGAGGGATGTGGAGCTGCTGGAGAGAGTCCAGCGCAGGGCTACAAGGATGATCAGGGGCCTGGAACATCTGCCCTATGAGGAGAGGCTGAGGGAGCTGGGCCTGTTCAGCCTGGAGAAGAGAAGGCTGAGAGGGGATCTAATCAGTGTCTATAACTACCTCAAGGGAGGGAGTGAGGAGGATGGTGCTGGTCTCTTTTCACTGGTGGCCACTGACAGAACTAGAGGAAGCAGCTGGAAACTGAAGCACCAAAAGTTCCACACAAACTTAAGGAAATTTTTTTTACCAGTGAGGGTGCCAGAGCACTGGAACAGGCTGCCCAGAGAGGTTGTGGAGTCTCCTTCTCTGGAGGTCTTCAAAACCTGCTTGGACGCAGTCCTGTGCCACGTGCTCTAGGTGACCCTGCGTGTGCAGGGGGGTTGGACTGCATGACCTCTAGAGGTCCCTTCCAACATTAAGCATTCTGTGGTTCTATGATTCTATGAAATGCAACCATATTCTTGAGACACGACCAGATCATGTTTGGGATGGCCAATGTGTATTGTAACTACACTTAGGCTGCCAAATATGCATGTGAAAGATGGAAAACACAACATTTGGCATTTCCTACTCTGTCTGCACAAGGGATACAAGTGTAGATGAACACTGTACGTGAAGTGCAGGCCACACTGCACTGACAGATGCACTCTGTACGCACACTTCGTGCAGTTCTGCTCCCATCCTTTCTGAAAACACCACTAGCCCACAGAGAGACGGTGCAAGGAAAAATCCTTTTTCATCATTACTTTACTCTGCTTTCTGCTTGCCCTTATGATTTGTTGTTGATTTTAGCAGACATTCAGACGTAACTTCAATGCAAACCTTAAGCAAGCCCTTCACAGCTACAAAGCTTAGCCATTAACAACAAGCACGAGAAAGTAAAATCTAACAGCTTTTCAGATTGCCCTTTACACAAGACAAACTGTAAAATGATACGATCCAATAACAAGCTAAGAACTGATCCAAGTGGTGAGAGTGCAGACATGGTTTTGTGTTCTGTAATGTGTGCCTGAAAGGAGAATATGGTTAAAAACATTGGCGGCATTGAGTTACCGGAATAGCTGGCACTTCCAGGAATGACAGCATTCCTAATAAATCTGTGGACACTGCATTTACCGCAACAACAGGAGGTTTTCTTACATTCATGTTACAGACCATCAAAATATGCTGGCTCTTTTTTAATCAAGCTTCTGTAAACTCTGCCGGTGGAAAAGGGCTGCCAGACAGCGTGAGGCAAAAGACCAATCTGAAACATCATCTTGGAAAAGCCACAGAAAGAGTATTTGTGTGTTTAGGAGACGCACTTCTAGCTGCCAAATGTAATTTTGTTAAAGGATTGAAGGAGTGCAAAAAATATAGGCTGTAATGACACGGCCATGTGCTTGCTACCTTCCAAAACTAACAGTACCTGCAGCGAATCCTAATTTCCTCTGAGCTCTGTTTTAGTTTCTTCATTGTAGTGAAAACATACAATCTGAATGGGAAGGTGTTTTCCCCCCCCTTTTCTGTTCATTTACCAGTTTTTATAATCTTCTTGTGGATTAACACGAAGTCTAGCATGCAAAAGTATCTTTCCGCAGGATGTAATCCGCTTAAAGACTGAATGGTTTTGGCCTATAGCAAAGGTTGAAAAGATACTGCAGCTGTCCTCAGACTCTCACATCTGGCTAGTACTCATGGAAAAAAAAAATCCCCAAAGACTAACTGCCTTATTTTGTTACTAAATATTGCACACTTAAAAGCCATCTCATTTTATAACTTTACAAATACGTAGGACTGCCTGCTAGAGTTGTACATTTAGGTTGTTATTGCCAAGAATCAAAACAGAAGTTTCACTGTAACTAGTTAAAATGCTGCCTCTCTCTATAAATCCTGGTTATGTTCTGATCCTGGGCAGTAAGGGGCCAAGGCTCATGCTGCATCTGGGCTGAACACATGTAGGATACAGGTCACGAGAGTGTTTGGCCCTGTATTTTTGGCGCCAATATGTCATTACCTGCATTGTAAGAACACACAGTGCCATCCCAAGCCCCTCCGCCGCAGCAGGGGTAGCCTGACTAGGGAAGCTGCAGCCTGCGCTAGGGACACGTTCACTTTCTTTCCCACGTGTTTGTGCGGAGGCTCCTGCCGCAGACGGTACCGGGTGCGGGGCAAACACCCGCTCTGTGCACGTCCCTCAACACCTAACTTCTGTAACTGCGATGAATATGCATTTGTCACCCCACTATTCCAGTGGTGTTACTGGGTCAGTTTAAGACCACAAACAGTAAAGCCCTGTTTTAATGACCAACAGCAGACATAAAATTTATGCTGTTCTGGCTGCCTGTGGTTGCTGTTCTCGCTGCTGAATAAATGGCTCTATCTTCAAAAGATCTGGTTGACCTGCTGATTTGAAACCGCTTCCCACCAGCAGTTAACAGTGGACCCCCAGCTGAGATCAAAGATGGCCCTGTCTGTGTGGAAAAGAGGGCTTTTTCACAGGCAGAAGGCAGAATCATCTCTGCTGCAGAAGGGGGATCGCAGAGCATCCAGGCTGCCGCTATCTGGCAGTTAATTAGGGCCTGATCCAGCACCCAGCAAGATCCTGGGAAGCCCAATTAGAGGAAGAGCTGGATGGGCCCGTTGGTATCGCCTGCCACATTTTGTTTAACAAAAGACATAGAACATGCCAGTCTTTCAGCTATATTAATTTACTATATTCTCTTGAATGGAACTATTAGATGAACCTTCCAATTTTGTTTTATTTCTGATAACGCACAGAGCTCCCACCTACCTTCTATGGAAAAAAAAAGGTCTCTGTGCATGGCCCTTCAGAAAATGAAATGATCCTGGTGGAAATAAAGCCAGGGCCCACAGTAGCAGGGGTGTGATTGAACTCTGTGCCTTCTTGTAGTCTAACACACGTGTAACTTTAATCTCTCCAGCATACTCGGCATCAATATCACTCTCTTCTGATACGGTCAAACTTTCAGTGGGTTGAGTTATTCAGATTCCAATGGACCTAGACATGTTGCTGTAAAGGAATAAATGTCTTTTATAAATAAATAAATAAAAGGAATAAATAAAGGAATAAATGTCTTTTCCTTTTTGAGAACATTTCTGTGAAATACGTTGGTTTAAATTTTGCACTTTTAAGAACGAGTTGACAAACATTAAAAATAGTTTCACGTGAATGGAATTTTTTCAAAATATGCAACCTTAAAGGTAGGCACAACTAACCTGCTGCAAATAAATGAGTATTCTGTGTCTGCTTCAGTCAGAGGTTACAATTAGAGGAGTTGCAAACATGAGTTTTCCATTTGGTTGAAAATACCTGGTACAAGACCTAAATGCATGCATGTTTGTGCATGCGTGTGTGAGAAAATCTTTTATTTTTTGTGGCAGTCACCTATGTCCACTTTATGGCATCCTTCACTACTGGAATGAATTAGCAACGGAAACATTTAAAATTATGTAGATTCTAACACCAATGTCTACCACAACTGACTTTGGGACAGTTAGCTCAGTAAACCTCATGTCTGAATATCTGATGAACCCAACCTCTGAAGAAATGATATATATTATAGCCTACCTCCGGACTGAGGGTGTCAAACATAAATAAACATCCATGCATACAATATATGTACTGCCTACTTTAAAAGCTGCCACCAAACCACTGGCCTGATTTACTTTCAAGTGTTGTATTTATTTTTATCTCATGGCCTTTTTATTTATGGAATGCTATAAATATACTAGCTCAGACATTAATTTAAAAAATACTTAAATGAATCAGAGTTTTTTGCAGAGTTTGTGCGTTTATTGATAAAGTTATAGGAATGGGCACACCAATGGCGTCAGCTCAACTTTAGTCCTAAAATGGACTGTGAAGAAAAATACTGTTATGAACACTCAGGCCTGTCAGAAAGCCACAAATGGGCTGCTGTGATTGCCTCTCTCTGATCTTGGGAAGTATTGGGCTAATGCTAGCAGAAGAATTCTGACAGAAGGACACTGTCATTTAGTGTATGATTTAGGCACATGGACTAGACTTTACTGAATGTACAGCTACTCGTTTCTAGGGGAAGGAAAAGTTCTTCTGGAAAGAAAAAAAGATAAAGAATCTCTCCTGAACATACACAGAAAGCAGCTTTAAAAGTTCATGGCCACCATCTTGCAGTAGCCCTATCCTGTAAACACTGAAGGCAGTTCCAGGTAACTCTTGTTTCTGCCATTCCAACCTCCTTGGAAGATGCCTCCATTTTTTAATTTAATTTAATTTTTATTTTTATATTTTTTAAGTTGAAGAGTTTCAAATCTCCTGGAGTTCACAGAATAGGATATACCTATACACTCGAAATACACAGAAGCACACAGAAAAATAATATGTTTTCTTAAAAAGAGGGAAGCAGAGAAGATAACCACACTGATCACTATTTATTTTTTTTCTTCCAACGCAGAAGATGCTAGTAAAGAGGCTGGGTAGAGTGTATCGTTCTCATGCAATATAAGTGCACATGGTCACTATTTTTAAGTTGCATTCATCTTGTACAGTGAAGCCCACACTCATGGATCATACCCTGCCTGCGTGAGTTCCTGCATATCTGTGCACCTTTGCCATCGAAGTCGCTGGAACACTTCTCAGCAGGTATCATGCTTCCCTGCCTCCTATTCCTGAGACATATCGGCTCAACAATTAAGGCCCTAAAATGCACAAAATCAGTAATATCACTAACTGAGAAAAATAAGAATGCAATCCTTGACCCATCAAAATCCAATGGCATTTTGCCATTGAGAGTGGGTGAGAAAGGATATCAGCTACTATCTTGTGCAGAAATGAGAAAGACTACTCTTGCTCCCAAATTGTGCGCAAGGAATGGGAGAATGGGAGAAGAACGGGACTCGCTGTAGACCTGGAGCATATCTAATATGAACAGCTGAGTACGGATCCTCATGTTTAATGCAGACTGAAATATGCAGAGATTTTAGCAGCATATCTCTAAACAATCCTCCCTGAGACTGTAGAAATGATACTATCAAGAATATAATTCAGCTAAATTGGAATGGGTTTTCATGAGGCTAGGAATCCAAAACTGCCACTAACCAAATACCACTTTCTTGCCCCAAATCTACAGCTAGGGCCCCTCAGGGAACAATTATTGTGGGGCTTGCAGGAATGTGGAAGAAGTAAGGCAAAACTGTTTTGCTCTAACCTCTTTTTCAAATATTGCTCCACCATTCTGCTGAAACTTCATCTCTATCTGTTCACATGGTCAAAAGCATGAGCCAAGCAGGGAATAAGAAAGCTCTTCAAACAGGAGCTTATGATGGAAAGTATTAGGCAATCTTTACCATGTGAGCCACAGCCATTCCCTCCTAGAGCAAGAACTATCATACTTGCTCTCCTTTCTTAGGAAGGCTTCAGCTGGCAACAAAGCCTTGAGATCAGAACACTTGAGCTCTGCTGGACCTGTAAAGGCATTAATACCACAGCTGAGAGAGCTCCACTGACAATGCCTGGCCCTTGCTCTCCTCACCCAGCAACCACTACCACCACCACTGCGTTTCCTTCCTGAAAGCACTGCCTTAGGACGGGCCGGGGGGGAGTTGAAGGGAGAGGTCTTTTCAGCAGGGTAACCACACTCTCTACTCATTTGGGGCATGGAAAAATGAGTGAGATGCCCACACAGCATTCCCCTGAGGCAGCTTTGCTCGAAGTTTAGCAGTTTTGTCATGAGGCCCGCTCTTCTGAACGTCCTCATGTAGGTGCTGTATTCCCAGTGTTGGTAAGTTATGCACTGCATAGTGTTCATCTCACTTCTCAGAAATAAAAAACACTGTACTGCAGCTCGATGTTATTCCTTAAGGAAAGGGAGGAACCTTGCAGGAGCAAGGGACCAGTGGGATGTTCCTCTGTTAGCGCACAGAGAGAGCAAAAGCTGCTGACACTGCAATTCCGCTACATTTTTGAGCATTGGCTGCTACAACTGCGGCCTGTTTTGGCCCTGGGCTGTCAAAATTCAATATGCTTCATAGAAACTCATCTCAATGGTGTGGCTTGGCTGTTTTAGACTTAACTCAGACTTAACAGCCAAGGGGAAGTCTGACCGTCAGTGTTTACAAGACATTACTACTAACAATCACCTTCTCATTAATTTTATTATGCGACTGCTCAGACTTATATGATCATTTTTCTTATCATCCATATTTTCTATGATATAGATTTTGATAAGTATAAATTTTGTTGAAATGCTAAGACATACAGGCTAAGGCATTAAGCTAGGGCACAAAATGTGAAGAGATAGTAACCTCAGAGAGACATTCCCAAGGTTCAGCCTTGTATAAAGGGAATAAACTTATCAAACATATTGAAATATGTGATGGGTGACATTTATTTATTTACAAATAACGCAGCCACTTAGGGATTCTCAATGGCTGGATTCCGCAAGCACTTACAGGCTGAGGTTCTGCTGAGCTACCTACATCAGCAAAGCTACTAATGGATAAATGGATGCAGTACATGCAGTTCAGGTCTAAATTCAAAATGGTGCAACATAAACAAGCAGAGTGTAGCTAAACAGGTAGGCAATAGGTCATTTGTTTCCAGTGGTTACTGGAGAAACACCAACAGTAGCACTGTTATATCAGGCAGGATATTTAGGGTATTGAGATCCTCTGTTCTGCAAATACTTTATGAAAGTATCTTTGCATTTCTCAGTGCTTAATATATTTGTTTTCACAACATTTTGATGACACGGAGGCATGGTATTCTTCTCACTTCATGGACAGCAATCTCTTATACAGAAGACTTAAGACTAGATTCAGTGAAAGAGTCTCCTCCAATGCTGCCTAAATTTGGAGGCAGGTATGCAATCTAAGTGTTTTACCTTTACTTTCAAATCTCAGAGAACACCTGGAGCAGAGTTTGAGCGTTTCAAGTTATAAAATTGAGTAACGCTCGAGTTACTGGACCAGCTACCCCAAAGCAGGTGCCAACAGTTGAATGGTGCCGTATTTTAGGAGCGCTCTTCAGCTGAGTGTTTGCATGAGGGAGTTCTTCGTGGCTCCATCTTTAGCTGGCCTTGAGCATACCCATGCTTAGGAGCTTTAAAGCTCTGCTCCTAGTGCCCAAACGTGTTCCCTGTCTGCAGGCCATTTACACTCAACCTTCTGACTCATTTTCACTGTGCTTTGCCATTGACTATATCCTCCTACATGCACAATAAACTGTAGATCAAATACTTTATGTGACAAATTTAATCAGTCAGACTGTAATCAAACATTGCAGATAGCATGTAGCAGTTTATTCTAAAGTAAATGGGGATATGTATGCCCCTTGCCAAGACATTTTCATTCATCCGTCCAAACAATCTGAATCATTTCATCATGAAAAACAATCTCAAGTTGCCTTTATCTGAATAGTTGAAGTGTAGTTAGACTTGTAACTTGTGGATATGTCAGAATAAACCACACAACTACAGCATAAAGCATTATAGAGTCTAATATAGTGACGATATGTTCTACTGAAAAAAACAAAATTCATGGTTTTTGAATAAGCTACCATATATTTGTACAAATAATTTTGACGATCACATAAACTTCTCTATTGGTCTAGATAAACAATGTTACCTTAATCATCACATGCTACATTATGTAAAAAAGAATACCTGTTAATATTCCCTTAGAGAATACTGCAAATACTTAGGCAACATGAACGGACTATTATTATTACAGCAGTATGTGGAGACCACCTGGTACTAAGCAGGCCTGCTAGAAATCTGGGTTTCCAATTACCAAGAAAAGCCCTTTCCTTTTGAAGTATCACTTGGTCCAAATTGCACTAAAACCTTTTTTTTTTTTTAAATTTGAACAATGAAACAAAGTAGCGACAAAATATCTCTGCAGAGCTTGCAGCTGCTCAGGAAAATTTAGTATTCTCATCAGTTTCACTAGGGCTAAAACTGGACATGGACCTCAACACATCTGGGGCCACCAACCAGCTCAGCAAAGAGGACCAAATGATTTCAGGATCCAAAGTTCTGGTTTAGCTCCGGACAGTCCCATAGGGCACTAGACCTTTTAGGGAAGTCCACCAAGCATCTCTCAGGACTAGGGACCTACCAAGCTGCTGATGGAGCAATTTTCTGGGTGTCTAAGCAGGAGTCTGATGAAGATGCTACAGGAATTAAGGTAAAGTTCAATTTAATCTGAGATAGTTTAAATTGAGCAACATAGGTTCAATGAGCTAGCATTTTCTGACAAAATTTTGCTTTCTCAGAAAATAGCTAGCTCTGTTAAAGCCAATTTAAAAATTAAGCCTCAGAGATGACTTTCCAAGGTGAAAACGATGATGTGATTTAAGACCTTGAAGTGAATGATAGTTCTATTTCTCTTATCCTTAAACTTAACCTACTTAGTTAAGTACAACCCCAGGTTTTCTCTCTGATTCCTACCTTTAGGAAGACAGACAAAAGCCAAAGGTCAAAGTCACTAGCCACAACTTTATACAGCTGTTGTATCAGACAATTCCCACAGAGCTAAAAGTAGACATTATTAGTTATGCTGTTCTCTTCAGGGAGAACCTCCTCCACAAAGATTAAGAGTATTCAGAAAAAAACATCTATCTGTAAGACTGTATTTTCCTTTTCCCATAGCTACAAGATTCACCACCAAAATTCTGCATCTTATACTTCAAAATAGCTACATTTTTTTTCTCTCTGTTACACATGAAAAAAATGCAATCAATTAAGCCTTTAAAAATAAGCACTATTTTAATATTTTTTAACCTAATTATGCCTAAACTAAACCTTTAAACCTGAGTTTCTGTAATTTTGGTTCCCAGTTAGAAAATTTTCATTCTGATCTACTCAAACAAGCATTCAGGGACATCTACAGTATCACAGAACCAGAATTTCTGAAGGAAACGACAAGACAGTCACTGTTGATCTTCTCATGCCTGCCATCAACAAGGAGGTCTTTCCAAGGGAGGAACTCCTGCCTAATATTGAGAAAACTCATTCCCTTTAATATTCTCTCTACCTAATTATGCCTGATGCTACCCAATACAAATACAAATGTATTTTTTTACTTCAGGGCTCACAACTCCCAGGCTCCCTTCAGTCTAACTCTGGCCCTATACCAGTCAGCAGAAGCTTCACAAACCAAAAGTCAACGTTATCACCATTTGTATTTTTCTTTATACAGCTGCACACCTAAGTTCCTTGTAAATCCCCTTGGCAAGGTAAGTAGCGGAACGGCTACACGGAACATTTTAATAATAGCACGCATTTCAGGTGCTTTGAGAGAGTATGCTCTACTCTGTTCTGACTGGGATCCTTCACTCAACAAATTGCTGAGCGTGATAAACTGTTATATAAAAACATCTCCAGTTAAATAACGCTGAGCAAAATGAAGCCCACTAAAGCATTTGGAGAAGGATTAGAATGACATAAAAAGACTCAAGACAGATCAGCACTGACATTTTCTAGCTTGCATTTCTTGTGCAATGAAGCATTCTTGGAACTCACAAAACTTGATAAACATTTCTAATCGATAATTAAAATCAACAAGGATTACAAATATATATAGAAATGGTGCATTTCTTGCTAAATCCTTCATACCTTGAAAATTATATTTTGGTTTCAAGTGTAACTCAAGTTTATTTAACAAGATGAGCAGAATGAAAACTTTTTTTATAGCTACAGAGTGAACAGTGTTAGAAATAATTTTTTCACAATGCTCTTCTAAATTTGCTGTTTTTTTCTGACACTCACTGTATCTTATACTTTGCATATTCTACATGTAGATTGGAATACTGTTAAACTGTCCTCACACCTGTAATATTTTTAGAAGTACCAGAGAAGCGGATTCAGTTGGATTTAAGCAAAAAGTTCATACTGGCCAACAGTCCAGCAGAAGGCTTTATTTCACTGGAATAAGAGCATACCCAGACTTTATAAAGTTACCTTTCAAACACTGTAGCTGTGGTAACTATGGGAGATACACTGATTGAGCACGTACTTTCAAGAGCCTGTTTTCAAAAATGCCTTTCTCTAATATGGTGGTTTATTTTCCAGGGTGCTCTGCTGTTAAAAGAAAGAGAAAACTGAGGCAAAGAGAAAACTGTTTGGAACAGAAGTTTAGATTAGAAGGGAAGCTGCTTAACCCCTCAGATAGCTCAGATGATCTCAATCATTCCTATAGCATGGGATATCTGCTGTAGTTGTCACCACTGTGACACCATTCTGAATTTTTAGAAAAATATAACAAAAAAGAGTGAAAAAAACGTACTTTTGAGCACACACACATAAAATATGCTACACACACAGGAGAGAGGAATGAAGGTCACACAGACAAATTACCTCCTGGCATTTCCTAACTCTAAATCACTGCCTTTTGTGGGCATCTCTACAGATGTTTTAATGTCATTTTTATGTGCTTACAAACACAGCTTTGTAGAAATCTGCTCACTGAAGGGATGTGTGATAGTAACTTGTGTGCTCCACAGAGGCATGGATAGAGAGTAATGCCAGGAGAAAATCTGCAACAGTTTGATGATAAGGTGAGGAAGCCTAAACACTAACGTATGATGCACAGTGGCTAGATCAAACGGTTCATATACCTGTCACTGAGCAATACACAGATTTACCACCTATATTCTAGGGAAGTATTTTGGAAATATTAAGTTTAAAAATATTGCTAGTAGCATATTTTCTAACCTCTTCTAGTAAAATTAACGCACAATTAATTCAAAACAAGTCCAACTTCACAAGCTGCAAGTTCAGAAAGGAAAAACATGAGTAATGAACATCTAAAACTTCTACAAATGACCTAACTCAGCTTTTCTCTACAAATAAAGCTGGAACTTCAAGCTTGTTTGCTTCCTAGTAAGCTTCAGAAACAGACATTTAAACATAGACATTCAGCACAGACCCTCTTCAAGAGTATATAACAGCTACAGCAATTTTTGATAGGGGTTGACTGCACAAAAGCTGCATGGTAAAATTATCTGCACATTCTCATAAATCACTTTGTTTCTAGTGCCCACTCTTAGCACTCTAAGGAATAGCTGTGCCCTAGATTTTAAACTCCCGAGTCTGAAGAAACTGTGTTCAAAGTCGCAAGTTCATTTTTTATTGTTCTTAAAGGCCATCTTAAAACTAGACAGCTTTATTGAAGTGTATCAATTACCACTGCTTACCACAATTTGCAATAATTACAGTTTGTTTAGTGAGATGGTTCTTAATTGCAGACACCACTGAAAGAACAATCCAATGAAAAATACAGTTTGTGCAATCATTCTTTTTAAGTGAGAGGAAAGAAACTGGTGGGGAGGGAATTAGTTTAGATAACTTATTTTGGAGCATTTTCAAAACAGCTGGCATAAAAGAGCCCTGAAGCTTTATCTTCTTGGTATAAATCAGTAGTGACCCCCCACTGACAAGAGAGTTTCACTACAGTAAAAAACAATGGATACGAGAAAAAAATTGGAGCCATTGTTTTCAAATCAAAAGACCATTAATCACCTTTGCTGTATTGCGTGCTATGCAGCTCTACTTACATGGACATAAATGAGACTGTCCCCGCATCGGTCAGGATGACCATGTGTCACAGTTGGTCATGTGTCCTGAGAGGCCATCTTTCAGCAGTGTAATCCTACACAGACAGATTCAACAGCAGACTTCAGTAAATCCTCAACAGTTTTCTTGCTGTAAAGCTAAGTGATATGCTACTACATGCAGTGACTAGAAAGCATAATGCTTGACTTACTTACTCATCTAATAAAACCTAAACAATGGCTCACCTTTCAAACAACAGCTACCTGTGGTGAGATCTTTATGACTAGCCAATCTACCTGATTTAAGTTATCTCAAAAATCTAATCAGTCATGCGGTATGGCATTTTTGCATTCAGTCACCATTTTTTTTTTTGAATCATTTCCTGTTAATGGAAATGAGATTGACGGAATCTAGTCTTCAGAAGCAGAAAACTCTTGATACTTGCTTGGTGATGATATTCAGAATTTGGGAGGGTGGGACTGGGTGAGAAAATCGCTAAATATATGTTAAATAGATCAGCTTTCCAGAACTAATTTTCTATTTAAGCATTTGCATACAATTCTGTGTTTTATCAAGATATATCTCAAGTTGCTAATAAATCTAAAAACAACCAAAATAAATAAGCAAAGGCCACTCTGCAAAGTGTGCATAGTTGCCTAGCTGTAGCCTTAGAAATTCTGAAATTAAACAATTCCAGTCACAAAACGTATAAACCATAATATGCAGCCATTAGAAGTGAGCTTCTACTAAGTAACAGCCTTGACCTGGAAGGGACCAAACTCATTAGAAAGGCAGTTCAGAGACATTTTGCTATTGGTTTCCCTACTAAAAGTAGTCGGCACCGTCAATTATGACGTGGGCATCTGTTACTTTACAAATCAGCTAAGGAGACTTAGCTTCCAGCTAGCTTCCCCTAAAGTTATCAGTAACACCTCATGAATAATTTCCTAAGTAGGAGATATCTTCTTACCTCTTCCACTTATATCACTTTGAACATGCATTTTAGCAATAGTAGAAAGAAAACACCCATAGCCTAGCACACTTAAACATTAAGAGTGAAATACCTACTAAACAGCTATTCCCTTAAATAAATAGTACTTGGAAAACACAGTTGTGGAAAATTGGATCCTACCCTAACTCTTTCTCTGACTTTAAACATTCAGTAACAACTCACTCAGGAAATTTATTTTCCCCTCCATCAGTAGAAACTTTTTGTACTATTTTTTCTAACTGTGGATCAGCTCATGCTGGAGTAGTGGAGCTCTTCACCTTTTGGCTAGTGGGCCATACCTATCCTGAAAGCCCAGGGAAATGGTCAACTCCAAGAACTTGAGTGTGCAGGGAGGTTGTTAGTGCTTTTGTAGTAAAACTGAAGGAACAGCACAAAGAGGCCAGAACCACAGAAAGGTTGAGGTTGGAAGGGACCTCTGGAGACCACCTAGTCCTTCTAGGAAGGGCTCCAGGAAGTTCGCACAAAGGAGAGGCCAACAATTGTGTAAAATCAACGCATTACTAGTGGAGGAAGACGTAGCGTGCTGGAAGGCCTCCTTCACCAGCAAAGGCAATTCCTCTGGTGCCTCCTACTGCCAGAACATCTTGGAAAAGCCTGTCCCATCACCTCGGCCTCCTCTGAGCTTTAGTCAATTAGTTCCCCTTAAAAATGCTTGAAGATCTCTATTAGATGGTGACCCCTATACATTCAGTGAGTCTACATGCATTTAATCTGAAAAAAAAAACGGTTGGCATGGCCCAGATCTGCATTACAAAATAACATACCCAGACCTCAACATTTTTTGTGGGAATCTCCAAAATAATTCACTGCCAATCACATTATTCTGTGTAGAAAATTGATTAAACTTCATGCAACACTACTAGTGGAAAGATGGTTTTTAATGCTATTGTGAACTATCTGTGTGGTAGCAAAAGAACACGTTAGCCACCAGATAAATTTTGAGGTACCTACAAGAAATGGTGCTAGAGCACAGAAATATAAATGCACGGGATACAGATCTTGTTAGTTTAAATTCTTTCATCCCTACCTATTGAATTGCTTGTGTGCAATTTTCAGCAAAGCTAAAAGAAAATCTAAGGCTGAGGTGGAAAAAAAAAAGTTCAGTATTGTTGCGTAGGTGGTTTTGATTAGAGTTGGCAGCAATTTAAAACGAGATGCATCTTCCAGAAGAAAAGACAATTTTACTCAGGGAAAATACACGTGATACATGAATAAGACCTTTGACTACTGACGGGCAAATCTACAGAAAAATGTAAGTGCTTATTACAAGCATTTTTAAACCTTTGGAGATCTCCTCAATTTCCCTCCTCCTCCTGAGATATAGTATGGAGATTTTCAGGTAAATTTTTTTTGCTGCTCTTCCTACTCCCACAGCATCCCTGATTATTGGTGATCATTTATGCCAATATGCATAGAACAAATATTGAAAAGGCGGCTAAGAAGATTCAGAAGGAACAAAAGATTACCCTAGCAATACAAAAGGGGCTATAGGGTGTTTCTAGTTCTCTTTTTCTTTCTTTTTTTTTTTTTTTTTTTTTTTTCTGGCCTCCTGCTTATAAGGAGTTCCTGAAACCGGCACCAAGGCCTGTGCATAGATCCTACTGCATGAAGCACTTTCCAAAAAATGGCTGCTTTAAAAAGAAATGGGGTAAGAACATAGTGGATTCTCAGCTGCAAGAGCTGTGAATCCTAGCCCTTTTGGACCAATGCAACTGTTTCCCACAATGATATCACTGGGTATTGTTATCACCTTAAAATTACTGTAAATCACCACTTATGTACTTGAGCTCACATGAGCCAAGGGGCAGGGGAATGTGTGGCTTCAGCAGCAGATGAGATCTGACCGGCCCCCCCCAGCCATAAGTGCGCGCGGAGCTCAGCGGCAGCTGTGTTGCTACAGTAGCACAGTGCTGAGCCCCAGCAAATACATCCTGCCTTCTCAGCAAGGCTTATGAGCTTGGGCTCGCTGCCTGCCAACTGCAGCTCCATAGCTTCTGATTGGAAGCCAGTTTGCATCTGCTTGGCTCTGAGCGCAGGAAGAACAAACTAGGGCCTGCTTGCAAAACAGCCTGTCCATGCACTGCACGTCAGCTGAACAAGGACAAAACCTAAATGCAACAGTATGGGCCTAGTGCAGCCCCCTTGAAATCAGCTGAAGGCCTGACCTTGTGGACATGGAAAAAAAAACACTGAAATATCCAGGTATCTTGAAGAAATTTTTCTCTCTGTGGATGCTGTAAACTTGCTTAACTTACTGGTTAACCCTTCCATTATCTGATTATTTTGCTACATTCCTCCTCTCCTCCCCTCCCCACCTTCTTCCATATCTGGGAATATGTTACATTCACTCTGCACTCCCACTAAATGTCAAGTTGCTGCAAGTCGAACAGCTCTGGCACTTACACCCACATACACCTGTTTCCTGACCGACAGATACATGATGTGTTAACTTACACCGCTGCTAACTCATGATTGAATTTAGCCACGTTTCGTATTTACTTATTCATTTTTTTAAAGGCACTCCAGGGTCAATATAAATACGTGTGCTCTCCTGCAGTGTTGTCACTTCGTTTAAGCCACAGAAGTTATTTTGGATTTATCCTGCAATCCATGAGAGAAGAAACGTGCAGTTTTGCAGAAACTGTCAGGGTTCACATGACACGCTGCAGTTCCCTGATGAAGTGCGTCGTTCATGATTCAATAAATATAATGAGAGACTGGAAAGAAACGGTGATGTTTCCAAACACTTGCCCATGGGGGTCTAGCTCACGTATGGCCAGCTCACGTATGTTCAATGAAAAGTTGCTGGGATTTAAAGAAAAAAAACAGGAAAAGGAAATGGATGGTTGTAACAATATAGACATGTGAATGTGAAGAAATGCAGAACGTGGAACATCCACTGGGTTGGCCATAGAATCAATACAACCATTATGGTTGGAAAAGACCTTCAAGATTATCAAGTCCAACTGTAAGCCCATTACCACCCTGCCTGCTAAACCATGTCCCTAAGTGCCTCATTTACATGTTTCTTGAACACTGTCAGAGACCGTGACTCCATCACTTCCCTGGGCAGCCTGTTCCAGGGCTTCACCAGTTTTCCTCATGCAGAAATTCTTCCTAATGTCTAACCTGAATCTCCTCTGGTGCAACTTGAGGCCATTTCCTCTTGTCCTATCGCTAGTTAATCTGCAGAAGAGGTCAACCCCTTCCTCAGCACAACCTCCTTTCAGGTAGCTGCAGAGAGCAATAAGGTCTCCCCTGAGTCTCCTCTTCTTCAGACTAAATAACCCCAGCTCCCTCAGCCGCTTCACAAAAGGTTGGTGCTCCCCTCCCTTCACCAGCTTTGCTGCCCTTCTCTGGACACGCTCCAGCATCTCAATGTCCATGAGAGGCAGGGCACACTATAGGACACACTATGAAACAATATACAAAGTCATGGTGGACAGATAGGAAAAGAAGAAACTTAAAATCTCAAAAAAACAAACAAGCAAAAAAAAAAAAACTTTTGTGGCATTTATACAGCAAATTGCCTTACTATTTTGTTTTTTTTGTGCATTATCATCCTTACAATTTCCCATTCATATAAGCACTAGGTTTCTAGAATGGATCAGAGTGCAATCTATTTAAAAATAATTTTCCAATCAAGCTATATCCCAGAGATGGAAGATAGGTCTATATTTAAAGAAAACAATTTGATATTCATGAGTGCATAAAATATAGTAGTTCCTGAAATGTATTTTAAACTCAGTTGGTAAATTTCAGCTTGCAGTCCCTGTTAAGCCAGGAAAGGGGATATTTTATCTTTCCCCCAAAATGTAATTCCATATGAACTCTGTATATAGAAATATGTATGTATACAAACACAAACACACACATTTACCAGTGGATGCATATACCAAATGCAGGTCACCAAAGCTTTGTCAAAGCCTACACAGTACTTTGGTACTACCGTTTCATCTATAACTGCTCTCCAAGACGTTTAATTACTTCTTATATCTCTTCTGAAAGAGATCAACAGCTTTCGTGGTCATCAGTATGAATGAGATTCACCTGATCCCAAAAGATTATTTTCTGTGGTGAGAGACCAAAATGCTATCTCATTACAAAGAGATAATGATAAACTGGAAAGGCTAGCTGTTTCTCAACAATCTTTGCAGCCTCTGGAGGAACTGTTAAAGGCAGAGAAACTCTTTATGCTCCTCACAAGTCTGGATAGAGCCAAGGGAGGAGAGTGGCCTCTGGCACAGATTAGAGCAGTCTCAGAATTTCCCAAAATTCTAGCAGCTGTGTGGCCAGGTAGACATTGCTCTTCCCCCTTGGACCAAAAGAGCATGTCATATGCAACACGCAGATGTGCTTCCCACCGCGTACTCGCAGTGCCTCGCGGAAGTTGGACAGGTGGAAGTAGCTAGAGTAGCCTCAGGCCCTTAATGGTTCCCCATGCAGAGCTCCCCTCCACCTGATTGTATCTATTTCTGGTCCCTTCTTTGCTGGCTCCAAATATCTAAATTGTGTCATTAAGCCTGGTGCCAGCTAAACATACGCAAAAAAGCTAACATCAGCCCAGAAAGCCTCTCCGGGTTTCTCTCTACAGTCATTAGTTATTCTTTGGGCGACTGAGCACACACTAGTCACCCTGCAGAGGAGCTCCTCTTTCTTCATTGCTTTGGGAGGAACCCTAGCAGAATTGCCCTCTTACAGGCTATGCTTATCCTTTGTGAGTATCCTTTGAAAGTTTTGTTGCCAAGCAGTCAAATGCAAGTGGTATCGCGACAGGTTATGTTTGTTGGCACATTCAGGAAAAAAAAGTAGTGAAACTGTACAGCTATTCTATGCCATTTCATGCAGGGATCTTTGAACAAAATAGTGATTCAGCTCCACAGCCCTTGAAAAGAGAATACTAAAGGACTAAAATTAAACACAAAAATAGATACACAGATTGGATAGGAACAATTTTTTTTTATAAACTCCATGAAAATAATAGTACATACAGTTCATAAAAAAAAAAAGATGTTAGGCTGTAGTGAGTCTTTGCATAAGCCCATGTGACAAGCGATGTCTGGTTGTAGTAGATATGTGGTATAGCCTTACTATGTTCATACGCTACATTGACTAACAAGTGATTTAAGTGTTTTAATGTGGCCATGAGTTAGTAACACTCACTGAGAGGTAGAGACAATTTTGTTCCATTTAAGTGCCACATGAATGTGATCACACAGGTTTTTGGCCCACTTGAAGCATGAGGAAACCTCAGCTGCATCTGTCTGGAAAACAGGGAAGGGCACCAAGGGCATCTCACCATCCACACGCGCACACAGCCCTCAAGGATTTCGTTTTGCTCTTCTGAAAAGGAGCTGGGATGGGAGATGTAATTTTGAGCAAAGGCTCAAGGCTTGTTCTTCTTGCATCGGGGCAAGCTGATAGTTGAATGCAACAGAAACACAAATAGTGGCAGTGAGAGCAATTTACAGACCTGTTAACGTTACCTAATACCTTTGTGACAAGGTCATAACGTTGATACTGACCACTTGTGCCTAATGGTAAATACATGGATGCTCTTCTTCTACCCAAGATACAGTGACAGCAGCAAACACAACACGTTGCAGAAATCCTGGTGTATGATGCAGCCACGGTCTCTTGGCAGTGTCCTTTTGGAGGTTAGCAAATTAAGAATTACAAATGTTCTACAGAAATTACAAAATACCTCTCCTGCTTCTGATTTCACTGTTACAATTTCATTTGAGTTCAGTTCAATTATACTTGGCAACACAACCTTTGCAAATGTTTCGAGTGTGTAAAAAACACATGGACACTTCGGCTATCTTTCAGGAGTAGGTTTCCACTTAGGATGGGACTATGCAATTTGTTTGTAGTGAAACTGTAGTTTCATACCTACAGAGAATTAGTAGTACCCGCTCCTGCTCCAGGTCAAGTATATGTGCAGTATTACTTTCATACTGGTAATATGCTTTACCTTTGGCATTGCACATTAACCCTTTTCTATCCTGCGGTCTGATCCTACTTAATCCAAGTTTTATTCTGCTATGAGAAACTGAGAAACAGAGCTGTCTCAAATTCTTGGCTATTCGTGGTTGTTCTGGCTACAACTTTGTTGTCTGTCAAAGATCAGACAACCCAATTGTCAGCACCAATGTGCCAGGCACATTTGCCAAAGGAGAAGTAAAGCACAACTCACTATTCTCCTAACATTAACATTCAATTTTGCAAAATGGTTTTACCCAACACTATCCGATCACCATATGCTCTGATATTTCTGTATGATGAAAACCTATTTTCTTCTTTCCTATTGTTTAAATACTTTCATAGTTTCATAGCTCAAAGATAGCTTCTTACAGTTAGGTAAATTCTCTTTGTTTGTTTCCCCCCACTCACTTGAATAATACAATTTTCAGTATGCCTCTTTCCTGGTCATGGGAAAAAACTGATATACAGAGCTTATTTTCCAAATCGTATCTTGACCTAAGTTCCTCCTCATGTAGGAGTAGATGAAACATAGTCCTGCTACCACTCACTGGAGCTAACGAGGCCATCATGGGAACCACGGCAAGAACATGCGTCCCTCAGGAGGAAAACCTGTCCCATGATTTTAAACCTGTCCTCTGTTCTCCATGTTGGTATACCCCAGGCTATTCTACAACAAGAGTGAGAGGAGAAGAGTAGCTAAGCCACAGCTACATTGAATACCTGTCAGGCATAAAAACAAACCAAAAAAAAAAAAAGCAAAAAACCCTAACATTTATAACCTTGTATCATACCAAGGCAGTGTTTGTAGATGATTCTGTGTTAGTAGGTTACAAATGATACCATCATGCACCATAGGGTTTTTTTTTTTTTGCTGATACACAATTTTAGACAATGGAAAGAGAAGACATAAGAATTATTCAGTGAAAATTGAGACTTGTGTTTATCCTACAGGAATGAGAAGAAGATAATATTCCCTAAAGTAATACACAGTTCTGAATCAGAGCGTATCAAACCACCTTCTAAAATTTAAGTCTCAGTGAAATAATTATATAATCCTTTTTCCCAAGCAGGCAACCTAGACAGAAAAAGTTGATTAGACCGCTTTCTAGTC
>NW_010588884.1:45957-59151 GCF_000705375.1 Tinamus guttatus | reverse complement strand
CAATGGGGAAAGAACCATATACATGACACTATTTATATCTGTTTCTTAGATGACTACAAATTTAGATGACATCTAGAACTGTAGCATCTCCTCAGTCATTACATTATATACATATACCTACACGCTACATTTTATAGATCATATACTATATCATATTATATTACATTATATGTCCTATGTATTGTGGTTCGCTGAGTCACAAAGCAGGAACCAGTCTAGGGCAACCAGATTGGCTCTCCAACCAGAATCTTTCTATGTGGTATTTGATTTGACTCAGGTATTTTTTGGATGAAAGACCTTAAGCTCTGTTCTGTTCAGAGACAGCAAATAATTTGGTTAAATTCAACTGAAATAATACGATTCCTTTAAATTCATTAAAACTGTATACAAAATCATCACTTTCTGAAAAGCAGATGGAGGTAACTTAGCTAGGGCACCTAGCTCTAGAGGCATTCAGTGCTTACGGAAAAATTGATACATTTTACCTTTGCAATTCCATGCATCCCATGCAAAAAGGAAATATTAATACTCATATCTACATCTCTGAGTAGTAAATTATTAGCAGAACTGTTTGAGGTCCTAAGACAAAAGGTAATAGAGGAACCCAGCAAAATAGTTTTATTGTATTGTTATTGTTTTATTCTGTATTACAGCCAAGATAAGCACTCATAATCCACTCCAAGTGGAACTAGCACAGAGTTATTATTTTTCATAATTTAATAATAATGATGCAGACCATATGGCCAAAAAAGGCAAGGAAAACAGTTTTTATAAAAACAGAGCTCTTTAGATGTACAATATTGAGTATGCTGTAAGAAGAGACACGTATTCTTGTGGTTTCTAAAGCAGAAACTCTAGGACTGTGTTTATTCATCTAGTACTTACCCCTACTAGAAGCCTCAACATGGCACTAACCTGCATAAAACAAGTACGTTGGTGCTGTTTTCTTCTCTCCAGAGATGGTTAGTGCACAGAGAACTTCTGTTCTGCTGTGAAGGCTTCTGCTCTCCTCTGCAAACATCACATCTCTCTCCTGTGCTAGGGAGGCTCTAGTCTGACCCCAAAGATGTGAGAAAGACCTTGTGCCATCCACGCTTTCCAGTGAGCTACTGAGTCCAGAACAGACATGCCAGAAACCAAAATCGTAGACAGGCAAGCAAGGTGAGAGGACATTTATCTGTAGAAAAATGCTTAAGCTTTTTGAACTGCCTATGTTTAAGCACACGTAGGTGAGCTTGGGAACCCTTGCAAGTAAAAAGAATAAATACTTGAAAGATTGATCCAAGCTATACTCAGAGACATCTGATGTCTGACAAAGGGTAACTGTGGTACCTTCTATCATGCACAATCATCTGTCTGTGCCTAGAACATATAAAAATTTATTTGAGGAAATACCAGTTTTGGACCTTCACTTTTTTTTTTTTTTTGTAACAGATTTGATAGCAATACAAAATTCTCTGCAAAAAGATTTGTTTGCACTTTTGACTTCATGGCCACAGACATGAAGTTATCAAAAGGACATCATGTTGGACCGTCAGTCCTGGTGCAGCAATTTGAACAACCAACCAACAACAAAAAATACCAAAGCCCCCTGCAACAAGAAGGCATTCAGCAATTCTGGAAGACTGCTCCCATCTGAGTGACTACAGCAGCCAATGCAGCAGACACAACTCAATTCTTCACTGCTCTTGATACGCTACAGTTCGCTTGGACTTTTCACACATGTTCTAACACGTGGATTCTAACATGTGTTCTTTAATTACAAGAATGTTTTCACTTCAATACAAGAAAAGGACACAGGCAGCATGGAAAAAACAGCAGTTTTTAGCTTGAGTTTCAAATACTTGCATAATGGAACTGAAAGGTTATAAACAAACCTCTGAGCTCAGACACAATGGAAGTGTGTAAGGAAATAATGCTGCTTACAGAGAAAGAAAAAATTCCATGCCATTCATATCACCATTACCAGGTTATTAGTGAGAGAGAAAAAAAGACAAGAATGGAGAGGAGGAGGAGGAGGATCCCCTTTCCAGGTTGCTGCTTTTAACTTTTCATTTTTTTGTTAATCTCGATTACCCTAAATGCAAGGAAGGACTGCTTTTCTGCATTGGTAAAGGTCATTATTTCACCTAACGGTTTTGCAGCAGCAGCTACCCTCTCTTCCATTTGTTTAAAAGCCTCTCTGTGAGCAATAATGGACAGACTTCCAAAGCATTTTCTGCTTAAAATGCTTTAATTTGTACTGTCACGGAAACTCTGCCTTTAAAAGCATCACCTTCAAATCCGGTCAAATTGTTTCCTTTGTGAAGAACAAGACATATTTCTGAAGTTCTTTGACTAGTTTTTGTAGAATCACCCATTTTGTCAAACATTTATTGAAGTTGTTTTGTGCTTTGAGACACACTTGCAAGCTCTGGACTGACTTTTTCACAAATGTCTACAGTATTTGACTCCAGGGACTCTCAGGTAGAAAATTTTTCTGAGAGAAGAAGGTGTAGGTTAGTAGAAAGTAGAGAAGTATTTGTGCATTCTGAACGCCTGAATATGCTGGCTGAATGATCACAAGATGGAGTCTTAAGAATTTCAAAGAATGTTTTACATTAGAAAATAAAGAAAAAGAGTTAGATAACTTTTTAGCAATTGACTGAAAACTAGCCAGAAATTATTAACTTTCTACAGATGTCTTTCTTAGACCCCAAATTCTTCATAGTGTAAGCAGGAATATGACAACCTGGCCTTTACTTATTGGAGAATTCTGGCTATTTCTGACATAAATAAGAGTTCACTTGTTCCTTCCTATTATCTTGCTTCATTTTATTACAGTACATTTTAATCTGGAATGTACTCTTTTATTTTTCCAGTCATTACCAAAACTGAAAATTGCCACATTCATAGATCTGACTTAAAAACCAAGATAAATTTTAATTCACACTATGTACAGCCTGAAACACTGTTTTCCCTTTTTTCTTTTTTTTCTTTTTTCTTTTCTTTTCTTTTCTTTTCTTTTCTTTTCTTTTCTTTTCTTTTCTTTTCTTTTCTTTTCTTTTCTTTTCTTTTCTTTTTTCTTTTCTTTTCTTTTCTTCTCTTTTCTCACAAATCTCATGAGATATCATAGCAGCCTCTCTTTGAGTTATAATGTGTCCTGACTTATAAATCTGGTTAAAACATGAAACGTCCACAGCTGAAATTCCAGCTGATTTCCTGATGATTTCTGTTCTTGATCTACCATTAGGGATATAACAATGAGTGGCTGGATTATGATAATAACCTCTTCAGTCACAAGTTCCCATATTTAAAAGGGTCTTTAATGTTTTTAATTTTCTGTTTTATAACATCAACAAGATAAGGCTTTGTAAAAGCAGAAGGGTGGCCCAGGACTCCCTCTCTAGCCAGGCAGACTCAGCCTTTGTGTGCAGGGCTTAAACATATTCACAACGTGTGTGTGTCATATGAGTGTGAGTACTTCTCATCTACACCCACTCATACTTCCTTCCTAATAGCAAGTTGTTCCAAAATATCTTGTCAGCAGCCCTTTTCCTTCTGCTTCAAGGAAAAAAAAAAAAAAAACACAGAATTTGTGGTCCATTGCTTCATTTTGCCCAGCAAACTAAACTTGCTTGTTTTGTCCTTACAAACCTCGCTCTCCTTCCTGCTTGTGAATGAAGCTTGCATCAGCACAGTGCAACGTTACTTCATTCAGCAGCAGCAGCTGCAGAAGCAGCCAGGAAGGGAGGTTTGGACATTCAGAGGAGAACTGTGCAAATATCTGGCTTCTAGGATTTAGGAAGAGGAAAAGAAAACCCATTTTTGCTGGCAACATTTTCATTTTAACATGATTTTTTTTAAATTAATTTTCTACACCAAATAAAAAAAGGGAAATGTTTTATTTGGATTAAACAAAACACACGATGTCATCTATTTAAGCTCACTTAAAATGTAATTTAACTACTTTTTTAAAAAATATATTATTTCAAAGGAAAAAGTTCGGTTAATTCATTTTGAAAATATGCAGGTGTTTCCAGATTCTCCTCTTATTTTTTTTCACTCTTCAAATAAAACATCATTATAATGTCTCTCTAGTCTGCATCTACTGCAATACCATCCCACTACTTCCTGGTACCACTGCTGGGTACGTGACAGGGCATCAACATTCAAGCAAAATAATTTTACTCACAGCTAACTTAAAGACTTACCAAATTCCAGTAGTTCACTGTAAAATATATTTCATTGCTCCAGTCTACTTTTTTTTTTCTCTCAAAGCTTCTTTATGTTGGATTTATCCTATAACCACCTTCCTGTCTTCTCTCCCTTTGCTGTGTTAGTCATTTGACTCCCTTTATATTTTTCTTTCTCCTTCACATCTCCCTTTCTATTTGAAATGATCCTACTCTTCCCACAGCAAAGTCATGGAATTAAAAGACGTTTTGTACTGGCTGCCCCACACCATTGTCTGCCCAGGCTATACAGCTCCAGTGCATGTAGGTGCCCCATCCTATGGTTAACCCTATGACTCCAGTGTAACTCAGAGGCCCCAGCCTGGGAGGTTTTGTGCCTCAGGTTGCTCTCATCCCTTCGCACAAGACTCTCTCCCACTTCATGGCAGAACTATCTACTGACAGCAGCGGCTGGGGAAAACAGCCTCTTTCCAAATGATTTTTTTCCCCACATAGTGATTCGTAAGGAATTACTGCACCGTAGCCTATTATATTTATTTTAAGGCTGGACCACTCAAATGAGCTCTTTTCCTACTCCGTTGTAGACAGAGCTTCCACTACTGTGTCACATGGCCATGTGTTCCGCTAGTTTGGCTTTCCAACTAATCACTCACCAGGCCCACAGGGTGAGTTCAGTGGTGAGTGCTGGGATCGCTATTTTACTTTTTGATTTGGCATTTTGCGCTTTTAATAGCTAATATATTAGAACTGCCTCACCAGGAAAATGCAGAACACTGATTTGAAAGTCTCATCATGGAGAAAATCTGCTAATTTAGACATCTTTATAGCCATTCCAGTTCCCACCACAGAGCTTCTGACAGCTACGTCAGACCTGCTACTGTCAGCCTTGTACAGCCATCCTTCCTTTCAGGTGGATCTTGATCGAAGGAGAAAGGCATTAATGTTATTCAAATAATGCACAAAAATAATGTACAGGGGAAAAACAGGTCCTGTTTATTCTGGCTGTGCTTCTTTTTATATACAGACTCTGTGCAATTTCTCTTTCTTTTATGTTTCTCAAAGTCACTATTAATGCATTTAAAATTATTATATTTATTGGATGAACAATAGCTCAAGAAATCACTTAAATCAAAAGTGTTTGACTATTAAAATTAAACTATCATGTAACCCAGTTTCAGTCTTTTGAATACCTATACAAACCATATCAGAACTAGTACAGTGAGGAAATAAACTTGAAACAGCGGAGACTACATTTTCCCTAACTTATGTTCTAACTTATATATATATATATTTAACCCCCCTATAAATTAGTGTTCAATAAGAGATCACAGCACAGGATATCTGTCAATCTCAGGATCAATGCAATACAGGAGCAGAGCTGCTGAAAGGTTACATTCTCAGCTCTGGCTTTTTCCTCAGAACTATAATGCTGGAATCAGAAGCCATTTTGTGTTGGTCTTACCAGCACAGGGCCTTCATAGCTGAGGTGAGACTCCACGTCAGCTTTCTAACACACCCTGTCATTTAAACCGCATTGCATTTCAGGAGCCTTTTTAGTCACCTTAAAAGCAGCAAGATGTCCCATTTTACCATGCCATCGATTTTCCAAGCATAAGTACAGCGGCTTTCTTCGTTGGTTTTATAAGTAAAAGTTTTCCAATTCTACTAGAACACTGACACGTTGAAAACTCTTCCTGTTTCCAATAATATGGCAGAGTAGAAAATTTTGGCAGAGAGAAAAACACTGGGGGGAGAGGAAAAAGGGATTGTGCAAACTAAAATAGCTCATCTTGATTATTCTGAACTTTAATTCTTTCATTCTGTAATAACTTTTTTTCCTTAAAAAAAATTGCTTTAATTTATAAAAAAGGAATGTTCTTGTTTTGAAAGTAACAAAAAATCACCTCAAAAATTATCTAATTTTTGAGAATTTTTAATGGTTTCCCTATACCATTTTAAACAGGAAACATGTTGCTTGTCTGAAAACAGATTTGAATTTAACAAATTGCCATTTTTCTCACTCCCCAAAATGTTTAATCGAATCATCTCCCAAATGCCTCTAACCACGCAACGTCATTACACAGGCACTCAGCCACTTTAGGCTTCCTTTGCTTTAAAGGGAATCCAGCCCTAGTTGCTCCAAACAACCCTGCCAAAGGATTCGGTTCCCAGATGGAGTCACGTACTGGGATGGAGGATCAAAAAATGATCCAGACTCTGACCTGCAAATCCTAAAGTGCAGAATGGGCAAGTTAGGCCTTGTTTATTATTCTGCCTTTCCCCACCCTCTGATTGCAGACATAATACAAGCCTGTGGAATAACACCATGGCCCATCACACATGTGCCTCCCTTCAAAGCAGGGCTGTCCCAAAGAACAAGAGCCATCTGCGCCTAGGCTCTTCAGGCACCCTGACTGAATAGCTATTTTTCACTCTTACATAACTGCACCATTGCCTGGTACTAAATTCACCCTCAAATTGTGAGGAGGGAGGTACAGTAGGAAATGACACTCACTGGTGGCAGCAAGTCATAAAATTTGAAGGAACCTTCATTTACTCATTCTACAATGTGACGTATGTGGGTTATGCTATTGGTACATTCTATTTCATTCTTCTATTTTTTTTTCTCTCTCTCTGCTGCTATGTAACTCCTTAATCCTCTTCCGGATGATCTCTGCTTCTGTGAGAAGCATATCATCCTAAGAAGGAGGCAGCTGGTGTGAGTGCTGGTTTCCTCCCACCTTCCTCAGGCTGAAGTCAAGTTCATTCTGGGTCATCACAGAAGTTGCAAAGAAAAGGGTTATGAGCAAGGACGTATAGGACTTGTATGACAAGGATTCACAGCCATCTTTCCCACTTGAGTTCTAAGTGGTCTTCAGTTTACCAAGACAAATGACACGCCCTGCCTTGCAAAAGTGAGAGTCAGTTTATTGCAGCTGTTGCTTTATTTCAGCTTTCAATACTGTACTGCCAGCAGTGCTTTGGATCTCTTCTAGCCAAAGGTCCGTAGAAAAGCAAGGGCTGTAGGGAATATGCTATTCTGTACTGTATTAATATTTTTTGACAGGTGACTATCACTTCAGTAACACATTCCTGTCCAAAGCATTCTGGGCATTAACTACTGAGAGGCAGTTGGCCAAGTTCAGCAGCACTGTGCACAGAAACTGAGATCATGAGGAGCACATACACAGAGCGCGAAGTTTAAGAAGAAATGCTTAGAAACGGACATGCACTGGCAGCTACCTAACATGGAATCATAGAATCACAGAATCCTTAAGGTTGGAAGGGACCTCTAGAGATCATCTAGTCCAGCCTTCCTGCACACGCAGGGTCTCCTAAAGCATGTGGCACAGGACTGCGTCCAAGCGGGCCTTGAAATCTTAGATTCTCAAACTTCCCCCTCATCCTCAGCCTCCTCAACAAAAGCCTAACTTCACATGCCAACAAAAAACAGGGCTTATTCAGAACTGCCCAAATCCAAATTAGAGTTAGCAGCTACATGGTTATCTTATACCTAAACATGAGATCTATTCAGATCTTGCCTAATCATCTTTCATGGTCTGCTCTGAGTCCTGTCCAGAAAAAAGGTAAAGCAATAACCTAATGACCTCATTTTTTATAAGTAAACTGAGTGTGAGAATATTCACTTACACAAATTGGTAAGAAAAATTAAATATATATATTACATGTATGTATATATATACATAAAAGTTTCCTCTCTGGCTATATTTTACAATAAAGAGCTGGCTCTCCTGTGTATTTTCAAGAGAAGGATTAGGACTGAAATATTAGCAGAAGACTTGCAGTCCCCAAAGGAAACGCTTGCACTGCTGAGGTAGGATTTCAGGCATGATCCTGCTCTTGTAAAAGGATTCTGACTTTCATGGGCGCCATTCTTGGGCACTCATTCTACCAAAAGCACCAAATCCATTTTTTGTGTGCTTTCCACTTGGCAGACTAGGCCAACTTTTACTTCATTGTGCAGACCTGGTACCTGCCACGGTTACATAAGCTGGCTGTGATGGGGCTGTGAAATGAACCCAGCTTCTCCAAGTACAAGCCAAGCCCTGGTGCCCCAGCACTGTCCTTCCTGCTTAGGTGGGAGCTGCACTTGCTTTGATCCCAGTGGAACAGCCCTCCTACCAGTCTTGTCTTGGATCTAGCAAGACGAAGAAAATGACCCAACTTAAAAAACTTTTAAAAGGCACAATCAGTGCTATATGGGCAGGAGATTTGAAATTTCAACTGGAAAATGGCACAAAGCCTGCTGTTTTTGGCAAAACTGGGAAAACTGGAAAAAAATACAGTTAATTACAGTGCAATAGGGAGAGTTAAAATGCAGTAGCTGCTTTTGCATAAATATATAAGCAACTCACTGAAAGATGTCAGTGCTCATATTTTTCAACACTACTCACCGAAATTAGCCTCAAAGTTTAAAATACAGGAAACTTTTCATTTGCATTTGTAATATTTTGGACAAGGACTGATGATCAGGTACATATGTATTAAAGAATTTTAGGTTAACATAAAAAAGAACATTACACACAACAAGATTTCAAAAGATCTTTTGAAAGATTTTAAAATAGAAAAATATGTTGTAGATTATCCATGCAGGCATGTGTACATGGGTATGTATACACATGCATTTGTATGATCTTCACACAGTTTTAAAACAGCACTAACAAAAGTCCAGATTCAAACCTTATATCTCTGAGTGACTAACAAGAGAGTTCAGATTCACTTTTCAAATAATACCTTGTTTCTTGAGCAAATACAGGCATTTAAGTAGTTTAATACTATTTTGACTCTCCTCTAGGGCTTACAAGCTTTCTAATTTTGTTTGCTCTCTGCTTCCCCTCATTTAGAAACTTTCAAAAAGCAGGAAAAAAATTCAAGTCCAACCCTAAATTCAGAATAATGGCCAGCCTCCAAGCATTTCTCATCAAGGTCAGGATTTCAGTTGTGGACAGTAAACCTGACAAGTAAGTCTCCATGATGACAGGCAAAAAAAATGAAAAAGAATCATTTACCAAGTCTTTTTTTTTTTTTTTTTTGATGTAAACAAGAGAGGTCGTGCCTTTCTAGCTGATACAGGCATTCACTCCAGTTACCATCTTGGCTGTGAAAAGGTTACCGCGAAGTATATATAGATAAGAATACTCATGCTATTGCCAGGGGAACTGGAGTAGTCCGGTGACAGAGAAACTTTGCAGACCTGCCATAGGCGGGAATCTTTTCAGACAATTCTTTTTGAGGCTATTTATAGAGCAAATTGTTACAAAAATAGCTCTGGTGCTGACATATATTTTTCTTCTCTAGGGTAGGAGATGACCTGTCCTTCCCAGCAGTGCTCTGCTAGCTGACACTTCCTGAACTGCCTCCATCTAACTGGAGCACAATTCCTGGACTGCGACCCAAGTTTTACTTAAAGGCAGGTGGAATGTGTATTTTAGGCCTGGCAGACACAGCCGTGGCCATTCCAAGCGGCAGAAAACTCTGTGCACCTCATGCTGCAGGCCAGCGATTTGCTGCTCTACCACTGAAATGCTTCATAGCTGTTACCTCTCTTAGCAGATAAAGGCAAAGAACAGCACTTCACAGGGACATCTATGCCACTAAGCTGTTATTTTGCTATCTACTTCTAAAGGCAACTGCTCATTTGAATATTAACTCCTCTGTGGATTGTTTTAAGGATTTCCCAACCTCCCTCTGAAATAAAGGCTGTTTATGGAGCTCACTTTTGAGTGGGTATGAATTGGCTAAAAAGGAAAGATTTGGAGGTGAAAAAAAAAAATGTGTCTCAATAAATAAATCCAGGCAAACTTCCTATTCAGGTAAGATTTGCTGGGAGGCAGCAAATCTTGTTTTACCTTTTGCTGACTGTATTTGCATGGTCCTTACTGAGTGGTGCTGTCTGAAGCAAAATGTTACATATTATGCAGTCCTCCATGCGTTAGGTCTCCAGAAACTCAAGCACGCTCTTTTTCCTGGTATTTTCACTAGGCAGCCAAAAACCTGTAAAAACATTTAATATTCAGACCCTAACTCAACAGCAGAATATCCTCAGGGGCAGGATGCTAACTCCAGGACTCCCTTTCTTCCTGCATCTGGTAGTGTTGGACCCTCAAAAGACAGCTTCAAATCATATTGTTCTGTTTGGATCCTATGTACCAGATAGGAACGATTCAAAGTGACTCTTCAACACTCTGAGACAGTAAACTAAATTAAAAATGAGCCGCATTATGATTTTCTAAGACTCAAAGAATTATAGAATTGTTGGTCGGAAGAGATCTCTGAAGTTCATCCAGTCCAGCCTGGGTCCCTCCCCCTCTCCTCAATACGTCGTGTGCTCTAGCTCTGGGTTCTGGTACCCTCTCCACTGGAGCTCTCCAGCTTCTCCACCCTCTAGAACTTGGGATGCAGAAACAGGAGCAGCATTCTGCACTGGATGTCCTAGCCATACTCTCGTCCTAATGTAACTCCATAGAAAGCTTGTAAGAGGGCACTGCTCGCTGACACTCAATTTGTCACTCCTTGTAACACCCCAGGTCCCTTTCAACATGGAAAAAAAGAAATCGGAATTGTCCCTATGCTGGCAACACAGACAAAATTCAAAGAAATAGAATGATCCAGTGCTATTTTTCCTACAGCTAAGCCTTTACCATATTCGCACCGTCTTCCCCTCAATCCATATTGTGCAGGGGAAAAAAGATTGTTTTTTCCTTTTACTGTCTTCTTTCAGCACAGCAGCAATAGTTCTGCTGAACGTAACATACACTCCCCTCTGCAATAGTGCAGGATCAGCAAGGCTATGTTAGTTACAGGCACATGGAATAAAGCACAGAGGGACAGTGCCTCAACCAGGGATCCAAATAATACAGCTGCTCGTAGCAGCTACATCCATTGACTCCTGAAGAGCCAGGAAACAACATCAAGTGTTTATACAGCCCACAGTGTTCCTGTGACCTTTCACAATCCTTCATCTTGCAAAATACATTGGTCTCTTGAGCGGATTTTTAGTTCTGCTTATCTAACCACGTATTCCGACTGCATGGGTCTCCTTACCCCTAGGTTTGTCTAGCTAGTTTTCATCATTGGGGTGCCTGAGTAGCAGGAAATCGCCAACCATACAAGTTTTTCAGAGGATCTCTACTAGCGCTGGTAAAGTTCTAGGAAGGTTCAGTTTGGCATTGGGCCTGCATATAAGCAAATTTCAGGCAGCAAGATGCACACATATTCTCTGGTAAAGGGAGAACTAAGTGACTTCAGAATAACTTCAGAACTGGCTATTCAACCAAATATCATATTCCCTCTAGGTCTCAAGGCAGTGTTATACGGGAGTATACCTGTTCTCAGTATTTCTTCCTGCTCAGTTTCTACTCCTTTTCACAACAACAAAATTTAGTAAACACAGAAAATGGGGTTCATTATACTGTGAAATACTTTTTAAAGAACCCTTGCAGAAAGGCTTTCTATATTTATAGTTCTATCACAAAATGTAGCTAAGAATAGAAATGGTTTCCTCTCATCAAGGAGTGAATCTGACAAATGTTACTGCTCTAGGAAATGTAAGTCACATTGGATTACCACCTGGCACTATCAAAGCTAAACTACTGTCAACTTTAAAGCACAAAAAATGATCTAATTATCATGAGTTTATGAAATATGTTTAGAAGCTTGCTCATCGAGGAGTTTCTTCTTTCATTCCTTTTATAATACACTGAAAAGGAAGAAACCACTCTTCAGTGGAGGAACTTCTTTAGTAGCTTAAAAGGAGTTAAAAACAGAGGTAGAAAATAGGAAAAGTTCAGATTCATGTCTCAGAGATCAAGGAAAGAAGATAAGAGCAAGAAAAGGAAGATGGAGTTAGCATTTTGACACAATTCACCATGGGCATGTATCAAAGGTTGCAAAGCATGAATGCAACTTTAGGGTATATTTCAGCTTTCCATATTCATACCCGATTTCATTGACAGACAACATTTTGCAAGATGACCTAAATCAGTTTGGAAAAGTCTAAAATTCACTAAACATGAAAGACCCCATTGTCTTTTTAAAGACCTCTATTGATCATTCCTTTGTTAAATTTGATCCCTTTCTATACATTATTTACATAAACAATATTCACCAAATTTTGTTGGGGAATACTAATGAACCAGTACTTGTGTTGCACAAAAAGAAAATAACATGTGAGATACAGCAGATGCATAAACATATAAAAAATCAGCGATCAGTTTTGAAAGCAATTCCTGAGGATTGGTCACAAGTTATTAAATACCCACCCAATCACATACATGTGGCCTTCAAATTCATTCCTCCAGTTTCCCCAAGATATCTGCATTTGGCTAAAGCTGAGGAGCAGTGTCTGCATTTTCTAAATGTTCAACATACCCTCTATTTATTTGGACCTTGCCTTCTTGGCAGATGGAGAGACTGCTTCAACTATTTGGAGAATTTAAGACAGGGAAGCTGGGGTGGGTATCTCTGCGACTTCTGGAAGCTAAAGTAGCCTTATAAAGAGGCTCAAGTCATTTTAGGATTCATACAATTCAAGTTAACATCATCTTATAGACAACGATGCAAAGTGAAACATGTTGGACTGCTTCAATCAGAAGCAAGCACACTGTAAGCTAACTGTGACGGCTGATTTCACCTCTGGGACTGCGTCAGAGCATGTCCAGTCCAGTAATTCATGCCTGAGAAACGGGACACCTTTTATTCTGATCTAAATTTGTTCTAGAAACAGCACAGTGAGAACAAGCAGCGTTAACAGTATGTTTTACAGAGTAATAGTGTTAAATAGAAAGTCTTTTATTGATTGGCTATAACAATAAAAAGCTGAAATAAATCTCTAACGCAAGAAATGGAGCTGATGCATAAAGCATTAGAACAAACAACAAATGTATTGCAAACCACCTGTTGAGTATTGCAGTCTGGTAGTTTAACTTCAAAATTCACTTGCATAATTTGGCAACTACACATGCTTCTAATGACTTGATATATGTTATCTGTTCCATCC
>NW_010588884.1:0-32555 GCF_000705375.1 Tinamus guttatus | reverse complement strand
AATATGTTCTTCCAGAGATACAGAGGGATGACCAAGAGCTGATATAATGTCTATATGGTTCACACCTCTGTGCTGACACTACTCCCACAGAAATACAAGGACACACGGGCACTCATTGGAATATGTGAATGTGTCAATGCAGTAGCTTGTCCATAGAATCATAGAATGCTTGAGGTTGGAAGGGACCTCTAGAGGTCATCTAGTCCAACCCCCCTGCACACACAGGGTCACCTAGAGCACGTGGCACAGGACTGCATCCAAGCGGGTTTTGAAGATCTCCAGAGAAGGAGACTCCACAACCTCTCTGGGCAGCCTGTTCCAGTGCTCTGTCACCCCCACTGTTAAGAAATTTTTCCTTAAGTTCCTGTGGAACTTTTGGTGCTTCAGTTTGTGGCCATTACCTCTAGTTCTGTCAGTGGCCACCAATGAAGAGAGGCCAGCACCATCCTCCTCACTGCCTCCCTTGAGGTACTTATAGACACTGATTAGATCCCCTCTCAGCCTTCTCGTCTCCAGGCTGAACAGTCCAGGATAGTGAAAGTCAGTTTCGCGCACCCAGCACATTGGCTGTCTGGGTAAATGCAGACACTGGGCTTTAGGGATGACTTCTGGGCATAGGCATTGGGTCATTTGTCCCAAGATGTTCGAGCAACATGAAAGCACAGTTCAAATGGAGTAGGTTTAAATCCAAGACTTTCAAAGTGAAGGGTGACTCTAACCTTAACTCCTAGCTTTGGTAGAGGGAAGAGAACCAGATGATATGATTAAAGGGAAGAGAGTGTCAAGGTCATCCATAATTACCATAATTTTGCATTTCTTAGACTATTTTGGTTTGTATCACCACCTTAGTGTTATTTAAAGAACACTTGCTTGTTTGATTGCTTGTTTTAGAAAAGAGACGATTGCAAATTCAGGAAATCTATCCAAATTCTTTGCACTCACTAGTTACTGGTAGTTTTTCTTTCATTGCATCTACCTCTCTGAGCAAAGCTTAGAATCTGTCGCAGAGGACCTGCATTTGTCAGCAGGGCAAGGGAGACGGATTCCTGTAGACTCTTGTTCCATCAGTCCTATTCAAGCCAGGAAACAGGTCTGTGGGTGGAAAGTGGAAACGAGGGCGTTCTCAGCAGAATAAAGGAAGTCTCACCAAAAGACAGTAACGGAAAGGAAGTACACATCGAAACATCCCATCACCCATCCTGAACTGCAGTGAAACCTCATGTAGCTGAAGGAGGTTCATGGGATCTCTGAAGCATAGCCACCCACAACTATCAGCAGATCAATCTGTTTTTTCTTAACAGAACGTTGTTTTTTCCCTCCTTTTTTTAATTGACAGGCACAGGCTCTAACCTTCGTGGCATTATAGATATATTTTATATACATACATATACATATTTACACACAGGGAGAGAGATAAGGAGGGAGAAGGAGTGCCTGCACATTTTTCTCTTTTATCCTGTAATTCTAAAACAAGATGAAGCAGTGTATATTCCAAAAATACTGTATACATCCAAAAACTAAAAGAAAATGTCTCCAAAGGTACACAGTAACTGAGACTCCTGTCATGATCATACTTAAGAGGAGGTGAGTGCCAGCCATGCTTCACTCATGCAGAAGTATTTTTTGTGTGTGTGCGCATTTGCATTAAGTGGAGCTTTGTTAACATAGGTCCAGATAAAAATGGATTTTTAAGTCTTTTTCTACGAAACTGTTCCTGTTTGGTGCAATGAGTGAATCAATGATATGCTTAAAATTGATACTTATGCACCTTAAGTAGTTTGCTAAAACTCAAAATCAAGATTGTAAGGAAGAAACATGTTTTCATCCATCCAGCCAGAATCCAGGAATGCTGCCATCACACTGGAATGCCTAACACTCGACAGCAAGAACTACTGCTAACACGAGCCATCCTTCCCTCGCTCCATCCCTTCCTGCCCCTCCTCTGCCTGCCACTGCCCATGCCCAGTGCAGTTCAGCTCTTCAGTACATGACATGTAGGTTCCAAAATCTTGTTCTGGGCAATATGGCAGTGTGCCATATATTCAGGCGAAAAGGGGAGGCTATTACAGGCACAGATTTCTGGAGATGGGAATGTACATGGTGGGACGGGATAGAAACAGAGGCCAGGATCAGGCTTTAGGAATTTGCATGGAAATGTATCATCTACTCAAACACTATAAAGCAAATTTGAAATCCTCCTAATGCATGCCTGTGCACTGGACTGCAAGGGCCAAAAGACACTATCAAAGAAGAGTTTCCTTCATTTATTTATAGGAATATTAATAGAAAAATGCAACCCCCCCAGAGCTTCCAGCAAGTCCGGAGAACACCCCACTCCGGTTATCCAGAGGAAGCATGAGCAAAGCAAGGGGATGCAGCATCCCGCCGGCTCCGCGGCAGTCCCTGGCGCCCAGGAAGGAGACGGGGCTGGGAGCAGTGCCCCCCCGGCTGTCCCTCTCGCCAGCCTGCCCATTCCCGTTCCCGTTCCCGCTTCCTCCCACAAGGCGAGGGCATGTGTGCCAGCCTTTCCCTGGCAGGGGTGCTGGAATCCCCAGTTTGCCAAGTAATAAACAAAACCCCCAGAGCCGCCAGCTCCTTCAAAATTGCCATTTTTATCCGCGGCGCTCCACCAAGACGCTCCGAGCAGTACCCGCAGTACCCCGACACGAAACCGCAGGAGGGTGGGGTTCCTGCTTCTGCTGGGCGCAGAACAGGGAAGCTATTTATTTCGGGTGCATCTCTGCAAAGTGAGTCATGTTTCGACTGGAAAATTGGCCACAGCTTTCTAGCAGATCTTTGTTGCCAGCAAAGCTGGCATGTTACCCAATTCCTCCCAGCTCCCTTTCTCTCCCCCCCTTCTGCCTTGCCCAGCTCGGGCTGCCTTTATATTGTTAAAACTCCTGTTTAATAATAGTCATTGTTCCATGTTAACCTTGAGAGCCCGGGAGAAAGGACAGCGAAGGGCGTAGCTGTGTGCTATAATGAGCATTTGGTGCTATAGCAGGTGGGAAAGGCTTTGGGGATCTGGGCAGATTAGAAAGAGAGGGGGCTCTAGCAGATGTTGAAGCAGGATGATGTATTGCCGTTCACTCTGGGATTCAGACAATACTAGCACAAAAGTAGAACAGGGAAACGGGGAAAAAAAATTGATCCCTTCTGATACAAACTGGGCTAGAAACCAGACATGCCTGAAAGTGAGCATTTAAAAAAGACAAATATGTTTCCAGGCACCACACCTTCTCCTCCCTGCAACTGCCAGCTTTCTCTTTCAAAACACCACCTCAGGTTTGATTTATTCTACATTAATTTAAGCCTTGAAGCATTGCATACAACTTCTTCCTTTCCCCCTCACAAGCAGAAAGGAGGAAGGAAGACACCTGCACCTCTGCCCGCAACACAGCCCTCAGTCAGCCCCTAGCGGACACATGGAACAAGGGTAAATAAGCTCTGGCCTACGTGCCAAGGAGTAATGGCGCTTAGAAATTCAAACTGATTTACACAGCTCTTACTGCAACCCTTCTACAACCTTTTAATAGTTTGGTTCGTATTCTTGTTAATCCCATATAATGTAGTCAAATCTAAAGAACAAGTGACACCTGATTACATCCTAGATAAATGCTAGTATAAAAATGCATCTTAGCCAGGGCTAAAAAACAGATCTTAAATGATGAAACTTTGTCCTCCATAGCTTTAGCTATGGAGCCCCAATACCTCAAGCGGCAATGGTGCATCTGCTGTAGTAAACACTGCAAAAGATGAAAGAAATTGGAGCTTAGCTTTGACCTTGATTTTCTGGAATGCAAATCAAATTGAGATACTAGGTGCTAAGCACTGTAAGAAGTGAAGTTATTCAGGCAGACACCTAGATATGGATATAGGACCTTAGTTTTAGAATCCCACTAGGGTTGGAAATCTAGGCCTAATTTCTGTTTCTGTTTGCAAAAAAAAAAAAATGTTTTCAAGAAACTTGCATATTTCTCCCATTTAGTAGATAATTAAAGTCGTTCTTTGTGAAATAACTTCTGATCAGCAGATCTTTCACAAGCATTTTCTGCAGGCGAAAAGCGTCCCAAAACTGGGTTAACTGGTCTTGACTGGCACAGATCACGCAGCACACTTCACTGGCTACTAAAGATCTCCCAAATAGCTGTTAGGATGAAGTTTATCCACAGGCTGTCCTTCTTCACAGTGCCCTATTCCCACAGCCATGTGTTAGGACAGCTGATTCACAGAGACGCAGCTCAGACCGACACTTTTTTGTGCCCTCTCTTCAGCTGTGGCCGAGTTCTGCCTCTTTAGAAGACTGCCAAAACCCACAGCAACAATAACCTTCTCCATCAAAAGAAACATGATAAAATAATGCAGGATATTATTATGTCTACTATCCTTAGCGAGATTGTCTATCAAGGAGAGAAAATATTCTTGCTGATTCTTACAGGTATCAGTTTTAATATTTATATGGCCTAGAAAACTGCACATAGTAAAAATATGCAAAAATAAAAAGAAAGTGGAATCAGGTTATTAGCAGCAACAGTTTAGAGGAATTTCAGCCACCTCTAAACTCTAATTTTAAAAAGTAAGTGCTCTTCCGCTGACTATTGGCTAGAGCCTTCCCCCTGCAGCAAACACTCTGCACTCTCTTCCTGGCTAGTCGCTGACCTGCGGGGCTGGTGGCTGCGATCGGGTCAGCCCTCGTGCTGCAGCTGCTCTGCATGGCCTGGGAAGATACTACGGATCCAGCCTCCGACTCCACACTAGTCTCATCTGGGGACAAAGGGATATCGTGTCACTAAGCAACTGGAGCACAGGGTGAAAGAGTATGAATGACGCTTTCTCCCTTGGTACTTATCTAAGCTTAAATAAAATATCTTTTGTGAGTTGAACCCAGCAGAAGCATCCCTTGCCTCAATTAGCAGATTCCAATTAAACAGAAGGCAGAGAACCTCATCACCATGCAGGCACAGAGTGGTCCATTCACCCCCCGATTCACCCCCCTGCAAAGAAAAATCACCTTTCTGCCTGCCACTCAGCGCCTGTGTAGCATAAATCTTATTCACACCCACCTGTGTTCTCACATTTTGCATGGCTTTCTGTTTGTTTGCTAAGAAGGAAATCAATAATCAAGAAGTAAATCAATAATATTTAATAATGTGTTCCATTTCAGTCATCTTTTTTTATGAACAGCTGCAATATACAATGAGCAGCACCCAACGGTGCAGTTAAGAGAAAACTCAAGTTTTCCTTCCTGACCCTTGTCTAAAGAGACAAACTCAACAGCAAAAGACAGCCTATATGGGGCACTGACAAGCAGCTAAATACTCGTGACACATTTTAATTTGTGTCTTCTTTCTGCATATGGAGGCCTCTAGTTTGGACTGCTGGTGCAAAAGCTTCTCAGCAAACCTGATTTGATCAAAATCGGTAGTACTGGGGGAGAGCAGTACCTTGTCTCACTGCTCTGTGTCTGTAGCCCTGTAGGACAGTGCTCCTCACTGGCTCTGGCCACTGCCACTGTGGGACTCCCAGGACACACATGGATAGAGTATGGAAGAGCTGCACTCTCCATTTTAGAGTTGAAAGCTTCCACTTAGGCACCAAAATAGAAAACCACCATATTCTGTTAGGTTATACACCCTGACAGTTAGCTCCAACTGCGAGGTGATTATGGCCAAGTGCCTCCATCCTGTTAGCTTGGATCCCCATCATTCCTGACCCAATTAGGAAGGAGCATGAAGTACAATTCAGGAGCACATATGAACAGACTGGGAAAATGGGAAAGCAAAACTGAGAAATTCAGAGCAAAATGGCAAGGAGATAATTATGGGCTCCATTACCATAGCAGATGCAGTTATATGCACAGCTCTTTCGGAGGTCAGTGGTCGTTGGACACGTCCAGAAGTCACTTAGCAAGCATGGGAAAGGTGACTACAAGACTGGTAAGTTGATCTACGGATGCTGCTAGAAGAAAAAAAATGCTTCAATACACTCAAATATGGTTTGATTTATTGGTATGCACGATAAGCTTTGAGCAAAATAAAAAATAACTCTGAAATGAAAGGGAAATATGTTTCACAGTGGAAAAAAAAAAAACAATCTAGAAGTGCTGACTGGGAATAACAACAAAAGCCAGATGGCATAAAATGGCATCTTTAGGGATTATGTGGCATAAGGAGCTGTGCACAAAAGCATGCTCTGAGTCCTTAAAAACCTATCGCCACACACTGGGCATGCTCAGTGTCCTCAGATAGCCACATTAACTTACTTAACATACCCTGGCCTTAAAAGCTGGACAATCATCTCTACCATTTAAGCTCTCTGCCCTTAGTTATCCTCGGCACTTCATCAAGCTTCCTCTGCTGTGCTGTTATGTATCCTCAGCTATCCAGGATATTCTGTATTATCAAAAACTTGAAGGAGGATCCTTTATCACAGTTAACAACACAAATCACCCCCCTATAGGCATAATGGTCCTCCTACTAGCTTGCCCGTTTATTGTGCATGGTAATGAATCTTTAAAGTACTTATTTAAGTTCCTTCTAGACAGATCTGCAACATCACTGCAATATTTTTCCAACTCACGAATATAAAGGGGCAAGAAACTTATTTTCATCTACTGACCCAAAACTATGCTCTACTGGATGGATGCAAGTGCAAGATTGAGTCACTAATGAAACATCCATTTAAACAACTCATTAATATAATATCATAACTAGCACTAAACTTCACGTTTGTCAAAACTGAAGTTCTCTGTGCATTTAATTCCAAGAAGACCCTGCCTACTCCTTTTCTTCTTTCTATCAACAAGCAAATAGTCTAACTTCAATCAAAACCAAGCACAGAATCATTTACATTACAATCATTAAAAGTCTCATCACTAGTTCAGACATCTAGACGCCATATTCCATTTGCTTATGGAGATTTACAGAAATCTTCTTAAGAGCAAAGAAGATTTCTCTCCTCAGACCATCAGCTTCTAAACTCTGCCTTTTCTCCTTTCTTCAGTGCAGGATTTATGCATATAAAAAGAAATAAATGAATCAGCTTTTTCTAGTTACACAAGAACTCAGTGATTATTGTAAGTTTTTTTTCCCCCTTAGGAACCCAAGCCATGCAAATATGGCTTGCAAACTGATTCATTATGCTACTTTCTCCCTGCCTCTTTTGGAGACGATTGGGCAGTAAAACAGGCTGTTTTGGAATGCCCGGTATTATGGGAATTCTGGACATCTTGTTGAAGCTACCTCTAATTACAAGTTGGACTGTGTGGAATTCTAAAAAGTTTAAATGTTTGGGAAACATTACACGACTTTTTGTGCAAATCGGTTACTTAGACAAGGTACTAGACCGACAGTCCTGAAAACCCCTGTGATCACCAATGGGGAGGAACAGTATCACGACCTCTCAAATAATCCTATTGATCGGATAATTTCACTTGGCTTCTAACTTTGATAGAGGTAAAGTCATTCATTAGAGCAGGAAATGAACTTTCACAAGATAATTCCTCCCAAATACTACCAGGAGAACCAGAAGATACTCATTTTGCTCTCTGTGAGATGGTATGGAAAATATCTGGTAATGAAGGAAGGGAAAATAAGCAGTCATATTCTCTCTATATACTGAGAAGTGAAAAAACACTACTTATCTGTTGGAACAGATCCCTTGTTCCCTGCGAATAAGGAAAGGAACAAATTTTTTCCAGAGTGAGAGAATTCCTAGCTGGAATAGAACTGGTATATATCATTTCTAGTCCCATTCTCTTGATCCTGGTACACAGCTTGCGTACGAACAAGAAAAAATACAGCTATTTCCAACTGTTATCTATTAGTGTATAATGACTTTGTAGAGCAACTACATTTCCTTACGAATTCTAGCAGCCCAGCACTGCCCTATCCCTATACTGCCTTAGAAATGTCAAACTCCTGACCTGGAAATGGCTGCTGTTTGAGAATTAGCTGAAACTCTAGGTCCCTTGTAGCTCTTTCTGGAGAGTCAGGAGCAGCAGAACATGCAAAACATTTAGGTGGAAACTCCTTAAGTCAGAAATGTTGTGAAGAAAAAAAAAAAAAAAAAAGGGGGGGGGGGGGAAATAGCAAGGCAGTTAAGAAAAATGCATTTGAAACTAGACAAATTGTGGTGCTGAATATTACCTATCAGAGGCCCTGTCTGACACAGCAGATTTAGGAGCAGCCACAGTATGTCACTACACTGAGTCCCTTACCACAAGAGTGCCCAAGGTTCCACTTTGAGGGCAAAACACTTGAAGTGAATATCCATGAGGACCCCATTACCATAGGGAAATGATTTGAGTGCAAGTTAATGGAAACCACATTATAGGAGTAAATTATTTTACTGCAAGCCTATGAAAACCACATTACAATGGTCAAACAATCTCATTTCAAGTCCACTGAGACCACATTAATAAAGCCATTATCAGAGTAAAATGATTTCTAACAAACTCTATGGGGATTCAGTTTTAAATGGCAACATGATTTCAATGCATGTTGAAAAAGGACCCTTGTATGCTACTACAGCACACAGTCAAATGTACAATCAAAGTTATGGGCAACTAGCTATACTATTATAAAAAATAAGAGCAGTCCTTTTCCAAAATCTACTAATTTGACTGAAAAAATGCTATTAATTACCATTCATGTGCTATTCATTGCTTCCTAACACATGCATGAATTCATTAGGAAGCAATATATGCAAAATTCATTTTTAAAAGATTTCAAGAAGTCAATAGGAGAACCCAAAATGCAGTAACCTCCTTCACCACCTGTGACAAGAGCTCGTAGAATATTTTGCCAAGGAATACTCTGCAAAAGTCTTTCTCTGTTTACCTCTCATGCGCAATGAATAATCACCATCACTGCTGCTACAGCAGCACAGGATCTGTCCCTGAGCTCACCAACAAGGTACACCGTGCCTAGGAGCGGGAGAGAAAAGACAGGCGCAAGGGAGAGGGACAGTCTCCATGCTCCCTCTTGCCACAGGGCAGGCTCTCCTCATGCCAAACCAGCGGCTGTAATACTTGTTATCACATGTATGTGCACACACACACACACGTGCATGTTTGAAATGATCGCGAGTGAAGCTTCAGTTCCTTTTCCCAATATCCTTCATGTTCGATGTTGCTCTATTAAAATAAGTTTTTCTATCTAAAGCTGAGAGAGGGCGGCGGGAGAATATTTAAGATTGTCCCAGGCACTCAACCCATTCAAGAAGCTTAGAGAGACACATGAACACGCTCTTTTGGATTCAGTAATTCTTAAGTCCTAAACTGAAAACGGAGGGAGCTTCTACAGAGTAAGAGCAGGTGTGTTCCTGTCTAGAACAGCCTTTTTTTTTTTTTTTTTTGGTTAAGCAAATCCCCAGAAATGTGCATTTGATTCTCCTCCTGAGAAAACTCCAGCTTAAATCTTAGGTGCCTGTGGTCTTCTATAAGCATCCATAGGTTTTGATAGGAGGGCTGAAGATTTTACTTTGGGATTTTAAAACTCATTTGGAAACAACTTAAAGTACCAAAAACCTTTTGTAGTTCATTCCTGTATCTACTAGCTAGAGAAATTACATTACAATCAATACTTATCTTCAGGTATCGCACTGAAGTATGACAATATTGCAAGACGGCAGTCACAGTAAGACTGGAACTACCTCCTCTGATGTAAAAGACCAAAAGCTCAGCTACCGTGTTTGGAGACCACAGACCTGAACTAGTAAAGTACTAAATAATAAAAGGGTTTCTGTGTTCAGACAAGAAATCAGATTAACACCATTAATGCACCTTTGGCTGTTCCAGATGGAAGTCAAAGACCTTTCAAAACATCAGGAGAGATGTATTCCAGCAGTACTGTCTGTTCCAATGTACTGGATCCTCAGGCTGTGCTGCGGGTCTTTGAACTGTTCACTGTGTTTGGCAAAAAAATAAATGAAAACAAAAAAGAAAAGACTTCTCCATATTTGTCAGTGGCATATTACTGATACCGAGCATGGAAAAAAACACAAAGGGGAATCAGGTAGAGTATAACATAAATAAACCCTTCCTCCACCGCAAAAGAAAAATTCCTCAGCATGGTAAAACTGCACACTTATCAGATTCTATGCAACTCACCCAGATTTTATTTGTCCTTAGAAGTCTATAAAAAATTGAATCAATTCTAAATTTTGCCTGTTCTCCATTATAAGTACTGATATTGGAAAGCGGACATGCAACAAACATCTTAAAATTACCATGCTACAGCGGTCAGCTAAACATAAATATTTTTCTAAGCTACATGCACTGCAATGATTGGAGATATATTTTCTGAATGAACGGTATCAGAGTGGTTCAAATAAAAGCAGTACTGCAGCATATTTACAAAGAACCACAAGGGTACTGACCTTCAATAATTCACCATGCATGAGCTGTTAGAAGGCAGCACACCTCTGGCTCAGGCCAGATTTAAGTCAAAATTGTTGGTTTTCTCAATTTTTTTGCTTCACACTTAACGCTATTGTAATGCATTTTTTGTCTTCATCCATAATAGCATTGCTTAATAGATCTGATTCTCTGGAAAAATAATAGTTTTTCAAAATCAGCATTTTCCTGCTTTGATTTGCCAGCTGTTTCAATAATCCCCTCAAACTTCCTAACTCCGAAGCCTGAGTGCCATCCAGAGCAACAGTATTCTAGCTTTAGATTCTGCTGAGCTGCAATACAAAATTGCTTTAACAAAATATTTGATTTTGTACCAAGCAAAGGATGTAATTTTTTAAAAATATTCCCCAAGTAATCTCACAGCAAAGACATAGTGCACACATACTTAGGCCAATGCAATCACCTCTGAGACACGTCAGAGGTGTTCACACGTCTCCTTTTTCTGTTACTCTTATTAGTGCTGATCAACAGAAAAATAATTATTTGAGCTTATTGCATTTAAAGTTAATATTGGTGTCCTTAGCTTAGGATATATCTTTATATGTCTTAAGACACATTTTTAAGCTGCTCTTTTACCAGACTACATCAAGAAGGAGGTGAGGATTTCACACACACAAGATTATAGCACAATGAGAACTACTACAGCATACAGCTAATTTCCCAAAATTATTTCATGACAGAGCGATCATGAAATAAACATAACCCCACAGGCTTACACTGAATCCAGACATATCATGGGACTGAGTTTTCATCCTTATGCCATTTTCATCAAAGTCTTACCTCAATTCTGTGTACACATTTTCATTATTTTTAACTCTTGAAAGAAATGAGAAATCAAGGTGGTAAGAACAATAAGAATATAGCTATAATAAGTTCAGTAAGACAAGAATACTTGCAGTGGTTTTATATTTAGAAACAGTTTCTCTTATCCTTAGAAAAACCAAAGCTGCTGAATTGCTTCAGAAATAAATGCCTCCAAAAGAAAAGTTGACTCATTATATGTTTCTATAAATCTTCTTAAAAACAAAAAAACCACTTGTGTTACACAGTTAAAATGTGTGGACTTGTTTTTTTCAAAATCTGTACTCCTGTAATTCTAAATGCATATATTATTATTATTCAATATATTAGACTACAACAACCACACTTTTAGGCATCAGTGCTGAAAAGCTCAGGTGCAGGTTGTGCCCCTTTCTGCTGTTCAAATGCAAAGCTAGCTCAGCAACTTAGTGATAATATACGATGAGCTACTGCAAACTTGTTAACCTCTAATCACTGTTTCTTGAACTCCATCTCCTTATTTGAACAGGGAGATCCTTGATCTAGAGGCATCGTCCTGTCACAACCTTTGAGATCATTAATGAGAGGAACGCACATGCAAGTAGAGTAGAATTTGTCCTGAAATAGCAGCCCATGGCAAACACTTCACTAAAATGCTCCAGGGTTCCCGATCAGTAGCTATTGGTTTCTGATCTACACATTGCAGGTGAACGCACCTAAACAAGTGCTCTGGAACTTGGTATTTCCTGGGCTGGCAATACATCCGTTATTCACACAAGTTAACATGTGCTAAAAGAAATCCGCAGGCCACTTTGGAGATCTGCATTTGCCATATAGCTTGCAAGACTGTACAGAAGACCTCAAGCAAGAAGCAACGCCCAAAGCACCAAAGGATCCCCCACACAAGGATAAACAAGGTGCAAGTTTGATGTGTCTGAACAAACATAGGCCATTTTCAGCATTTCAGGGCTGCCTAATGCTCAATTCAATCTGCACAAACGGCCTTGTGGACAGTCTTACTGACCCAAAATACACAAGCTGAGAATCTAGACCAGACTGCATGAAGTTTACATGTCAGCTCCTGTAGGCAAGGGTACGTGATGAGACATTCTCATTAATCTGAAGATGTTTAAAAATATCTATAAAACGAGTTTAGAAGATGTTATCTATTGAAATCACCAAACTGAAATTCAGAGATTCTTCTTTCCATTGGCACTTTAACCACACATGGTTAAAGGAAAAAAAAAAAAAAAAGTAGGTATCAGCATTGTTTGTGTTTTAGAAGCTTATTACAAGCTTCTTAGGTACAACTTTGGGGGGAAAAGTGACAGAAAGTTCAGAAGAAAATTATGTTCACTAGCTTCTCACTTCTTGCCATGTAGATCAAACACATAAAAAGAGTTTGGCAATCTCAAATCATTTTAAAGTTCCTACAGACAGATCAATTTGCTCACAGAGATGAAGATCAGGAATAAGCATTTTGGCAGAAACGGTGTCTACCTAGTTATGTTTGTGAGTTCATTCCCATCCTTATTTATTTGTTGTTCAGTAATTATTACATTTCATGTAACAGTTCAAAGATCATGCTCTAGGAATAAGACGAATACAGAGTAATTTGCAAAGAAAAATGCATTTCCCAAATAACAGGATCTGGTTTTACAATTTTTCATATAATATTTCCCCTTATTTTAGGGGGAGTTGCATATGCATAAGAACTACAGAATCTGAAACATTTTGTAGGCTGTCTGTACTTTAAACAGTATCACTTACCATAAGTTGTTGTCTGAACCTTTGTTTTCACTGATATTTCTTTGGATACAGTTTTTCTGCCCACAGATTAAAAAGAGCTGAAAGAGAACGCTCCCTTGGAAAAGTTTTCTGCCTCCCTCGGGGAGAATGAGCTGTTCTCTTCTGGATTTCTGTTGTTCTGCCCCAGCCAGTCCTTCCTTGGACTGATCTTTGAAGTTAAAACCCCCACTTCTCCCACCCATCATGCATCTGACACATAGAATGTGACACACTTTGAACTTCAAAGGTTTGCCCAAGCAAAGTGGAGAGATCTAACTAATGAAAAAAAAATAGATACCTTGTTAAAAAAGGGAGGACCATATGGATCACATAAAAATCAGGTATTCTGGTTCAACGCATCACCCACACCATTTGTGGTATTCGCCTTGCAAAGTATATTCCAGACTATTTCTGCTTAAAACTTGAATTCTGTGTGGTGGGCTCCAAATGTTCTCATCTGTGCTGATTGACTGCTGCAATTCACATTTTAAAAATGGCACAATTGATCAGTTAAAAGAACATGTATGAAATTAATGTAACATTTTAAATGGCATGTATTGTAGAGATGATGATATTTGAAGATAGTGAAAAAAATCAGCATCAGGTACTTCAACTAATTCCTTGAATTTTCTAGGAATTAAGTATTTTAATACTCTGCAGTATGGAGGATAATAATGATTCTTTTAATTTCCACAAGAGGAGCAAGAAAGATATACCTTTTTGACCAATAGTGGTTATTTAAAAATAATGAGGTTTTTTTCAGTAAATAGAAGATGTGTCTGCTTTCCGATTTGTCTCAGTCTGATAGTTGTGATTTAAGCAGCGTATAAGTGTAAGTAGTAGCCTCTTTTATCTAAGCGAGGGCCAGTTCAAGCAAACTTGTGACCTCCTTTGAAACTATTTGGTAAGCCCCTCTCGCAGCATTTCATCTTGAACATGTATTTCTCTCCCCCTACTTGTACATTAAGCGCAAGGACAGGGATTCGCTTCCATACGCTATGCACTGCAGAGTGCATCCAGGTGTGCAAACAGCAAACATGCCTATCTTGCTGATTCAGGATCTTCATCTCAACTTGATGCCTTTGATAGCAGTAGAATTGGGATTTCAGTTGTCTCAGTGGGTTCCCCATTGCTAAAATATTCTTTTTTGTGCTTACAAGCTAGAGAACTGCACATAAATCACCCATTTCTTTTCCCTTCGACATTAACTGCAATTCCATTCAGCTACAGAATTCCCTTTCTTCCAATCTTCAGACACAAAGAGAAACAGAACATACCTGGGGTTTCCCCAAACATGGCTGGTTTTTATTCCATCTAGGACTGAGAAATTATAAGTGAAGGGCCCTTCAGCAGACGAATTTTAGGCATCAATTTCAATTTCTGTTAGCAGAAGCCCTGAAGTAAATCTAAGCCAGAGAAAGTGTTTTTCTTGTGTATTAGCACAATAGAAAACATCACAACTTGTTGAAACTAAAAAGTGCACTGTATGTTACTGATTTAAGAAAGGGATATCTCACATTTATAACTTATCCAAGGTTAAGTTTAACTGAGAGCATAACCTGACCTGCATTTGACTTTAGTACGTAAGAACGAAATACTCTTGTGTTCAGGTTACTTCAACTCCTCACTTAAACTAAATTTTATGAGTCACCATATGCCACCAAGATGCCTCTAGATAGAATTCAGCATTAAAATAACTATGATAAAATCCCTGCATATAATTAACTACCTGGATAAAATGCTTAAGGTCAGAGTCCTTGTCAGAAAAGAATGGCAATTTTTGAAATTCAGATATTAAGTGCCACTACTTTGTGTGTTTCAATATTTGAGAGTTTAGGTGCTGAACCTAAGGAACACTATCTAGACATCACTTAATAATAAGACATGCGGACAAAAGCTAAGCACAAGCAGGCCAAAGACTTGCAGGCTAAATCAGTCTCGCACACAAAGCCCAGCACTGGAACTACAGCACTCATATCTGAACTCATGAACAACACACATTTTCCCATTTTCAGATTTTTTTTTCTTTTACCTCTTCCTTAAAAAAACTCGTCTTCCTCTCCCTTTTTACAATCCCTGCATATACTGCTTCACAGACACATGAGTTAGGCTGCCTCCATCTCCAGCCTTTCTCATATCACAATCCATTTTAGTCCACAGCGCTCTCTGGTCCTACCAAGATTATTTTTCCTACATACCTCTATCCCATCTCTTCTCTCATCTTTTTTCTTTATTATGTGCTATGATAGTAAGCATTTTTTTCTCTCTCTCTTCCAGAACCATGATGCAGTTTTTGCCTGGATGCCCAAGGAAGTAGATCCCTTCCCACAGAATCATCCCATTCTGATATCCTGATTCTCCCTATTTCCACCATAAGAGGTACAAGAGCCAACTTGTGCATGGTCATTTTTCCTTCAATGGCTATTCACGAACCATATTCATTTCCCTCCTGCGCTCTGGGTACAACCTCTTAAAAAAAAAAAAAAAAAAACAAGAATGCTATTTTACACATTATAAAGAAATGGGAACTACTAGTCATGTTTAGGGTTAGAGGAAAGGATTGGTGCCAACTGCTTTTGTTTCCACTATCAGCCAAGGTCAGAAATATTGCTTAAAACCAGCCTCTCACACTGAGGCCTAGTGGTCTCCCTTCAGCCTTGCACAGAGTACAGAAGACTACAAAGATCATAAAGAAAGGAAAAAAGAAAAACAGCATGCTTTCCAAATACTTCATAATCCCCTAAAAATGTCAGCTCCAGAGAGGTTCTGAAAATGAGAGCATGACCTGGTTTACATGTTATAGCCTAATAAACCCCAGCATGTATGAATGCATCCTTACAGCTATCATCTACATGCTGCTAGCTATCTCTCTATCTCTCTGCCACTATGTGCTTATAGGCAACAGGTCGTTTCTTGCCTCACCAGTTACTCCAAACACAAGCAGCTAGCTGATGGACTAGGCTTCTTCATACATGCCAGTGTTTTCAAAACTGGGACCTGGCAGAGACAACTTGACAAGCACCAGAAGTGGTTTCCTCTTTTGACCGAATTTTGTTCATTAGATAAAAAAGAAATTTGTTCTCAGCAATTTTATGTGGTATAGACTATGAAATACAGTGATTTTAGGGTTCAGATAAATTAAGCCCTTGTTCAAATTGTCTGATTATAAAGTCAGTTGCAAGTAGCCAGCTACTGAAGCATGTATTCCTGCATTTATGCAGGAGTTAAACATGTAATTACCTTCAAATCTGTACTGGTTTCTTGCTACTCATGACAGCTCTTCAGGAAAGATCTTAGCACTCTATTATCGCAGGAACAGTTTGGTAGAAGTATTCTTCAGGACAAGTACTAGACAAGTGCAGACCACCTCAAAGTCCACAACCATAGGAAGTCAAGAGTCAGCTGAACAGATTTTCAGTTTGGATTTTTGTTACTTCAGAAAGGTATGTCTTGTGAAAGGTGAAGGATAAAGACAGCAAACTCAAACACGAGAGAACTGGTGTCCTGATCTACCCTTCAGCAAGGGGCATACAATCTTGCTGCAGCATTCAAGCCAAGTCCTGGATGAGGGAATTCCCATTAGTGAAAAATGCTTTTAAGCTATCCTCTGGCAGAGGAATCAAGATAACCAGTATCATGCACAAGCTAAGAAGCACTGGCAGAAGAAAAGAGGCTTAGAAATATGTTGATTTTTAGCTCATCCAAACATTAGAGAGTTAAACAAATGAATTGAGATTAAGCAAGGCCCTATTACCTCCTCTCAGAGTGAATAATGCCTGAATCAGGAGAGCCCTGTTGACACAAAGATCTGTAGTTACACCAGATTCCTTTTTCGGCAACAGTTTGAAGTTTGCTTATCACCTGTTGCCTAATGAAATCTACTTCCCAGACCTGTTAGAGATTTTATCTGATTTCTGATATCTCAGGCTTAAGTACACACATTTTTTGAACTGCACAATCTTAAATTCTTTTAGGTCTACTTCCATGTGTTAAAGTTATTAATGCAGGGAATGTGTTGAGTTAAACTGGTACTGCTTGAAGCGTGAATTTTATGATGTATTTTAAACTCCATGTTCGTGAATTGTTTTCTTCTGAGTGGGTGAATAATGCTATAAAAAGATACATTATGTTTCAAGGTCTGTCTCATTTTAAAAATATATATATTTATTTACTGTATATAAACATTAAACAAAAATGTCTCAAAGAGATGGAATAGGGATAATATTACAGCAAAAATATTTCTCTGGAGGACAATGTTGAATATTATTGAAGTAACTTGCTCATGGGCAACCAAACCAATGAAGCTTTGCTTTACATTTTGTGTGTCACCGCACTTTCATATCAGTTCTACTGTTTTCCTTATGACATCCCTGTTGGGCAAGAGATCATAGGCCTGGTGTGCTGACTATTCAGTTGGTACATGAGTGGACTGACCAGGTAGCTGTTGTTAATGGGATGTACAGAGGCACTTGAGCCTCTCTGCTGTAGCCACCCACTGATTTTTACAAGGGGATTTGGGACCCTAATGATCTTTGAGACTTTTACACCTCTGTCATATTCCACAGAAACTGGCCAATGGTATCAAAAGTTTACACAATGAGGCACATGACTGAGCAAAAGCACAGCTTGTGTGGGAAACTGTACTAAACACCCTACGAAGAGAAACAGTGCAGATGATGACCTACGTGACTGGAGCCACAAGGCTGTGTCCAAAGGCATGAGGAATGTGCCGCACCAACGACTGTTAATGCGATCACGTAGAGCCTCTGTCCTGATGGGACCTCCCTGTGCCCTCCAGAGACTGCCTGATCGAAACAGTTTAGCTCGGGATCAAAGACTCATTGTTTGATGCCATTAGTCTTCTCGCTAGAGACCAACTGCTGTCTTCAGAGGAACAGAATCCCACCCACACTTCTGAAACAGATTTCTAAATCTATAAGAATTCCCTCCCACTGACAGGTAAAGGAACAACTTTCTACATCCGTATTAGAGGTCAGGCCAAATCAACTCACGCTCTGAGGATATTAACTAGACACCTATCTGGACTTCTTATTTCTTCGTATCTTAGGTATATAAAACAGCTCAATATTCAATAAATAATCTTTCTAAGAAACAATATTAAAATAGTCATAATAAAGTACAGAAAAATCAAGTGCATATGAACTTACAAACACTTTGCTAAAATGAGGCATTATGGAAAGGAGAAATCTTGAAATTTCAGAAGGGAATAGAAGTTCTTTCAAAAATACTATTTTACTTGTATTTCCTATCTTAGCAGCACATGGTGACTTTAGATTGGCAAACAAAATATTTGTTAATTTGTTAAAAATATTTGTTAGCTTTGTTGAACTGCATAAGAACCTTTTGCTGTGCTGGGCTACAAATCAAACAAGCTGGCATTTCAGTCCAGTGTAGGAAGCTCAGATCTCCTTATGTAATCATTGTAGAGTATCTGCTCTCATATTTTCTATTTAGTAATTTTTAGCTTTTGTGGGAGTCAGCCCGTGATACTGTATTTACAGGATTTTTAAGATATGCTGGTTGTGTGTTATGTCCCAATTTATACAAGTCTATCACTAAAAAATAAGCAGTGAGATATAAATCCTCTTAAGTGATATAATTTGACTTCTTTTTTTCTCTGTAACATGTACTAGCTACCACATGGTTTGGGCTTGACTGCCTAGTCATAGAAAGCATGCCTCAATCTGTAAATTAAATGCTGCCAGTGAATGTTCCTGGGCACTGAAACTGGGTACAGTTGAGGAGTTAGCATGGGCAGGGATAATTTCCCAGAGGCAGTTACTATGTGGCCTCCACCTCCGGAGGGTAAGAGAGTTTTACAATATTGGATATGGATATTGATCATTCCTTCCCGTTGACTTTGGTGCTAGAGATTGGTCCGAGATGTTTCTACTCTTTCCAAACTGCTGCTTCTCACCTGCTAAATAATTAACTTCACTTAAATAATATGGGACTACCCCCCCCCGCCAAAAAAAAAAAAAGTTGTAATAATATACTATGACTTTTACAAAATTAAACAATGTGTCTGAGGCATAAAGAACATTTTTTTCTATGAAAGTACTGACAACAGAAAGGGAAATTTCCTCACCACAGGTTTCACCTGAAGTGCAATATTTTGCACAATTCTAATGAAAAGATAAATTTCCACTGCACAGATTACATTGTACTTATAAAATACATCTTCTAATTTTTTCTTGACATTCATAAATATTTTACATGCTCCTCCAGAGGGACTAGGTAATACACAAATTGCTGAGATGGTAGCAAACCGAGTGGTGTGCTGAGTGAGAGATAAAAGCAATCTTTGGAATGGCGTTATTGGACATCTGGGATATCAGAAAGGGCTGTTTCTCACCAGCACCCTTTGGCAACCTACTTAGGACTATCTGCCTGGGAGAGATAAGCAGTGCGGGGGAGGACAGGCAGCAGGGGATGCCACACACCTCCGACATCCCCCATGCTCGGCCTTGTGGGACGCAGGTAACTGCAAAGCTCTACCTGTCCCCACTTACCCATCCTCCGGTGACCTGCCCCGGGGTTATCTCCTTCAGGGCACTGCAAGGAAGCCACAGACTTTTCTATCACCTCTCTTGAAGCGCAATCTCCAAACTCTCCCTGAGCAAGGATGTAGAGCTCCAGACCACTGCAGCTCATTGCCTTCACCTTGGTAGGCCTGACTTTAATTAAGCAGCTGCTGCTTATTCTTTCAGGGGCAGCAACCAGGCCAGCCCAGGACCAGGGGCTCCTCTGAAGCACAGCACTGTTCACTAGCACATGCTTTAAACCAGTAAACGGCAGGCACACGTGAGCATGTTTTGCTAACTGCTCATCTGTCCTGGACCCTGACAGGCATAAAACACATCAGACCCTTGCCCAGGGGCTGCGTGTGATCATCAGCCTCCGGTCTGTCTGGCCCCAGGTGCTCTTTCTTTAGCCAGGCACGGTTATCACCATATACACTTTCAAATAACTGGTCTACTAAAAAACAGGTCAACTCAGTCCATATATTTCCTTTCCAATAGCCTAATAGTTGCGAACCTTATTAAGTCATATTAATTTTACCTTTACTAATTTAAAACTGAGGGTTTTCATTAATTCTCACTGTTCTTCCTTCAGTTCACATTGGAAACTCTCCTTAGAGTAACTTTTAGGAACATAACTGACAAAAAGCCCAAAAGTATATTTCTAAAATCACTGTAATGAGCTTTGAATGTTTGATAGCAAAATATCCATAGACTGTGGCTGTAAACTGCATATACACTGTAAAGTTTCAGTTCTCAAAATCGACATATTTGCATTTATGGCACAGAAACTACTAGTGTATAAAAAAAGAAAAAGAAAAAGGAAGAGAAAAACAACTGGGAAAGAAGATGGGAAGATGGGAAAAATGTAATTTCCACAAAGTAGTAAATTTGAAGTAAATGAATAGCACACTGCTAAGGCAATTAGATATTAGTCACTTGAACTCTGATAATCGCGTGGAAAAGTCACAGAGAAAATGGACATGCCAGAAAAAAAAAGGGAAAAATGTATCAATTCATCCATCCAGAAGAATGAAGTGTAATGCCTGACAAAGCTAAGTCAATTGCTTGCAAAGTAACTAAATGATATTAAAAGGAAAATCTTTAGCCATTGCAATAAGTAAATGACCAAGAAGATCTAACAATTCTTATAAAGCAAATGACACATGCATACATACACACTGATAATATATATGTGTGTGTGTGTGTGTATATACATATATAGATATAAAACCAGGACTGTCCTGAACATAATACACATTTCAAGTGTCATAATTTCTGGAAAACTATTCACCTACGCTTTCCTTTACTGATAACAAGGGGAGAAAAAAGCATATAGAAGAGCTACAGTAAGGATGCAGCCATATTTTGATAGCAGGTAGGCTAGTAGATATGATCCACACATCAAATATATTCTTGTACTCTTCTGCAAAGCTCAGCTTTAACATTCTGGTATCTGCAAATAGAAATATTTACAGTGAACATTTGCCATTGCAGACAGCTTTGTCACCTTGTCACAGAGGATGGCCAGCTATATATACCTATAAATCACTGGATTTTATCAAGTGATGCCCAGCCTCTCCTCCTCAGAGGAGCTTCGCATGTTACGCTAAACCATGTTCAAGCGATTAGTCCTTGTGGCAAAGCATTCAATACCTCAGACTCCATCTCTTTTGGTTGCTTCACCATCTAAAACAGAGACTGATATTGGCAACTGGACCAAAATTAATGGTTCTGCTACTGCTGAATTTTCTAGAATAAATGTAAAGGCAAGAATAAGATTTCTGTCATAGTACAAATTTCCACAGGAGCTGAGGAGCATCACCAATGTAGCAGAAAACTTACTTAGAGACTTCTTTAATTTAAACATGAAGAAATATAAAGGTCTCAATTACAAAAGACAACAGGAAAAAATTACAACAAAACCCTACCAAAACAAAATGCTCCACTATAAAACACTTCTCCCTATAGGAATAAATGTGTTCTTTTTAATGCCTACTTCATGAAATATGAAAAGGAAGAAAACAAAACAAGGGATTCATGCTGGAGTCTGACATTTAGATTAGCTTATGAAGTTTACATAATAATGCACTAGCAACCTCTCTATACAATATTTTAATAAGGTTTTGATGGAGGGTTTCCGTGTATGAATATCAATAAAATATTCTTGCATGCCAACATGTCTGTTAACCTTTTAATTAAGAGGAATCCTAGATTATGTACAGATCATTTACAGATCCTAGCAATTCAATAATATAACATTTGTGAGTTTCATACAGACATTATTGGGTGAAAATCTTTGATCTTCTGTTAAAGAGCTGGTCACTTCTGATGATCTTTCTAGTGTGAAAACTCAATCTACAGATTTGCATGGAATCATACCATTGCACAGTACTAGTAATTATAGGGTAAAATATATGTTTGTTTCCTATTTCATAAGACAGAATGCAGGTTCTGCAAAATTTTTGGACCTTCTAAATATAATTACTAGGAACTACACAGCTGACCCAGAGTTACTAAATAAAATCAAACAGTATTAGTGAGAAATAACCACAATATTTCCACTGTGCAAAATTAAGTACTATCGTTTGGTTTTGTGCCTTTATATTTAAATACACAGAATAGAAAAACAAAATACTTTTCTTCAGTGTTCACCAGATTTAGAAAAGCTGGTTATCTTGTATGCATGTGAGAACTGGTCAGCCGTAAACAGCTCTAGATTGAGGGTTTCACACATGGTGCTTTGCAAAAGCATGGAAAAGATCTGCATGGAAAAGATCTGACAATAGTTTGTAGCAGTGTGGATCATGCCTGTTAGCAGCTACTGGAAACTTTGGAGAAAAAAAAAGGCAAAAAAAAGGGCAAGAATACAATAACAGCATCTCTTCTGTCTTATCCTGAACAAGCAAAGAAAGAGCACAGCTTGAGTTTCCTTTGCAGATTTATTATTGAAGATAACTTTTGCAACCAGTGGCAATAATTATGGCAGCATGAGATGGCAATAATCTACATTTTCACCTTAAAATGGGAACATTCTACTGTATTCCTATTCACTCTCAAAATTATAAGCCTTTGATTACTGCCAGCCTTTATAGAAACAGTGTTTTGTAGTTATCCTGATTTCTGTTCTGACAAGAACTGTAGCATAGAACAGAGGAGGCCTATTTTGTGAGTCTTTGAAGGTCTGTTTTTATACAACATTTTGCATGTAAATAAAGGTAGCACTTGTGAAAAGTGTTAGACATACAGTCCTAGACAGTAAAATTGCTTAACCACAGAGCAGATATGAAGAAAAATGGGAGTAAAAGACTCCTTATCAACATGAGCCAATCTCATTCAACAAGAATTGTCTCTAGAGATGAGAAAATGTCAGTCCTCAAGATCATGCAACTCTGGGCACTACTGCACTAACCTGTTGCCCACTTTGACATGGTTATAAAGCAAATAAACCAACAGCCACTGCAGAGCAAAAGACTGGTCTACAACTTTTCTTTCCTCTTGGGTCCAGAACTTTCCTTTTCTTGATTCAAATCTGACTCCCCCCAGTCCTGCCAGGTCCTGTTACCTGGGACTTGTTGCTTTAGCTGCCCAGTCAAACAGATGACCTTGCCCACGTAGGACTGAAATGGGTTGGTGTGATAGCCACCTCCTTCCAAGCTTCCCTTTTGTAGACTGGAGCTCCAACTTGCACCTAACACGCTGATGCCTATAACCACAATAGGCTTTAAAGCTGCGTCTGTGGAATCCTGCACTGATATTGTATCATTAACTCACATGCTTCACATTCCTTTTTTTTTTTTTCCCTTCAGAAGGGCTTTCTAAGTGAGTTTGCTTAGCCTTTCTTTAACTTCCCTCTTATGAGGTAATTGCTTTCTTCTGCTCTGAACTGCTAGGTCCTGGTTTCTGCATGCTTTCAGGTTTTGGCATCTTGCTTTGGAAGTATCCAGTCTGCAACCCAAATCTCTAGAGTAACTAAAATTTCTCCCAGCACTTCTCTCTCTAACATTTTAAGTTGCTTACATACTTTTCAATATAGAAACGTAGTTCACTGCTGTCTGTTCAGTTTGAGATATTGCAGGATTCTAATTATCTATTCTATCTCGAAGAGGAACATAAAGATATATACTCTAAATGTATCATCTATAACAATTTATCTAGACTTTTATAGGTATTTGCATACTGTAGCAGGATTTTACATTGTCAGAGGTCCTGAATTCTTTTTTATTCTTCCACGTCGTTTTCTTTCCAAATATGTTCTTCTTGTCAGTTGCCTTGTCAATGTAAAGAAAAGTCTAAAAGTACTGAGTCAAACAGTATTTATAGATTTTTTTTTCCAAATTGTTGAAAATATTCTACAGTTATTGGCTAACTAATTTCTAGGCATAGGAGATAGGAAAATCTTCTCCTAGGTGAAGGAAAATCAAGAGAGAGATGGCTGCAGCTACACAAAAACTCATCAGCAATGAAATGATATATATAAAAAGTACTGTGACTCTGTTCTGCAGTCTTTAAACTACACAACTCTCATAAAGATCAAAAGAAAAAGTGAAAAATATTAGTGAATTAACTAATATTGAGCTTGTATTTCCTAAATTAAAAAGAATGTCTATAAAAGCACTTCAACTCAAGCTAGGGACTTTATCTCTTTACTATGAGAAAAGTATTTAGGACGTTACACACACTACAAACAGACTATTATACTCAGTTCACCATATTTTCAAGTAAGTATCACTAAAACAAATTTTGTAGGTTGACTTTAGAAAGGTTTTGCACTCATCTGATGAGCAAACTTAGAACAAAACCAATTACAGTACACAGTAGTAGCCCAAGGATTTCTGAAAAGCACCAGTGACACAGAAAGTATCAGATAAAGTTTCAGTGCTTAAAATAAGGAATTTTAAATACATAGATACATATTTTTCCACAATGAGTTATTATTTTACCTTGAAAATTGCACTAGATATCTAGGCCGGTATTTCCAAACTACACAAGACCCATAAGGGTCCTAGATGCGGTCCTATCACAGATAACTGGGGAACCTAAAACTTAGAAAAGGATTTTAGTCTTCTAGGGATCAGAAAACCTGTCAAAAACGCAAAGAATGTCTTTTTCCTCTCTCCTAAGCTTCTAATCTATCCTCTATGAACAGTCACCACTGCTGAGTACCTGCTTTGCCCACCCTCATGAGTCTTCCAAACTTGCCCTTCGCAGAAAGCAAACAGGCTCTTTTGCAGTCCTGGGATTAGAAAATTTAGATAAGCTTCCAGCGTTAATCTTCAAACTTTCAGAGGTTTGCTAATCACCAACATTATTAAAACAGGTCTCTCATTTAACAGTGTCAGCTAATGTAATGTAATCCGGTTAATGCAAAAAATGTCCTGTTAATCCTGCCACTGTGCAGAGTGGGGTGCAATTAAGTAAGGTCAGGGGAAAACAGCTTTCTGAGATGTACAAACAAGAACTGCCAGGTAAGATGATGTAAAAAGTGAAGAAAAAGTGTGCCACGAGTTGCAGAAGGACACACATAGAGCACATTGTTTAAAGTAACTTATATTTTCCCCTCTTTTTCTTCATGTGCGCCTCATAAAAACAGTATTTGTTGGCAACAGAAGAGGTTGTTCTTTCCTTGTAGGTATGCAATTCATTGCTGGGTTCACGTTTAGGTTTCAGATTTTATTTCCAACTTTCCAGTTGAGCTCAATCCCCTGAAGCAAGAGAGAAGGAAGGTAGAATTTACATATTATGCCTGTGAACCAGGGAAGCTGTCTTAGAAATGCCCAAGGGAGCTGCAAGTCATGAACACGCACACGCACACGTACACGCACATAATGAATGGGGTAAGAATTTTAATCTAACGTATTCGTTCTCCATTTTTACACAGATATCTTCTGCTTTCAGTGAAGATCGCCTATTAAACAACATTTAAGTAGGTGGAAGCGAAGATAAAGACTGCCCGAACTGCAGCAGGTTACGGTGCGGCTGTGTGGTACCGTCTCTGTCACTTGGTAATTAGCAACCTGATTTATAGCGACCAGGCTGCACGGTGCACTGCAGTAGCCTGCCTCCTGCCTTTTCTATGGATTCCTGCTTAACAGATCCACTTCCAAGCCAATTTCTCTCCTCACTATCCCCTGCAAAAGCCAAGACCACCAGGTAAATGCCATTCCAATCGCCTGCAGCAACTGGCATTACCAGGTAGCAGAAAGGACACTTTAATCTACAGTTTAATACATTTTTCCCTATCTGGGATGTGAAGTCAAATTGCTGTTAGCAAAAATGCCTTAGTCATTAACTGAAAGAACGTTTTAAAAGCATTCCATTACTCCCCCAGTGGGAAATTTCTGACTTTATTAGCATCTTTTGAATCTGTTTTAGAAGTACCTGAGTGCTAAACTCCTATCTGACAAAGGGTTTTCTAAATTACCAGGATTTAACTTGCCGATTCCACCTTGTGCTGGAGTGAACAAAGAGAGGAAATAATCCCGTTTGTAGTCAACACATTGAGAGTAAACCTTCCTTACTTCTGAATTCAGTAGTAAAGAACTGAGCTTAGTTTTATCATACTACTCTGATATGCTTGAAAATAAATGATGTGTCTATTTTTGCATGGAAGTGAATAAAGATATATATTCCTCAAAAGTACATCCACTACATGCATAATCAAACCATTTTTACCCTGGTTGGCAGAAGAGTGTGAATCATGCAGTCTTTTGCTGTTATCCAGGGAAATTTTCTATTGAAGTCCACAGCCAATTTTTACTCCACAATTTTATAATTTAATTTATGATCTATTATAGCATTTGTAGCTCAGGAGTTCAGAATACATTCTTGTGAAAGTCTTTTCAATGGATTACCTTTAATATTTTAATAAGGCTATACCTTTTAAGTTCTTTTCTTTCTTCTTTTTTAAGATGATTTAAGTTACCAAAACTCTGTAAGAATTTTAAATCAAAAATCAAATTAAATGTGTTTAGGGTTAGAGCAGTCAGATTAAGTAATTCCATGTCATTCTCTAATCCTCAACAGATTTTCATACTTTCAGAGCATCTCATTAGGTCTGGAAATTGGGCTGATTGAAAGTTGAAAATTAGATTATGATTTTAAGATACATCCCTTCATTAGGTTCTGTGGAGGACCCCAAGAGAAACTCGTGAAGGATTTATGAATTACGGGAGAAATGATCCCAGCTCATCTCACATATTAGACTCACCTAGACTGTTCTATCCTTTTCAGGATCCATTAATTTCATTGAGAAACAAAGATCTGAAGCTGGGTGCAAAGTGTTATGACTAATTCTTTTCTAGGGCCAAATTTCATCCTAATTTAAAATGGAATTCCCAGGGCTTCCTGGGAACAGCAGCACTGAAGTGAATTCAGTTATTCCTAAGCAAGCTGGTGTTAAAGAGCCCTGTACAGAACTTTACGTAAGGATCCTTTCTAATAACTTTTTATACAAGCTGTATTCTTCCATCCATCACCACACAAAAACCACAGCAGACACTTTTGTCTGATATGAAACATCATAAAGATATCGCAGCTCCTGCAAGGGAGTAGTATCTCCATCTAGTACCACTGATTCAGAGCAAATTAAAGCAAAGTCTGTATGAGACTTCAAAAACCAGAAAGTGCCTCAGAATAGTATTCTGATGTTATACTAGTTAAAAGGTTTGGAGATAACCTGGATAAACTGACACCTCAGAACTTCATATATATTCATTTCTAAGCCAGATGTTTACATAATTCTGATGGTAAGAAATGCTTTCCTTTCAGTTCACCATGCTCCTTCCTCCCTACGTGATGTAGAAATAATTACGGGTTTCTAGACAAGGGCTGGATCAGGAGCTAATAATGACTATGTGTAAGGATGCTGAGAGGAGATTATACATGTTACGACCAAAAACAATAACAAAATATCATAAAAGAGGGCAAGTATTAATCAGCACTCTAATGACTTCTGTGTGTGCTCTATCTTTCCATTTATCACTCTCCCACACAAGATCTTTCCTGCAATAGTTTTGGGAACAAGGCCTATGTCACACTATATTCACGTAGAGTCAGCCAGTACATTTTTAGGGATTTGTACAGTGCAACGGATGGAAATGGAGAAAAAGGGATGGATTTGAAAGTGGGAAGGAACTCAAAATTGCAACACAAAAGCAGGACAAGAAAAAAACACATGAACAACAATCCCTCCTCTCATCCCTCCCACCAATAGTGAACCCATATGTACTGCTTGCACACACAAGCTGAAAAGCTGCTCTATATCCAATATCCGTTTAACAGGAGGAGACCCTCCAAAACTGGGCTCCAGGAAGCCATCAGTGCAATGGAAATGAAAAGTGAAGTATAGCAGTGCTTGCAGAATGTATTTCACTTGTGTATCGGAGAAGACTGGGGGATACCTGTATAGCAGCTCGGCCACTGGAAAAGTCAGGAGTGAAACAGATAAATAATGAATACTGCACTTTTCCCAAGGCATCTTTAAAAAATATTAAGTGATGGCAGGAAGAAACATCTCAGGCAATAACAGCACTCCACAAATCTTAATTACTTTACTAGTTGTTTAGAAACTAAGGTGACAAGCTTATAAATCCCTAAGATTTAAGTTAAGATGCTATACAACTGAGTCTGAAGGAGAATGATTTAAAAGGTTTCCAAAGGGATTCTAAAAATAAGATCTTTTTGCCAAATGTGTGTAAAACTATATGCATCTAGGTGGGAGGATTCATTTTAGCTATTGCAACTAAGGCACTGTAGTTACAGTACAGCTGATAAACACCAATGAGTTCTCTGGGAAATTAGTTTCCAATGGGGAGAAGGCTCTAAATCTATAAAGAGAGAAAGGGTTAGAAATTGTTCAATCTCTTCCTATGATAATATCATATCTCATTAATTATTGTTGAATTCCAATGAAAACATAGGTATATGGGTGGAGCTACTACAGTATAACAGGACTTAGTGAACTTTACAAATCAGATGAGAAAGAGCAGTGTCTTTCTGAGGCAGCTTAGTTTAAATCTGAGCACTGCCTTTTTAATATCTTAAGCAGGCAAATTTAATACATAGAGAGGCAGGGGAAAGCACAAATGAAGGAACTAACTCCATCAGTACAAAATTCCACTAGCATACAAACCTTCAGAGGACAAAAATCTTCTAGAACATGTCGTTTACACTGAAATGTTTTCTACAGACTAACACGAACATTATATGATCTTGTATGTGCTGTAGCTGCATTAAAAAGCAGGAGTTAAATGTGAAACACCTATTGCATATTGGTTCTTAGGTTTCACGCAGGATGCCACCCCTTTTCATCGCTGGCTCGACACGCTAATGCAAAGTCAAGCATAAACAGAAGGTAAAGAGCTGGCATTCTTCTGCACAGGGCACCTCTTGACGACAAGCGCAAATGTCGAAAAGGAGCCGGGAAGTAACCTTGCTAAAACGCAGGCTGCAAACAATGTAACAAAGGCTGAGCTTCCAGAAGCTGTTCGAGCTTCCCAGGATGACAGAGTATTCTTCAAGGGACTATGGGGAAGGACAAGTCCTGCCTGTCCTGCCTCTTGACAGAGGAAATAAATCACCCTGTACACTTGAGGATACCTTTCCAGGCTGCATGCTGGGAACTTCATTACACAAGCTGTGCCACATATTACTATGCATATTGCCACTGATTGGACATAGCCTCAAATCCGTAGCCTATTTCTGTCATAGTCTTAGGGGGAAGGAATCTGTTTTCTGCTTAAACAGATACTGACTTGGAAGGGAAAGGGGAAGGAAAAGACACCGAGCAGCCAAAGAGTTCTCTGTGGAAAAAGATCCCCTTGACTAATGATATGTCTAATCTACACTAACCCTGCCTCATGGTGCATGAAATACAGTCATATTGTCATGGTTTTCATATCCCCTTTGATCTTAATGCAATTGTTGTCAAAGTGAACAGCTACTCACAGGAATCCCTGCTTCATTAGGAAGATAGAAAGTCCTTCCTCCCAGAGAGCTTTCTAATATGTCTTTGTTTTCATGTTATAAGTTTATAGAGCTGCTGCATGCCTGTCAGTAACTACATTAAAATATTAAAATAAATTTGCAAATGAAGAGTTTATTAGTGTTATGTGCGCTTCTAACACATAATTCTAAAGCTAATATAATTGCTAAGTGTTCAGTTATATTTAAAGATTATATACTTTGAGGTAAAGCTCAGGCTGGAACACACTGCTGTGATTTATAAGAGACAGAAAAGCTGCCAGCAACCCGACCAACACAAGGATATGAAGGCATGGGTCCTTATCAACCTTGCCTTCTCGGGTACTGACTCACATGCATCAGTGGATTAGGTTGGATTAGCTCTTACTTTCAGCTGTATGTCACCCCTCTCCTAAAGGTTAAAATCCCCTTGGGCACAGAGAGGCCACCACGAGCGGTGCTTTCAGGACAGCCTGGCAAGCTAAACCCTGCACACTTTGCTTGCAGGTGCTGACCGGGGTTGGGGCGCGGGGCAGCTGCGGAGCTGCTCTGCACCTCGCTGCACGTCCTCACAGGCCCGAAGCCTCCCGCGAGCGGCAAGGCAGCCCCGCCCCTTGGGACCCGGCCCCTTCCCGCGGCCATCCCGAGGCCAGGCGTGAGCCCCCAGCTCCCGCCGCCTCCCGGCCGCTCTCCTGGCTGCTTCCCAGCTCAGCCTGGCGCTCAGCTCACCAACAGGCAGTCCATACCACTTACTAAGTGACCACTGATTTTTGGTCCTGGGAATTAACAAAGAGAACTGTAAATGACTGTCTCATAGTCATCTGGCTGGAAGCACGGTCATTGCTATAGTGCCATTTTTGGAGTCACAACATAAAATTAATGAACCAAATGAGACAAAATTAATGAAGACAATCATTAGTAGGCATCCTGTGGACTGAACACACAAATGCACTAGAAGTGAGATTTGGCTAGTTCAAGATAGGGAAAGGGAGAGAGCTAAATGATAACTAACTAAAACATGCCATTTTTTTACATAATAAAAATGTTGCTACTGAAAAGGTTCCCATTATTTTAATGTAAGTTATGCCAACGTGATGAGTACTAAATATATGTATATCACTGCATATTATATGTATATGTATTTTTTTAGAGTGTGTCTTGCTGTTGAGTCTCCTTTTTCAGAAAAAAAAAAAAAAACCTCTCTTCCCCAACACTTGGACTAATAGGATTCTGTTGTACACAGACAAATGTAGTATTTGTCATCTCTTATAACAAAGTGTTGTAAAAAAACACTGTGAATATTTTCATTTGACTATAAAGCAAAATAATTTTAAACAATTCTATGTGATGCATGCAGCTCTTGGGAAATAATAAAATTGGTACCAAAAAAAGGCACGCACCATGTAATTATTTCTTCTTCCTAAGAAGGTTACAGGGGCTTTCATGGGCCTTCTCACAACCAACAGAGAAACCTGCACTCTTGTGGATGCATTGGGGGATACTGAAAGGATCTTCTTGCTTCTGCTTGGAAATCCTATGCATTACAATAGCACACATCTATCAGTAAGAATTATAAAAAAGTCAGGTATAGGAAAATTACTTGTGAGACAGCATTAATAAAATTTTGATTTTTAAACCATGCACCTTTGGGAAGGGATTGCTGCAGCCTACTTCACTGCAGAAAGGGTGCCATTCCAAGGGTCATGGGCTATATTCAAAAAGCTTTTGTCTTCACCAAGTCAGCATAGACTACAAGGTGCTAAAAAAGAAAAAAAGAAAAAAAAAAAAAAGAAGTATGTATCAATTCCCATCCTCTGCTGGAAATCAAGGGTTAATTAGTCTAGCGTTCTTGCAGTTTGTTAAACAGATTGTTCTGTATGTAGTAATGCTACATTTTTTTCTTGTTTCCTAGAATAGAGATATCTGCCCAAAGCTAATAGATAATTCTCTATTTCTAGCTGGTATGGCATATTTGAGAGTAGAGCATCTGAGAATCCCAGGTGCTATTATGAAGTGCCACCCAGACAAATTGTGCACTATTTCACTGAAGTCTAGGGATGTTTTTGCTATGATATTCACACGATTAAAAAAGACCCCAAAAATCTGCTCTGTTCTTGCTTTATTAGCACCAAAAGGTGGCTGTTCTAACAAGCTCATTCTATGTAGCATCTACCGCACCCAGTGAGGTCCATCTCTCAAGGAGACAGGCAATCATTCTCTTCTAATGTGAAGAAGGAAAAATGTGACGACAACTCTGCTAGCCCACAAAGATATGCTAAGTGATAGGAAAGGTGACTACCGTTCTTTGGATGCTGTAAAATGGAAAATGTTCTGATTTGAGAAGCACCATGCCAGTAACGTTTGTCTCGCTGTTACGCAATAATTGCTAGACACATCCATCCACAACACAGAAGCACACTCATCTCTACTGCCCAGCCAAGTTCTGAACTAGGATTTGTGAATGAAAATATATCAATGCAATTTGGTTAACTAGACATCTATTCAAACTGTAAGTACTTGACCTAAATCTGTAAACGGGCATCAGCTCACACAGACACAGTATTCTTCATGCCCCAACACTTCAAAGTGGGACCTCTGTGCACATACTTGACTTCCATGCATCTATTCTACCTGTGTGCATCCACAAAAAGAAAACAGAATAACAACATGGCAATACAAAGGTGCAGTACCCAACTCAAGGATGAAAAACAGGGCAAGAGCTACAGGAGTACTGTAAACAAAATACAAATTAGTAAATGCAAAATTATTTTTCTTAAATTGTCTAACAGCAATGAATCATGGTGTGTTATCATAAAATGTGACTCAGTGCAGTTTAGGGTGGTGATCTTCATGACTCAGCCTAGAAATTATGATGGTAACACCGCTGATCATGAGCTCTGAATCAGACAACAGCAAATAGTGATGCAAACTGCATGCAAGAAGAATCCCACTGAAAAACTGCATTTAAGAAAAATAGCCCTGTAAATTTCTATCTGAAAATCAATTCCATATATAAAGGTTCACAGTACTCTTTCAACAAGGAACTCAAGTTTAGGAATATGTTT
>NW_010588883.1:37856-53949 GCF_000705375.1 Tinamus guttatus | reverse complement strand
TTTTTTTTTTTTTTTTTTAACCCTGCTGTTTCTGGCAAAGTATTTCTGTTAAAATGCTCTGGAGTTGAGCAGAGATACAGAGCTCATGGATCAAACATAGGGAGACAGGCTTATGCTGTTTTAGAAGCATTAATAGTTCCAAGTTGAGATCAAAACAATGTCCAATATTTGTAATGCGCAATGTGCCATAATTTACTGTAAGCAAATACCACATATTCCTTCACTTAACATGTTAGTGATGCAAAGGAGTTAAGAGTTTAGATTTTTGCCTGAGCCACAAGGTAGTGTTAATTCCTGCTAAAATAAGTCATCCACAATAAGCACTTAAGGGAAATTCAAAGCTATTACAGTAGATGGCCTGCCAAAAATCTTAACTCATTTATGACAATCTAATAATGTTAAATTCTTTATATCTGTTTAAAAATGGGGAAACTTAAAATCTAATTCCTGAAAATGTGGGCAGCACAGAATTATACGAGAACACTAGTAGGTGAGTTCTGTGCAGTCTTGATTTAATGATGTTTAATAGTTAATGAAAATACAGTAGTTTTAAACCTTATTTGCATTCTGTGCTGTATTTAAGCTGTGACAAAATAAGTTACGTTCTTTCTGGTCAGGTACTACCAAATGATTTTTATCTAGAAAAATTATGAAAGCTAATCCATGCTTTTAAAGTTCCACATTTGAGCTGCTTTTTCATTTCCAAATGAAGCATACATGATCATGTAATACAATAATGCCTCTTTGTGGTGTTATACCTGAACTTTTCCAGTTTCTTTTTTATTCATTTTTTGTTCTTGATGTGGGGTTTTTTTTTTTGCAATTTTTTTTGTTGTTGATGTGGGGTTTTTTTTTTGCACAGCATGACTTTTCTGCTCTTTCTGAATTCACATAGTTTTAAAATTATGGAGTGAATGCCACATCATATGCTTGATACAGTGTAAATTTTGCTAAAATATCTATGCTTTTACCCCATTTTCCATGCTGGTAGACTTATTAAGGAAAATCTTAATTTCTTGATTCAGTATTATTTCAACTAGAATCTGTGGTCTATCAAACTGTCCCTGAAGGATTTTCTTCTGTGTTTATTTGACACAAGAACGATTTTTCTAGGAAATACCAGTGAATACTATGGTTGATTGGAGTAGAAAGTATGTTGCCGTTAGGCTGGAATGTAAGGTTTAGCAAGAAGAGAAAAGCAGGAGACAGCAGGAAGAAGAATGATGATATGTTTGCCCTTAAAATACTTTAGTATGCTTGGAAGTCAAGTTGGTTTTAATGTTGTTCCAATAGACTCCAGATGTACATTAAGTGCTAAAGTATTTACCTGGTTTCATGCTATTCAACACTTGTCTTACTGCTGTCAGTACTTTTTTTTTTTTTATATGAACCCACCCACCCACATGGGTTTCTGGTCTGGTAAAACTTTCTTTTGTTTTATTTGTAGGAGAATTTTTGATAGGTTTTATTGTTTTTACCATTTAAGGCTGGATAATGTCCCCAGCAGAAAAATCTTCAAACATTTAGACTGCAGCTTAATAGTTCATTTTGATTCCTGGTTTTGGACAGGAGTCACATGTGAGATGTTTATAAGCTTTGTGTCCTCTTATAATAAACAACAGTCTTTTGCTTTTTACTACCACTTATTTTATCATAGATAGTTTGTTCTTAAAACCTACATTCTGAATCTTATTACCTGTAACATAAACTATACTGAATTCCTTAATCCGTATATAAAATTATATGGCATGCACTGTGGCTTCTCACATCTTATCTTTGTTATAAATTGCTGTGGAGAAATACTACTGAGCTTCCTCTTAAGTGAAAAATCTTTATAGCATGAGGAGAACTATGTGCATCTCTTCTCATACTTTTTATACATTCCTTACACTTCAATAATACTGATCATATGATATGCAGGTAAAAAGCAGTTACTGGAGTCCCATATTGCAAAAATCCTAACTTCTAGTTATTAATTTCAAATCTTCAAAGTATAAATCGTATAAGTTTTATTAGTCTTTAACTAGAGAAGCGTGTTTAAAAAAAAAAAAAGTATTAGATGTCCAGTCTCTAAAAGTCAGTTATTTCCATTTCTTGAGTCTGTTTTTTTTTATTCATTGTCTCACTTCAGAATATGCCAGCAACTCCAGATTGCTTATGTTGCACTGATTGAATCTCATCATTATGGCTTTTTCCTTAGGCTTTGAAATTTCCTCTCTTGATAGCAAAAGGAGGAGTTTCCTAGCCTGACAAGATTTATGCTGATCTAGAATGAATGCTAAATTTTTGTTCCAGTGAGAAGTGAGTCACTTTTTATTGAGGCATATGCAACCTCCTTAGGATAAGCATTAAATTTTACAGCTGTGCCTGAAAGCAGATCAGTGATTGAGCACCCCAAAGCTGTTCTCAGTTATCTGAATTGCATGTTGAGGGTATTTCTGCTTGAATTTCTGATCATATTTCATCAGCCTAAGACATATTCTTAAGCAACAACCTGTTGCTAATAGTTTTTTTAAACCTACAGATTTTTTGGAACTATTATTTAATAATTATCTGAAGAATGGAAACCTAACACACACTGTCAGGGAAAGCAGTAGCATTGCCTTAGAAAAGCAATAGCTGAGAAAGTTTCAGACTGAGGACTTTTGCTCTCTTTAAAAATTCATATTTTCTCTAAGTGCCTGTATGCTGCATCCATGAAAACATGGAAAATTTGGATAGCCTCAAAAAATCAAGAGCTCTAAGAACAAAAGCAAATTTTTGCCCCAAAAAGGAAGAGGGGAAAAAAAGAAAAAGAAAAATCTGTCTTAGTGATACTTTCCTGTGGCTTGAAGTAGTTCATGTCTTTGAGCTGACAAGCAGTGGTTATAGTTACATCGGCGGCAGCAGCTTGTTGGTGTGGGCTGTGTGCGTGGCAGGACAGGAGGGCGGGTTGGCTCATGGCGGGTTGGCTCATCGCTCATGGCAAGCTGTCCTGAGGGCAAGGCTTGCCTCGCAGCTAAGCAAGGTATATCTTGCTTATTTCATAGATAGATATATAGCAAGATATATCTTGCCATCTCCCATCTCCTCTGCCCCCTCCTCAAGTTAAAATCCAGCTGTGCCTTTTCAAAGACAATTTGAACTGTAAGTGTCCAGAATGTATCTATACAATATTCTTTACCTATTCTCTAAGTCATATAAAGAGGTTTTGATTAATATCTCTTAAGCAGAAAATCTTGTTTGAAGAGTAGTAAAGGATATTTTCTTCCAAATTAGGTGATTTTTGGGGGCTTTTTTTTTTTTTTAACCAGTACAAGTATATAAGCATATGAACACAGCTTAATTATAGTTGTCCTGTTGCTACTGAATTTGCTTCATATGGTCTGTTCATTGCTATCAGCTGAAAAGCCCCCTCTCCTGTTGAATTATGTTCCCCAAATATTAAAGGACCTGCAGAGCACCTGTTTGGTTTTATCTGGAGACAGTTTAAAGACCCTAGTCCTTGATCAGTACATGATTAGCAGTGAAAAATTTAACAGTTCTAACTTTTCCATACTAGGAGAACATCCCAAGTACATTCTTCAGAAGAAAATGGATTGGTGAAAACTGAGAAACTTGCTTGGAGATGTAGATGTTTAGCCAGAAAGGAAAGCCAGGCTTAAAACTAGAGAAAGTGCAAAATGACCATCTTGGAACATTGTATGTTTTAAATGGCTAAAGTTTCTCTAGCCTAACTCAGTAAGAGTTTGGTAGAGGTTTAACATTCAAAGATGTTTTCATTGTTTAAATGTTGAAGAATTTTAATGGTACTTCAGATTTATTTGCCTTCCTCTAATCACACTTTGTTTTTGATCTCCTGGCTGTCTCCTCCTACAGGAGTAATGTGCTCTACTAGCCAAGTAAAACTATTATGCCATATAAAAGGGGATGAGAAGATCCTGTTAGCGACATATTTTCTATTCCCTACATCTTTTGGTCAAATATCTATCTGGTCAGAGGTTCTTATTTTTATAAATATAGCATGCTGGAATAGTTTCTATATTGTGACTGTAAAATGAAAAGAGCAGGAAGAATGGCAATGTTTGAGAGCCTAAAGAAGAGGAGATACTGATTGCCTTCAACACTAATGCTTAAAATCTAAAGCTGGAGATTGATAATGCCATGAACTGATAAATAGACTCTATTCATTAGGTCTCATTTGTCTCCTTGCAAATATTCCTTATGTTGCATTTTCTAATGTTGAAAGTTAGTCTAATTTTGAGTTCCAAAAAGTAGTATTCTTTGGTTGGGAGACTTGCACATACAAAAATCAAGCTATCCTTGCTTTGCATCAATTTTTATAGGTTTCTTCTTTCTCTTGCCTCCCGATGTCTTTAAGGCAAGCAAATCTTCATTGGTCTACTAACTTTTTGGTTGTGTAGTGACCAAATCTGCTATGGTGTAGTGCTCATACGATACAAGCAAAGCGAATTATTACCTGGGACCAGGTGAGCAAACAGGTTTAAAGTGACAATTGAAATGTGTATTTTCCTTTTGAGTACACTGTCACACTGCTGTAATCTTGTTTAACAAGCTCTAAAACACAGCGCTCTGCTGTTTTATAAAATAGCTTAAATACTCTCGTTTAGGTTTTTTTTTTTTTTTTTTTTTTTTTTTTTTTTAATCAAAAGGAACATTTTCATAAGAAAGAACAAGACTTATCCTGGCACTTAATCTCATAGGAAACACAGCCTCAAGTAAGCATTAGGCATTGCGTCTTTGGCCTCAGAAATGTACTTCCAGTTTCTTACTCTTATTCGTGCTCTTTTTTTTTTTTTTAATAAGTTAACATATACCCCTACACCGCCCCTAGGGTTTTAAAAAAAAAATTAGTTAAAATTATGATGCACAGCAATTCTGAAAGTGTGGGCTGAAGCTGGGTGGAAAAGACTCTCTAGAGTTTATCTATTTCTGTAATGTTACTGATAGAGTAGATGGAAGAAAACTCATCTTGTTACTTGTGTCAGTGATGTATTAAGCCATCTCCTGTATCCCCCTTGAGATCTTGGGGCTATCAGTGCATTACTGCGCACTTCTGTTTGGTCATTTCTTAACCTGCTGTGCTCTTCCAACTATATTTAAAATGTTTTTTTTCTGCTTATTTTAACCTGATATTTTTCAGACACTCTTATCACATACATCCCAGTGTGATTTACAGAAATCCTACTCCACACTTGCTGACAGGGATTTGCTGTGAAGATTGAGACATTGTTATTCTCTTAATATACTTTGAACTTCCCTCCCTGTTTCAGTTTCTTTCCCTCCCACTCCTTCTGCTTTGTAAATGTCCGAATTCCATGCAGGTCTTCATTTTACACTTCCTCTTTAAACAGTATACACCTGGTTTTCTCTTTGCATCTGAAATGCTTTTCTCACTTTAATTTTGTTTCTTTGAGGCTCTTTTGCTCATTTGGATATACTACTACACTGTTTCCACAAACCTGTTTTTTTATATTATTACAGAAGTAGTATTATGAATATTGAGCACAGCTGTTCAGGAACCTGCATGTGTCAAATTGTTTCTTTCTTCTCCCAGAAAACTAAGTGTGCAATTGCATTGTTCAGTGTGCAGTTTGGATGACATGCAGTCAGCTTTAATTAGAAAAATCAAAGAACACCAAGTGGTCTGTATGCTGCTTTCTGGCTTTTGTGATCCCATGTGAGTATAGAACATGAGTAATTATTCCTGCAACGCTGAACAAAAGTGTGTTCTATAACCCACCTTGTAGCACACATGAATCACTGAAAAGCTTTTCCTGACTTGTCTCAGAACCCGTGAAATGATGGCTTTTAGCAAGCCTGAAAGCTCTAGGCTATTTTTGAAAAAATCTGTATATATCTTTCATCCTTAGTAGAAATTAGAAATGACAGGTGATGCCACATCCTTAACTTTTGCACTTTTCTAATCCCAAATGGTGTTGCTACTGCCTCCCCCTCTTCCCCTTTTCAATGATTTGTAGGGCTTTTTCAGTCTAGTTTTATATTTCCCCAGGTTGTGAAACAAACTGTTTGCAAAGGCTTTCATTCATCATGTTCATTACCTTTGTCTCTTCCTGTTAAACCTGAATGGACTGATGGGTTGAGAGACTTGTTATTCTTGAGCAGAAAAATAAATGGAAAGCAAACCCTCAGAGAGGAGAGGAGGCCGAACTTGAGCACTTCTACATGTGATAAAACCTAGGAGTTTGAGAGAAGCCTTCAAGCTTGATTCAACAATGCACTGAAATGAGTGATGGTCTTCTGTTCAGAGCAGCACTTCTGTGTGTGTTTGACTGTTTTCCTGGCTCAGTCTTGGCTTATCACAGCCACGTACTATTTCATTTTATATAGATTTTTAAATCTACTGCTTTCCGTGATATCTGTATTCATCAGGAATACTGGCCACCCCTGTGATACGTATTCATCAGGAACTTGATGTTTGTTTCTTTGTGCTTTCTTCAAGCACAGTGTGAATGGAGTGGGTTGTGCTTATTTTTATTTATCGTGTGTGTCTGTATATGTGGTGAGAGGTTAGGGTCAGAAATGTACATTTTCCATTTCAGATACAAGGTCTTGTGACTTGTAGTTCATGGTTTCCAGGGGAAGCACCTCTGATACTTTGCAGCTTCTTCCAAGGAAGTACCATATTTGTAATGCACACACATAACTGTGCCTTTGGACCTTCCTCACAGCTAAAGCCCTGAACTTCTGGCTGAAGTCCTCAGCCCAGAGCAGTCTCTCTGACTGGAAGGTAAAGATAAAGGATCTTATCCCTCCTGCTCAATTACTGTATAAACACAAATGCAATATGCTTCATCCATAGGTATTGTGCATTGTGGCAAGCTGTAGCTTGACCCCCATAAATAAATTCAAGCTCTTTATTCTTGGGATAGTAAAGACTTGGTTTTCTTGAGAAATCCTAAAGTCGTTTTGGCTTATGGACAGAATTCACTCAACCGTGATTAGTGTCTTCATTCACGGGGGCTGATGCATCCTGACTCTGTATTTAAAGTGAGGTACTCTGAGGAGCAATAGCATATCTGGCTTTTCAGAAGTTAGCCATCTCTTTCTACTTCCTCCTCCAAGACGCCTCTGCTGGAAGTGGGGTTGTCAGATATATCAGAGAACGAATAGTATGTCATTTGTCTATTTTTGGTATTTGAGCTTCTTCTCTTGTTCAGCTGGCACATATAGATGTTGAAAATGACTTGAAATGTGTTTGCTGCTGTTGAGACTCCAGAATTGTAGCCTCTCTGATATACAGAGATGCTTTTGATAGCGGATGTGTTCATAGAATCATTATGGTTGGAAAAGACCTTCAAGATCATCAAGTCCAACCATTCCTTGTTGGCCTCATCACATCTGGAGGAAGAATTTGAGATTCCTTCTCCAAGCAGTATGCTGGCTCTTCTAGTGTCCTATAGCACTCTATGAGGTAGGACTTAACTAAGGTTCTGTTTACTCTGTGAAATTGCTTCCTTTTCTAGAGTTTTTTTTTTCTGTTTTATATTAGCCTGTCTTTTATGCCATATTCCTGTCTTCTGCGGCATAAGCTGATAAAGAAATTGAAGATGTGTGTAAGCACTGCTCTTCGGGCACACCCATTGCTTGAATCCACACATATAAAGATCAGCCTGATTAAATGAGAGGATTAATTTGTACTGTGGATGGATTATAGTGATAGGTTAGTAGACTTGGAGCTGGAGTCCATCTGTTTGAGGCTGGCTCATGGTCTGCATCATGGTGGAGGAGTTCGAAAAGAAGGGTCACTGAAATTCCGGCCTGTCAAAGAAAGTGGCTGATCACGACAGTCTTGATTTTTAGTACTTCTATCTGTTCCAGAGAATACTTAAGGATGGCAGTGGCTGTGTGCATATTTTTGTATTGGCAGACACAAAAAGAATGGAAATCTATTGTTTTGTCCTTATTGTTACTCAGATAAGATGATGCATCTTTTCAATCTTACATTTTGAAAACATGAAACAGCATCACTAGTTGTGTGGTAGTTATTCCCTCTTCTCCCCATGCCCCCTTTTTTACCTGTGCAGCAGTATAGAAACTGAAGTGTCTACAGCTGCAATTCACACAAAAGCATACAGTATATTGTACTGCTTTATTGTTAAGGTTTTCATACAGTTAAAAATTAGTTTACTATATATGTTTTTATTTTTCTGTCTATTAGCAGTGTATTACTTCATTCAAATGCCTTGAATGCATTTTATGAATTGCGTCTAGCTATTCCCCAGATTTCCCTACTAGTTTCCTTTAATATTGTAACTGTCTCCTTGTGTTTTTTTTTTCCCACCTTTCACATTATCTCTTAAATGTTTGAGCTTCCTTTGTGCTTCTGTGATCTCATATGACACTAGAAGTATTGAGCCTGCCGTTTGCAACTTTGACACCTTTTTAATAATCTCCTTGAGATTTTTGTTAATAACTTTGGATGATATCCAGTTCTTTGGATATAAATCTGTTTGGTACTGGAAGTCCATTTGTTCAATGATGTCTTAATAAAAGTAAAATGTAGAAGGAGGCCATATTTTAAAGTGTAAGAAAGAAGGGGAGGGGAGCAAAATTCTTATTGAGCCTTCAGCCCTAACTCTGCATTTCAGGATTTCTGAATGTTTGATTTGCTAGCATTTATGTTGCAGTAAATTAGAGTCGTTTTGCATAAGGGTATGTGTGTTTAAGCATGACATCCCGTACATCTGTTTGTCCCTATTAAACAGCAGTAGTAAAAGAAACAGACAGAAGATGGGTGCAGAACAAAGAAGAAATAATGGAGTATTTCACCCCCCAAAGAAGAGTGAAGCGAGAAGTGTAATGAGTAGACGAAGACAAACTCAATGGCCTGAGGCCATGCAATGTGCTGGAGAGAGTAGTAATTCAGGGACCTTTGCTGCCCAGAGCTTCAATCTGTGATCTCCGAGCGGCACATATGTCAGAAGTGTTTGGCCACCCCTGCTATAGACTTAATGCTTTTCCCAGAAGAAACCTCCATAGGGCTTTAAAGCGCCACTGTCTAGGACTGTCAGCGCAAATGCTGATCCATCTAAAACCGGAATAATCTGGTTGGGATAGAAATCCCTAAGTGGGAGTGGGACTGACTAACTTCTTCTCTTAGCACATGATTATGGATATACACACATAAAATAAAAGTAATAGTGGTGTTGAATATTGTACATTTTTCTGCAGGCTGCAGCACTTTATTCCCAGTTTACTCAGTAAATGCACACTCTTTTTGCAAATCTAGCCAAATGCAGACATTTTTTTCAAGATACTGTATTGTTTTATTTTCAGTACTTTCGAATCTGCTCTTCTTTTCATTTTGCTTTTAAATTATTTAACCCCTGATTGCCCCTCTGCCCAGCACTCAAAGACTATAACAAATTGAGAGTAATGTTCTCAGAAAGCTTGAGAACTGACACTTTATTTGACATATCTCTCATAAGAATTTATCTATAGACAGTGTATGATTGTCCATAGAGCTCCAAAATGTGCTTTGTTGTTGCTGGTAGTACGGCTGAAATGCATGACCCTGGCAGTCCCAAAACATGAGCTAACTGTGGACTGACCAACTCTTAATAATTTTGATGTATTTGTGTGTTGTTTTGGAATTCAGGAATGAGTTCTTTTGTTACTAACATGACTTAAACATGTTATTTGCAGTTCAGTATCTTTCCTATTGCACTGTAAAGCGTGATGACATCTTTAGCAAAACTGCGACTCTACTCCATGCTGTACAAAATACCTTGGGATGCGTTTCCTGTCCATAGTAAAAAGCATGATGAATTTTCAGTTTTTGTTAGAGGCCAAGTAACTTTAAGCTGCTGAGGAGTGGGAAGGCAGTGATCATACAGCTTTTACAGTGATGTTTTTGATGGATGAGTTGTTCATTGAGCGTGACAGATGGCAGAACAGGTTTATAAAGTTTATTATTACAGGTTTCCCCTAAAACATGCTGATAATAAAGGAATTGTAGGATTTTTCAGGCTAGCTAGTGGTAAATATCGTACATCAGCTTGAATTTCATTTTAGCATAACAAGAAAACCTACTGATGGAAGCTAGCCATTCACAGGGACAAAAATGTGCATGTTGTAGAAAATAGTAGAATTGTGCTGAATAAAATGTGAAAGTGGTCTGGATCAAGCAATTTTCCTGGCTTTAGTGGATCTGCATTCGTTGAATCTCATTTCTGACTGTTTACTGATGAAGAATGAGTGAGTGGGTGGAGGTTTTGGACATGCAAATTGACTTGTATTTTACATCATGCATTTAGTCATCAGCACATGAAGACACTAACAGACTAAGTTAGACTTGAGGCACCAGTCCTAAGTTCATGAAGACCGTCTGTGGAGGCCTTCTTTTTTATATGGCATATAAAGGGTGATGGTCCCTGACAGAATGGGGATTAGTGATCATCTTAATATTTTTTAAGGTTGTTAAAGATTAAGGTTGTTTTTTTAAGGTTGTCTGGTTACACAAAGCCTGGCATAGTGTCCACAGACAACCATCAGCACATCCATTTCTTTCTTTCTCAATATGGCCTCAAGAGTGTGTTGTGATACCTGTTGGAGATATTCTGTGCTGATGGTTGACAAATTGACTCTTTCAAAAATTGTCTGGAAGGGACCTGAAATTAAGCCACAGAGTTTTGCAGGAAGTTGGAAGAATTATTGTTTTCTTAGTGGCCTTCAGTCTGATCTCCGTTATGTGGAAACTTTGTTTTAGGAAGCTAATATTGTGCAATAAACTTAATTGTCCTTTCTCACTTAAGTACCAGAACTTCCGATATTTACTATGGTTTTGTAGAGTCTGTGTCTGTGGGATAAATAGCAACTGACATCAGTGAATAAAATTAGAAGGCATGTTTACTTAGCTGAACACAAAGTAATGCTCAAATTTTTGGAAAAAGAAATCAGGGTTAAGTTTTAACAGAAATAAAAGTCTTAGTTTTAATATTTATTGCCCTTGTTCAGCTTAACTGCTATAGTAAATGCTTTAACTCCTAAATATTTTCTTTTGCCTATTTCTAGTGTATTAATGGACTTATTTTTTTCCTGAACTTATCATTTGTTTTTTTTTTAATTCAAGTGCTGTTTCAACAGCATTGCATAGGGAAGTAGAACAAGTTTTTGGATGTGGCATTTTTCACAGGAATTGTGCATGTTATCCTTTTTGCAGAACTCTAATCTTTATGCAGGCATAGACAAGACAAAATATTTAACAAGACTGAATTATTGCCAAAACCTGTCTTCAGATGGACAAATTATCACCTGCTCAAATTGGTGTATATGCATGTAAACTCAGTCTCTGACGTGTTTAAAATAACTGGGAATCGCACATGAAGAATTTGTTCCAGAAGTACCTCAGTCATGCTGTTAACACTCCTACAGTTCAGATACAACTTTGAAACCAAAAAAAAATCCAGTATAAGTTCTGTAGTCACAGTAATTGTTGTCTTGTAATCATGTCCTCTTTTACTGACTTGCTTGCAGACCCTGAACCTGCTCTTGGCAGGTGATTGTGTCTTGCTAACTTCAGTTCTGTCTTTCTGTTCCTCAAGTAGCCCCAGAGTAGCTAAGTAGTTATGCAAAGATTCGTGTTCTTTACCCACTGCTCTTGTTGGCTTATGGATAAGACAGACCAAATTATCTAAATAGCACCTTCAGTTTAGGTGGGGAAACTCAAATGTCTATTCCTGGGGGTTCTAGAAGTTGTCACTATGTAAAGATGCAGAATATGCCTGTGTATGGGTGAGAAAGGGTGCACAAGTATGTCATCTTTTCCTTGTAACAACAGATTTATTATTGGTATGTGAAGGTAGCAGATATTGGGTAGGTGCAGCATGTATATTTTTTGTATACAGATATATGCACATACATTTCATTCCATACACATATATGTATATATCTTACAGACTTTAGCACCTGATTGAACTCCATATTTCAAATGTGAAGTTGCTAGCTTTCCCTAAATGGTAATCTTCTACATTTCCATATAAAAATTTTCAGTATAACTTGCAAAGAAGGGTCTACTGAACCTCCCTAAGGACTTAAGGGACCTGCTGGGTGGGCTTGGCCTATTTTGGCTGTACTTTTAAGAGACATGAGCATAACTCTAAAGAAGGTTTTGTGTATGTGATTTTTTATGCTTTATATCGTGATTAATTTATACTTCTCTAGGGAACAGCAAGAAACATAGTGCAATGGTACCTCCATTTTTATGACTAAAGCTATGTCCAACAAAATACATTTCTTTAAAAGCTGTACTCTTAGCAGTTGGTGTTAATAAGGTAGGATGAGGTGTTCTTTCAGAACATGGAACAAACCTGGGAAGGTGGCTCAAATCAGTGGAGCAAAGTTCTCTGTTCCTTGCTTGCCAGCAAATGTTCAGAAGCTGCTTTGATGCTCAGAATAGGTGTTGCCTTAGACTAGCATAGGGGTTTTCTGCTTCTGGAAGCAGACATAGGAAATACCCAACCACCTGAACGAGTAGAGCAGGCACCTCTCTCACCATATGTGTGCTAGTTATGCTTTTCAGAAAATCTAAGCTGCTTTACTCAATCCAGTTATATAAGGCTTAGATGAAAAGTTATAAATATATATGTATGTTGTCTTATAAAACCGTTCTGAATTCTGGTTGCGCTGATCTTGCTGTTAGTTGTTGATAGTACTAAAATAATAAATTGGAATGATAATTTGTTTTTCTCCAGCACCTTTAAATTTGTCAACTTGACTTTCAGAATCTTGTTAGCAAAAGATAGGCAAAAAAACCCACATCTTCCTTTATTTATTTATTTTTTCTTCCTGACAGTGTTTTAGAGCACTTTGCTGCAAGGGACCACCACCACCACGACCTGAATATGACTTGGTTTGCATAGGCCTCACTGGCTCCGGCAAGACAAGTCTCCTGTCACAGCTTTGCAGCGAAAGCGCAGAGAATATAGTGTCCACCACAGGTAGGATTGCCTTTATTCCGTGGTGTGCTGTAACATTGCATGTGGGTAGCTTTAAAAGCATGTTGCATGTGCAGCTTTGTATCCTATTTTTAAAAAGATATAATTCACTATTTTGGATTGAATAGCTCTACTTGTTCAGAGTTTGCTAATACAATGAGGAATGTTCATGAAAGCATATAGTTTGCAGTATGTTGAAAGTCAGAATATACAGTATGGTGTAATAAAGTAGAACCTTTGAAAACGAACTGTATGAGTTTACCATGGAACCATTAAAGGTTTTATTTATTTATTTATTTATTACTTCTGTTTTTAAAGCATTTGTGTTATAGAAACAGAAAAGAGGAGGTAATGTGATATAAAACAGGGTGGTCTTTTCATACTTGGTCAGTACTGTTTCGTGGTGTATGCTAGCAACCAAAAGAGTAAATGTAATGTCAGTGTTTATTTCTGGTGATAATCTTTTCTTTTAGATACAAAAAGGGACTTGTTTATGTAGTAAGGGCAGACTGAGAGTAGAGGATTTTACAAGAGGTTATTGTGGTTTCAAGAAGATAAATAAAAACAGGCTTAACCACAGCTAAAGGCACTTAAGTGCAAAAAGCTTAAGTTTGCATACTGATACAGATGGACCAGAATGCCTAATATTGAAACTTTGACACCACTTTCTCCTTCTCTTCCTCCACTCCCTCTCACTTTCCCCTGCCCCCCCCCAAAAAAAAAAACAATTAAAAAAAAGAGTGAGCAAAAAGTAGTTGGCTACAAAGTTCAGAAAGAGGACAGATTAGGTTATAGAAATGGAAGAAATATGTTTGTGTGTCTACAGTGATTTTAGTATGGTTGATTTGCTGAGGGAAAAGATAGTGGGTATTGTGTGAGTAATTTATGTATATAGTTATATGGCTTTATATTGTACTTATGGTTCGTGGGCTTGAATTTTATGATTGTCCCTTAGCAACCCTAACTGGTTTTCAGAGTATCTTTTAAATTACAGGAACATAAGGCTATTAAACTGTAAGTCAACAAAGTGCAACAGGTAAAAGAAAATACTGTTTCTTCTGCAATGCGTAATTAACCCCTTGAGCTCACTGTCTTCACGTTTGCATTATTACGAATTCTAAAGAGATCTGAAACTTCTTTGTGTGGAAAAGATGTCAATACCAAATTTGAAAGGTTAGAAAGAAATCACTGAGCAATTCGGTCATTTTTTCCCTCCTTAGCTTTATCTGTAAAGTTCAGCTGAAATTAGTGCAAATTAACTTTTAACGCTTTGGACCCTGAAAGGTTTACTAACCTAATATAAAGAGCAATGTAGCTCTCAAAAGCAATAGTGCAAATATGATTTATTTCCAAATTACGTTTCTTATGCTTCTAGATAGTATTTTGTTGAAACGATCGTATCATTCTGCAACTTGAGAAATGAAAATGGACTTTGGAGGAAGCTAGACAACATCCAAACCAAAGTGATGCAGTTTATCATAGTAAATCCACCTGTCTGTACTGGTAAATGCTATGTGAAAAGATATCATTAGAAATTGAAGAATCCAATGTGGCAGCTTCTCCACTCCGATTTCAAAATGTAACCTATATTTTTGCATTTCTCAACAGTGCCACTGAAGTCCATCCCAGTTTTTACTTCTTTCTAGGATTCATTTTTAAGAAAGAAACAAACAAGCTATTGCATAATTATTCCTTCCAGATTTTCTTGCACTTTCCTCTACAGCATCCAGGACTGACCAGGGTTGGAGTTAGAGCACTAGAATATCATATTGGTCTGATATGGGTGAACAAGTCCCTTGTTTCTGTTAAATTTCTATAAGCTAATAATCCTATAATGTCATACTTCAATGACACACTCTTCAATTATAGGAAAACTGTGAAGTGTTTTATAATTTTTTTTGTTTAAGATATAAAATAATAATAGAGGATTGAGATACTTCTAAGTCCTTGTAACCCTATTTATACATACCACTCAGATATGTAGAAAGTTCTTTCTATTGTTAATATCTATAGAAATACTTAATACTCTAATTGCAACTGAAAACTGCAATGTTATATATAAGGAAGTGGTAATTAGAAGCGTATGGTGTCTTCCCTGTCTCCTAAAAATTGTGGAAGGATCACTTCGTATTACTGGTAATGTTAAATCTAAACTTCAGTTACAAACTCATTAAAAGGTGATTTTATAAGGATGTACTTAATACTAAAATCCCTGCCAAATGGTGGATAGCTTGGATTAAAGTTTTATGCTGATTATAATATTTTACAGCTATTTAAAAGTGCCTTTGCTAATGTCATAGTTCTTACTGATCTGATCTCTTATTACTGCCTAACTTTGATCTCTTTGCTGCCTAACTCCATAGCCTGTGTAGGGCGCCCTAAGCCTGAAGAGATGAGATGGGAAAATAAGAGAAGGCCCACATGGTCAAGTTCCAGCTGCCCCAGCTAGAGAGAGGCACGTTGGGTGCCCAACTCAAATGCCTCTATGTAAACGCAAGCAGCATGGGGAATAAACAAGGGGAAGTGGAGATGCGTGTGCATTTGCAGGACCATGATCTCATTGCAATTACTGAGACATGGTGGGACAGCTCTCATGACTGGAACGTGGCCATGGATGGCTTTAGGCTTTTCAGGAAGGACAGGCCAGGAAGGCAAGGTGGCAGAGTTGCTCTTTACGTGAGAGAGCAACTGGAATGTATGGAGCTCAGCGTAGGGGAGGACGAAGCGCGGGTCGAGAGCCTGTGGGTGAGGATTAAAGGGCAGGACAACAGGGGCAACACAGTCGTGGGAGTTTACTACAGGCCTCCTGACCAGGGAGAGGAAGTGGATGAGGCCTTCTACAGGCAGCTGCAAGAAGCCTCACAATCCCAGGCCCTGGTCCTTATGGGGGAATTCAACCACCCTGATGTCTGCTGGGATAATCACACAGCTAGGAGCAGACAGTGCAGGAGGTTCCGGCAGAACATTGCAGATAACTTCTTGATGCAGGTGGTTGATGAGCCAACAAGGGGAGGGGCGCTGCTAGACCTGATACTAACCAACAGAGATGGTCCAGTGGGAAATGTGAAGGTTGGGGGCAGTCTCGGCTGCAGTGACCACGAGATGTTGGAATTCACGATCCTGCGAGGAGGAAG
>NW_010588883.1:17096-36334 GCF_000705375.1 Tinamus guttatus | reverse complement strand
GCTCTGGTGAGGCCGCACCTGGAGTATTGTGGGCAGTTCTGGGCTCCCCAGTGCAAGAAGGACATGGAGCTTCTAGAGAGGGTTCAGTGGAGAGCCACGAAGATGATTAAGGGACTGGAGCATCTATCTTATGAGGAAAGACTAAGCGAGCTGGGCCTGTTTAGTCTGGAGAAGAGAAGGCTGAGAGGAGACTTGACCAACATGTTCAAATACCTGAGGGGTGATTGTAGGGAGGATGGGGCCAGGCTCTTCTCCGTGGTGGCCAATGACAGGACGAGGGGTAACGGGTGTAAGTTGAAACACAGGAAGTTCCACCTCCATATGAGGAAGAACTTCTTTCCTGTGAGGGTGACAGAGCCCTGGAACAGGCTGCCCAGAGAGGTTGTGGAGTCTCCTTCTCTGGAGATCTTCCAAATCTGCCTGGATGACACCCTGTGCCATGTGCTCTAGGTGTCCCTGCTGGAGCAGGGGGGTTGGACTAGGTGATCTCTAGAGGTCCCTTCCAGCCTTAAGCATTCTGTGATTCTGTGGCTAAGTTTAACCATCTTATTTATTCTGACACTTTCTCATGCAAAATCCTGGTGAACAAGGTAGGCTTTTCTGATTGTATGCAACTGATTTCAAATGTCCTCTTTAACAAATAACATACTAATATTCTTTATTTCTGTTTTTAGGTTTTAACATAAAAGCAGTGCCATTCCAGAATGCCATCTTGAATGTAAAAGAACTTGGAGGTATTATACGTAATCATTTATTCATTTAATTATAAGAAACTGAAATTATCAAATTGTTTAGTGTTTAGAATATAAAAATGATGGATCAGGGTGGCTTGACCTTATTTAAAAATAATAGCATGGCAGTTTGAGAAAAATGCAACAATTCTGATTTAGAGAAAAAGAATGTACAAAGTTGGAGTAGAAGGCAGATATTGTTGAGTATCTTATTTCAACTGCAGAGGTTAGGCCATGCAAAAATGCACAGTGAGGCTATAATTGTAGTATGGTTCATATGGCAGCTCAGGAAAGTGTTCCCAGTACTTATTGTGCATATGAGCTTTTTCTTAGGAACAACTGTTAAGCAAACTCTGAGCATAGAAGTATTTTTGACATAACCAAACTCTTTGATGCACTGCTAAAAGTATTACAAGGATAGTTGGAAGTTGGTTGTGTTGGCCGATTATATGTTAATTGAAAACTATTATCTTGTATTTATTTGGTTTAGGAAATTTTCATGTGGCTGGATTTTCTTTCTTTTTTTTTAATATGTCTTTACTCATATAAGCTCTTTGACTGCCAAATACTATGGCTCCTTCAAATTCATGTAAAAGATGTGCACACACAAAATGAGAAACAGCTATGTAAGCAAAAAATCCCTACATAAACGCCCTACGAAATGTCTCTACACATATCATCTTCATGCAGACATGCTGGTTTGCTTCTTATTTTTTGTTGTGAGGCTGATTAGCAAGTTTCAGAGCTTGAGTCTTAAGTAGTCAAGAGGTAGCTGTTAAAAGGAAAGGATGAAAACGCACTAGTTGTGGAGTCTGTATAATCATCTTTATATACTAAAACTTTGGTAGATCTTCTTTACATTATACGTAAATACAGTAGAAGGACTCATGAGGATGTTCATTAGATTTTAAAGAAGGATTAAACCTGTTTAAGGTGCTCCGGGGAAGACATTAGGTTCGTTCTCAAAGGAAACTTCACTATAAAATAAAGTTTTACGATGACTCTTATCTGAGTCGTCCAGATAAACATACATTAAAAGGAGAGCATTTCCTCTTTACTGCTGTTGGTCCCCGTGTATGCTTGTTTGCTTATGTATCCTATAAAGAAAGTGGAAGTTTTCTCTAGTAAATAGAGCACAGCACATGTGTAGTGGTGGTTTTAAGTATGTAACAAACACTTCTGTGATTTTTGTTTGTTTTTTGAAATAGGACAAATCATTTGCAGCCCAATTTGCACATCTTGTTATCTCTGCAACTCACTGTATAATGGGGATACATAAATGCAGCTTTAGTAAGCGAAGTCTGCTGCTTAGATTGTGCTTAAGCTTATCATATAAAGTTTACTTTGTGTGTCTTGAGAAAACCTTATCTCAATGAAGAGATTTGACAGGATGTCCTTGAGGAATCCAGGAAATTTGATTTCCTTGACTGTTTCATTTCTTTTCCCTTTAACTATGAATGTTTCCATGTCCATCCTTAGATGGTGTCATTTTTTTTTCCCACAAGATGCTAGTGTAGAAAAATGCTAATTTTGATAGACTTTTCCTTGTATCTAAGAGAGCTATGCCAGACTTCCAAAAGTCTCCTAACTTCTTGTTCAGTACTTAATCTTCTAATTGAAAAAGTTGTTTGTGTGTGATCAATGTAAAGTCTGAGCTTTCTGGAGTGTATCTGGTTTCTCTGGTGCTCTCTGAAAAAGTAGAAATCAATCTGACATTTAATAATGCTTCTATTTACTTCACTGCTAAATTTTATTCTGGGGGTTTGGGTTTTGATGTGCAGGAAGAAACCTATGGTTTTGGTCTTACTCCTTTTTTTTTTCCTTCATTTTTTTAAAGTCTTGTTACCCAAGTTTTGTTTTCTCTACTATGGAGATCTTGTCCAGGCATTTTTTCTTAGAAACTTGGAGGGCAAGAGAAAGGCACTGTTTTCAATGATCACTATTCATTGTCACCTGTTATTCAAAAGGCCTTTAAGGTCTTACATTCAGTGGCCGAGGAGTTATGTGAAACAGATACTGTGTAGTATTTTTTTTTTTTTTTGGCTGAGGTAGTATCCTTGCCGTTTGCCTTCTGGAGCTGCTAATGAAGCCAGGACTTTGTTTCTGCATTCCTGTTGGGATTAAAAAATTCACTGCTAAGCGTATAGAAAAGTCACTTTTCTATTGTCTCTTTCTGATCTGATTATCCCTTCATCAGTCTTTAGGATTAACTAGGCACTGGAATAAAATTTGTTGTGCTCTTTAGCAAAAATTTTGCTTTCAAGTACATGCTATCAAAATATTAAAACCAAAAATGAATTCCTATTGTTGTGGTGACTTATACCTTAGTACTTTTTATTGGATTAATATATCTCTTTTATAAGAAGATGAGCTTTCCGTTTTATCCAATTTCACAAAGTTAAAAGCTTTGTTTAAAAAGGTAAACTTAGATCCTGATTCAGTGAGAATGTGCATGCATGTGTGTATGTATATATGGCTTTCAAATAAAATAGACAGGCTTGAGTTACTTGAAAAGTAACACTTGCTTTATTTACTGATCAAATTTAACTTCCCATTCTCCAAGTTTCTATTTTGCTATATCACTAATTCTTTCCTCCTATCAGACAAATGAAAAAAATACTGTTTTTTTACAAAAGAAAATATGTGATTTAGATTATTGTGAGAATGTGTCATGCCTTAGCCCTCTTGCTTTCAAAGTGTATTCTTATCAGCATAGATTGAAATATTTCTGTATTACTCTAATTTAGTAATCATAGAGGAAGAAAATAGACCGAATTGTTTCCTGTTACAGTACAGCAATCTCTAGGAAATAGGGTTGTAATTGTGGGTAATGAATGTAAGAGAAAGTGGGGAAAGACTGGAAAAATGAAGTAGATGTTAACATTTAATGTTTGAAAGTGTTTAATAGGTTTTTGCTGAAAGAGGCTTGTGGTACTGCATGCTGAAGTCTAATCTCAAGACAGATAATGCAGGGGCAATGACAAGGTGAAGCTTTTCCTTTGATTATTAAAAGGGTCTCTTCCAACCTGGAGACACAAAACCTGAAGCTGTCATTTATCAGTAGGTTTATTCTGTCATTTGCTGTTGCAGTGTGGTCAATGGAACGCTAAGTAATAGTGTCTGTTGTAATGTGAATACGTATTCAGGTTTAAATCAAGATTACAGATCTAATAATTTATAGTTTTTTTTTTAAGGCAGAATAAATTATTTAAAATATGCCACATTGTTAATAAAAGCTTAGAAACTACTGTTGAGATGCCTGTTGGCATGAGTTTAGATGTGGCTAGCTCTGTTTTACCTTACCAAGTTTAAAAATATTAACCTGTTATAGCATTTAGTAACTTTCTCTGTCCTATACATTGTTATATATTCAAGATTTTTTAAAATCTGACAAAGACCTTTTCCACAAGCAGAGAGAATCAACATGTTGTCTAGTCATCTTTTAAATTTCTTTTAAGACAAAATATATTAACCACTTAGTGAGAACAGAGTGGTTAATATCTGGAATAACCTCATTTCTATTCAGTTGAGCATTCCTAGGAAGAGAGAGCTAAAAATATTGTCCTCTCCACTCCCGCTTATCCTTAAGATTCATGGCCAGCATAGTAAATGCTCTTAAGCTGTCTAAGCTAACTGTCTAGGTGAAAATTCCAGAGCAAATAACTTTAAATGGACCTGGTTAAATATAGCATGTGTATTTTGTCTTAATTTGGAAGTAAAGAACAAAAGACTAAAGTGTAAGAGATTCGCATTGTCATGCAAGCAAAATTGAATGGAAAATATGAACCCCTGGGGAAAACTTCAACAGATGTCAGGTAGCATCTACCTTCAGAAAAAAAATGAGGAAGGAGGAAGAAAGTTATGTTGGCTTATGAATTAGAATTTAATGATTAAATTGTTTATGGGAAAACCACCCTTCCTCCGTGTCCTATAGGAAAGGAGGAAGTACTGAACAACCTTCCAACAACATAGCTTGTCAGAGCAGCTAACAGTCTCATCTGTTTAGTCATCGGAAAATGGATCCCACACGTAAATACCAGCCTAAATCCATCCGTACAGGGGCATACTAAAATAAAGCAATAAAATTTCCTTACTGCATTTTTCTAAAAGGCAATTGGCACCTCTACAAAATCTGGTCATGGAGTGAGTGCATGTAATACCATCTGACACGTATCTGCATCTAGCAGCTTACAGAACATCTTAACAGATGAAATTTTAGATGACCCTGATGAACTATACAAGCTGATGCGCACAGAGACATTCAGCTTCCAAAAGTATTAGAGATCTGTTTGCTATCAGTCATACTCAGCATTCTGTTCAAATGGTATCTAGGCCCTGGCTCTTCCACATGGTTTCCTCATCTCATAGATAAGAGGGATCACTTTCTCATCTTTCCTGATCATATGAACTTGAGTCCCGATGAAATTCAAATAAGCATTTAACAATTTTTGCTGTGTTCTTCAGAAACCTCCTTCTTTTCCATCATTAGTCTTTTGCTGTGTGACAACCCATTGCATATCTGATAAAAAAAAAAAAGCCATCCGGCTGGTTTTTTTTTTTTTTTTTTTTTTTTGGTGGTAAAAGTGCAGTGTTTTTAGCAAACTGGTTTCCAACAAATCTTAAAACTAGTTTTTCTTCAGGCTCTTTTCTCCAGACAAAGATGAAGTATAGTAGCCTAGATTTTTTTTTCTTCCTCCCTTTATTTTAGTCAGAGGAGGCTTTGATGCTTTGAAAGGCAAAAACTGATTCAAGTTTTTGTGAGCCTTTCAGCAGAAGGGACAAGTAGACAGAAATACACAGCTGGGATAGGGGAATTTCTTTCTGCATATTTCTACTAGTGTGGTAGAGAGAGATGAATAAAGACCTTTCCATGTGATATTGTAGCCAAAGGTGTGATTCTAGCTAAAGGTACCTCTAAGCTACCCAGGTACCTACTAGAACCTGGGTGCTAGTAGCAGTCTTTGCTGCTGTGCATGAAATCGAGTCCAGTGTGATGTTCCACCAGCTGCAAGCTATTGACACTTCAGAGTTCAGGGTTTGAAAATGTTAGCGTATTGCATGGCAATCATAGATGATTTTAAAAGAAAGATAAAGATATAAGTTTCTCCTGAACAGGAGATATTTGTTTTACAGTGCATGTTTCTTTTAGGATGACAGTAAAATATACATGCCAGATTAATCACCTTGGGACAAAATGGAAGGTAGGCAAGCGATGACAGATCTAGTTTTCAGAAATGGCAATTTAGTACTGAAAATGTAAACAAACACAATAAATTATATATATATATTTATTTTTGTATATTTGGAATACACAGGTTGTATCTTTTGCTATTTTTTTCAGAATGTCATTGAATTACTGCAGTGAGTACAACTGTTCTAGTAATCAGAGTTCTCTTCAGGGAGGGGAGAGAAAAAAAAAAAGCCAATGCGTTTCTCTCGCGCTTCTGACTGAAACACTAGGGAAAACAGTGACAGTGATCTGTGGATCTAGAAATACCAGGCTTGAAACTTTTGAATTTTTACAAAGGCTTTGCTTTAGCATCAATATTGCTGCTTATTTTCTAGATAAGCAGTATTGATGCAAAGTAGCCATTGATGTGTGACTGACATTACACCCACAGGAAGCACCTATACTTTTGTGTGTGGATGTGGCTGTGAATGTGGATATGTTGAGGATATGGACATGTACATACAAAAACCAGTTACATTTTAGGATTAATAACTTCTTTAACTTTAATTCTTTTTGTTACAAATGAGGTTGAAAAATACTTTGAGTTTAAAAATAAAACAAATCCGAAGGCTGTTTTTCTTCTGCTTCTTCCTTCTGGGAAATCTAAATGGTGAGTATGATCAAGCTAGATAAGGAACAGACAGATCTCTTAATGTGTGTAATATGTCAAGCATCTTCTGGTCACGTAAGAGACATCTCAGTTTGTCTTGTGAAGCAATGATGGGCTACATGTTAATAAATCCTACCTTAGCAACAGTTATTTCAAAACTAATTCCTAAGCTTGATTTATATTTACATTTTTTTCCTTACTTTGCCATTCCTCCTTCCTTGCATATGAGCTACCCTTAAAGGCAAAAAGATTTTGTGGCACCGTTGACATGTTCTTTGTCATCTTTTCCTGGTTTTGCTAATTAGAAATGTTCTATTTAATAGCAGTTCAGGAAAATTAGCAGTATAACTTTTTATCAACTACCTAGCCTTCAAAATAGGTAGGTGTACTTATCTCATGTGACTTGACACTATATTTGACATTGTAGCAAAACTGGTTGCAACTTGCTTTCTATTGTGGCCCCAGGTTAAGTGTTTTTGATGTGGAGGAAAAAAAATAAAGGTCTTCCCTGGATTGGGAACATAACTTCTCCACAGCTGTGATGTGAATCCTTCAGACTATTTTGAGGTGAATAAGAGCATACACAGGCTAGACTATCTTGAAGCAGGAGGTGTGTGACATTCTTTGTCCTCCTGATAGAGATTTAAGTGTGACAAGTAACAAATTGGACATCTTTAAAGTCATATCAAATGAAATTTTTCTGTAATGCTATGCTTGGTTCTGCTGGAATTATTGAAAAGGAAGAAAAAAAACAGCCCTGAATGAAGATTTAGAGAGAAGCTTAATAGTTAAAAGGAAGATTTGCAGCTGTGCGTTTCATATAATATTTATTGGAGTGAACAATTGTGCAACCTGTTTTGGATACGTATTAAACGACACATAATTTACATAAACTCTTCCCTCTAGCTTTCAAGTGATATTTGAAAGGATACTATTGGCAGTGATTAAAAAAATCATAAACTGTGGTGAATATGGACACACTGTACTCTTGGTTAACAAAAAATATTAATTTGATATTTCCAAAATTAAATATGAAAATGGATTTTTGTTAATTTTGAACAATTAGTTGACAGATTCCTGTCTCATAATAATGCTGAATAAGTATCCTTTTGAATTATACTACCCCTTTAGTTTCTTTCTTAGAATAAAGGTTATTTCTTCTCCTTTTATAAAGTAATTCAAATGTGTTTGACTAAATACTATCTTTGCTTCTCTATAAGTAGCAGGACTGTGTTTCATTTAAATTTATATGTAAATAGAATGTTCTAATCACATCACAGGAGTTTTGGCACTCATGATTTCATAGATGAGGGAAACAAATTGTATGCCTGGGCATGAGTCATGCCTCTTGCTTGTCTCTGAGAAAACTATTATATTAAATGCCATATTTTAGCAAACCTTCCACATACCACATTCCTTAAATCTCATGTGAATTGTTGTCAAGCTTTTGTGATGTTTTTGAGTTTTTGCACAAACTTTGTAATTTAGTTTATGTGCAAATTAGATCAAAACTGAAAATAGAAATGAACCTGCAAAGTTATTAGAGTCATGCATTAGGCTGACAAAACTAAATGCTTATAGTGTATATTAATATTTTTTGATAGGACATTTTGGGTACCAACTAAGTTGCTGGCTCATAGGCACATGTGGAATCAGGATTGGTAGAAGACTCATACTTTCAAATTATTTATCTTAAAAATCTTTGGAAAAGGGGAACCCATTAATTCATGGGATAGTTTGTGCTAAAGTACACCTTTGAAAACAACTTTTTGTTCTGTAAGACTGCATTTGTCCTGTCAAGAAGTTCAACTGCTGGATCGTTATTCACAGGCCGTTGTCCTGAGTAGCACTAACACGTACTACGTAATGCCTTGTAGAAAGAAGTTGGGGTTGGATTATGTTCCCTGTATAAAGAGTTAAGCCCAAAGAATGTAAGATTATTTGTCTTGTAGAAATTGTGATTTCCACTTGTCGATAGCTTATTGATGCCAGGAATTCTTTTTCAAGTGCATTTGCCAGAAACATGAGTTAAAATGGCACCCTGAGGTACAGACATTCCCAATCTTCTTTCTTGTCTGCTTAGTCCAAGTTTTTTATTCTTAAACCACAGGTTGTAATAACCAAAAAGACCATAGGCTCAAAAATTGAACACGCTGCTTTCCTGGCTCCAGTGTCTCATTTAAGGATCCTGTGCTGCCTTGTCCTGGGTACCTGGACAGAAGAGGTCAAGCACTCTACAGTTCAGACAGTTTTTCTCTTAGAAATCATCGGTATTGTTACAGAGATAAGATTTCTGAGGCTCAAGCAAGAACATATGGTTGAAAAGTAGCTGGCTGGAGCTTCAAGTAGATAAGATGGATGTTGTATTGCTAGCAAAGAAGAAAAGACTTTCAGAGAATTGATTGTGGTGTTAGCTTTTCTGTAAATGAAGAAGGATTCTCTACCAGTGCTGAAGTAATGTCATAACTTGGATTCTGTGGCTGTGATATTGTTGTGTATGGCCATGCAAATAATATCTGTAGGCAGCTGAAAATTCCTATAGCAACTTGTTATATTGAGACTGACATAGAGCTGGAAAGAATAGGGCATCTAATAGATGCTATGAAGTTCTTTACAAGTAGAATTAGTAGAAGTTTTGGTGGTATGGCAATGTACAGTTCAGTTCCACTGTAACCCCTTTTCTGTTTAAGTAATGTTCAACTTGATAAACTGATGATAAAATAAATAAAATCACCTCTTTTTGCATTGTTACTTTATCAGTCTGGCTGAAATGTTGCAGTTTGAAAGCCATAGTGGTGGTGGAGGGGGGAAGGAGATATCAAATCAGTATCAGATTCACAAATAGTCTGTGGACCGTAGGTCCGATCGCCTTCCTAGGAGCGAATCGAGTTCCCAAAGTGTGATCAACTATAAGTTCGACTCTGGCAGTATCATCGGATTCACGAACAGTCCGTCAACTGTAGGTCCGATCGCCTCCCCCCAAACAAGTAGCCGAGTTCACAAACAGTATGATTTATTCAAATGCAACATTTACAAAGCAGGTTTTGGATGTCAGTACAGGAAATTCTCTACTAGAGCGTGGGGTTTTTAGCTAGCTCTGATGTACAAATGTGCAATCATCACTCACCCCAGAAGATGGGAGAGGGCTCTCAGTCTCGAGTCTCCTCAGGCAGCGTCCCAGCCCGAGGGGAGGAAAGAGGGATCAGCACATTGACTGATCCAAAATTTACGATGGAATCTTCCCTCCTCCTCTTCATCCTTAGTTCACCTTTTAAACTTTTCTTTACATTCAGGTGGATCTTGAGTGACTAGAGTCATACTTAATATTGTTATTGATTGGTGAAAAAGTTTCTCGCTTTCATTTAAAGGTACAGTCAATCGATAATCTAGAGCGCATGCTCAGTGAGGAGTGGTTGTACCTCGGAGGCGCTCCATTACTCCCCTTTGCAGCTGTGAGGAGGGCAGATTGCGTTGCCCAGGGAACCGTGGAGGAGCAGAGTCCGAGCGTACCAACCATCCTGGAAGTGGCAACTGTGTATCACCCCAAGCAAGCTTCTGTAATGCCAAAACTTCTGTTAGGCCCTAGTTTTCCTCTCAGTTCCCACTTTCAAACAGTTCTTCCACAGGCGTCTAATAGATGCTGTGAAGTTCTTTACAAGTAGAATTAGTAGAAGTTTGAGTGGTATGGCAACGTACAGTTCAGTTCCACTGTAACCCCTTTTCTGTTTAAGCAATGTTCAACTTGATAAACTGATGATAAAATACATAAAATCACCTCTTTTTGCATTGTTACTTTATCAGTCTGGCTGAATTAGTAGAAAGTTTAAGCATGGTCATGTCTAAGTGCCCTGATCATCTACCTTTAAGTAACAACTCTCTTTTAGGCCACTTGTAGAAAAATACTATTCAGTTCCATCTTTAGTATTCTCTGTAAGAAAATGTATTTTTAAATGAACACTCACAACTTCCGTTCACCACCTAAATTGTGCTAGGTACAGAAGATAAGAACTCAATCTGTAAGGTCTCACTGTAGTTAGTATACAGAAGAAACTCCATGGAGTGAGTACTCTGAGTTGGATGCTTACATTATATGGTATGAATTCTATCTCAAATACAGATTTTCTTACTTTTGTTTAATGGCTGTCCCTTTTTTTGTTGCGCAATGCACAAATTAAGTTAATATTTTAAATACTCTATCAATGATATTGTAATCATGTTGCATTAAATTCTCATTTCATGCCTGCCTCATGGTCAGAGCTTTTGTGGGTAGTTGTTTTTTCACTAAAAAACGGAGTTTACTTATTTTCAGTACTTTGTATCTGCGTCTACATTAGTCTCACTTCTCCCCTTCTCAAAATAAGAATAGTACATGTAAAAGATACTTTTAGCACATTTTTTTAAATCACTATCTTTATTACAGAAACATCACTTCCTATGCTAGAGTTTTGCTGCTGCTGTTCACTTTTTAATGTTAGTCCCCATGAGTGTAGTACCATTTTCAGACAAAGAATAGCCAAATCATACTGTAGTTTGACAGCTGTCAAGTAGGATTTTTTTTTTCTAACTCAGTGTTTTAACATATGCTGCTCTCCAGAGGAGACAAAGCTTTCCATCAATAACCTTATTGCTTGGCTTGTGTTGAGTTGGCTGAGTGCTGCTGAACTGTGTCCTAAATATCACTGTGATGCATAAACCTGTGCAGTCACTGATGTGTCTGCTCTGTTGGACTTTTCCAGAATCTTTAGCATGGTTGCCAGAGCAAAATTAGTTGCCGTGTCTATGCAAGTTATCACTGCATCTCCTTGTTCACCTCACATCCCAGTTCTCCTCGTTAAATGTGCATTTACAGCTTGAGTAGAATTTTTGATACTTTTCTCCAATGATGGAGTGTTTTGTGTAGTGTTTTGGAGGTGAACTGAAAGACCTGATCATGGTCAGAAAGGAACAACATGATGGAAATGGCAAGTTACAGCAATGAGCTGTAGGGCTAGGGAAAAGAGAGTGGGCAAAGGATGACATATATTAATAACAGGATATTTCTGTAAGAAGATACAGAATTAGGCTACATAACACTAGAAGCATAATATTTCCCCAGTGCTCTTTAATGGAGCAGAAGCTTTCAGAGATGAGTAACTGTCAATCAGACTCTTCCCTTACCAAAATGTTGGTTTTATATGTCTGTATGTGCCAGAATTGATTATTTTCCTTTTACTCTTTCAATAATGTATATTAAGGAACGAAAAAATCCTTTTTTTGATTGTGCCAAGCAAGAGGGTCTATTTAATTCTGTCTTAAGTCTGCTTAAATCTGTTTAATTATGCTTGTTTTGATTAGTTTTTATTATTGTCTTGAAAGGGGCTGACAATATCAGGAAATACTGGAGTCGTTACTACCAAGGATCCCAAGGGGTAATATTTGTATTAGACAGTGCCTCCTCTGAAGATGATCTAGAAACTGCTAGGAATGAACTGCATTCTGCTCTCCAGCACCCACAGTTATGTACTTTGCCGTTTTTAATACTGGCCAATCATCAAGACAAGCCAGCAGCTCGCTCCGTACAAGAGGTAGGTTGACCTGGCAGCATCTTGCTTGTTTGTATTTACTCTCTGCACACTGCTGACCCACTATGACTTTTCCTTGACATCCTAGTTGAGGCACAGCCTCAGTTAACGTTCTCTGAAAGTGCATAGCCCGAGTGCAGCCCCTGCCCCTAAGACCTGGCGGTGCAGTGTGCTCTCTATGCAGTTGGGTGTCCTGAAAAACACACCAGTAAACACAGTTCTTTTGCTTTCACCGTATTTTGCTTAAGGGAGAGAGATGTTTTTAACTACTCATCAAAAGCTGTTTGGAGTGTTTTTTGTTTTGATTGTTTTTATTTGCTATTAGTTTTGATCTTGCACTATCCCATTATTCTTTCCATGAGTAGCCTTTTATGTAAAAGCTTTTTTCTTAGTTGCTGTGTACTGGTGTGAGGGCAAAGTTGCAATTCTTGTTCTGAAGCCATTACTCTGTTCTGACTTTCTTCTTTTAGTGTGTGATGTCTTTGTCTAATTTGCAAGTATCACATAGTTATATACTTTTTTCCATTCAGTATACCTTGTGCTCTTAGTTTTCTGAAAAATTCTTCTTACATACATTTCTAATATGTTGCTTATATCTTTGAGGAAACGTTGAAGGTTACTGACTTGAGAAACTCATTCTTTTGAAGTTGGAAGAAATTATTTTTTTATGCTGGCGTATAGTTTGTTGTGTCATTCTGTTCATATGTAAAGGTTATTTAAATGACTCCTCATGTTAAAGACTGTGAAATCTCCTGTTTGTCTCGTGAATGGTGTTTTTCATTACAGTGTAGTCAAAACCATTTCAACATCTTGCCCTGTGTTTGTTCCTTTGGTGTGTGTTTTTTGTTTTGGTTTTTTTTGTGTGTGTTTTTTGATTTTTTTGTTTTTTTTTTTTTTTTAATCTTAGATGTGGTTCTTTTTATCTCAAATACAGTCTTTCTGAAGAATACTACAGTTTGAAGTTCCATTTACAAATCAAATGATATGTTTTTTTTGTTCATTGTCTTTCCTTTTTAAAATGACCAAATTGTGTTTAAAGTTAACTCAAGACTTCAGTTAGAAATTTTACTTCAGAAGTGTTCCTCTCTGGTTTCACAGGAATAGCAAATGTAGAGGACACTCTCTGTATGCCATGCGAAATACACCAGTTATTTTGCAATACAGCAGATAGATACAGTATCTCCATTTTGCAGCTATGGCCATGCAGATGGGTTTGGGAGTTCATACTGAATGCTTTGCAATTTAAGAGCAAGCATTTCTTTTATTGAAAGGACTCTCATTTTCTCTTTATCCCTTTCTAGGCTCGGATATTAAACCTTGACACTCTTAATAACAAAAGTGATGATCATCATTACCAATTGTTTGATATCTTAGTAGAGGAAAAGATCCTTACATGTTTACATAATAGAAATTTGAATATGCTTCTACTGCATGTTTTTTTTTAAAAAAAACTTTTGGTTTATTTTTATGATGAACAAGTCTTACTCTTTTGAGTCTACATGAAATATTGAATCCAATAATTTTGATAAATGTGCACAGCTTATGTACGTTTTGGAGAGGGGAAGCAGGAGGGAGGGAAGGAATCAAACCAAGAGCTTGGTGTATGTCTGTACTGAACTTATTTAATAAAATAAAAAAACTAAATTACAAAAAAAGTATTTTGATTAGCTGAAGGAGACCGTCAAATACTACCGCGGGTATTTTGTTCCTGGAAAAATGATGTCCTTTGCTGCAAGTGCAAAGTAGGAACCTTTGCAAGCGAACCTACTTCGCACTTGCAAAGTAGGAACTCCATGAATTTTGAAGATGATAAAATAGAGGGGGTATGTGTGTGGGGGGGAGAGGGTTCTTTCTTAAATGTTTTGCCATGCCTCTGTTCTCACTAGTGAAATGTGAAATGAAAATAAAATGCTTGAATCATCATAGGACCATTTTCATTTCAAAAAGAGCATTTTTAATATTTTTACCGTGTGTGTTGAACAATATGAGCATTTGGTAAATGTTTTTGTAGAACCAGGGGCATTAAGTGCAGGTATTGCCTTACCTCTTATGTGTATCATAAGATGAATGAACAGTGGTTGAAATGTAAAAGAACGTAAGTGTTCTTTTAAATAACATATTGCTTTTCTCTAATGATTGTTAAAGCACCCCTTGGAGTTGTAATTAAATAAAATTTCAAAGTTGAGTAGGAATAGTAGGGACTGTAGAAAAACTGTACCAAGTACCAAGCAGTTTCTGTAGCAGATGTTAGTTATATTTAATCTTGAGAAGTGTGGATGCTTTAATTTTTCCAAAATTTTACAATTTATTTTTAACAATTTTTAACATTTTTTCTCTATCTATGGCATAGACAAAAGCAATATTTTAGAAGTTGCATGCTTTAAGTGTTGGTCAATGCCATGAATAGCTAAATTCAAAACTATAATGAGAATTTTGTCAATGAAATTGAACCTAATTTGTTTTACAGGCATAATTGGAGAATATACTTAATATTATATGATCAGGGAAAATTATAGAATAAGCTAAGGTGTAATACCAGTCATAAACATAATCTTATTTTCCTATATTCAGTTGTTGATTGGCTAGTTTACCTCCTGGTTATTTAAATTTTCAAAAGAAACCAAAAAACATGCATTTATCCCTTATCCTCTGGAAACTGTAAATTACAATGTCATTTTAAATACAATAACTCTTGTTGTGTCAACTTGTATTTATTCTGCCTTACAATGTGAAAGATATGTAAGTTGTTTTGACATTTTTGTAACAGTAGCAGTTATCTAAGTATTTTGAAATAGCTATGGAGTGATTTCAGCTAGGTCATGCTGAAATAAAAACTGCAGATATTAACCAGAAAGTAATATTCAGACAATTATATTTGAGTCAATAGGTATGTTACAGAGTATCCAGATTTCAGATTAAAACTATAATAATGAGGAATTAATTAAGTGTAGGTCAGTTCTTGGTGATGTTTTGGATTCATTCTCAGTTAGTAAATATAAACAGCTACAAGTGAAAAATAAATGTAGTTATGATGCAGATGGGAAGGTAGACTAATTGTGTCATATTGATTTGTGTATTTGGTCACTGTTTCCAAAATACTGAGTACAATTCCAGAACGGTTTACCCAATTATAACTTTTAATAAAGTTTTTATTGACAGTGTTTCTGGCTTTCCATTCTAAAAAATGCTTTTGTTTGCAGACAAGTGCTTTTGATTAGTCAGATTTTTTTGACGGACTAAATGTTGCAGGAGATTTATGGCAAGAAAGCATTTCAAAGTTCTTTGCAAGTGAAGAACAAAGCTACTGTGATTGCCGGCTTGTTGATTTTTATTTTGGAATCTGCGTTATTTGCACAGTAAAATCAGAAATTGGCTAAAGCAGCGGATTCGTACATCTGAAGCAGTGTGTAAGCTGACAGTCACAGCAGCCCTGAGGAGTCGCAGGTAGGAGGGCTTGGAAGGTGTCCGCAGCCAGGGTGCTTTGGGAACGGGCTCTGCTGAGCAAGTCTGAAGCATGTTGAGGGCTAGTAGGCACTATTTAGATTTCTAAGCAAAATTGCTTGTTTACCACGCTTGTTGAATACAAAAGCTGTGCAGGAACTATTCAAAGTAAAAATCCAATCAAGCAATGAAGCTTTGCTAGTTCTGTGGTGAAACAGCTACATATTTAGGTGATGGCATATTGGTTTTGGGATTTGGAGTTTTTTCTTTGTTTTCTGTTTTATTTATTTATTTTTAATTAAGACTGTAGATTGTATGTGAAGTCATTTAAAGAATAATCTTCCAGGGTTTTGTCTCTTTTGTGTTTTCTGTTTTTTGTTATACAAAAGTGCATGTGACTAATGCATTTCATTCTTGCATAAATATTGCTGACCATTAGCGCTGCAGGAAATCATTAAAGATACCATGTAACTTACCTTTTTGAGGAATAGTAGAACTTTTATATAGACTTACAAATGAGAAGGCAATGGAATGAAAGTACATTTTCATTTTTTTTAAGTTATTTTAGCATTTCAAATATTATTGGCAGGAGACCCCTTGGAAAGTAAAATGATATGTTGTGAGTTGTCAAGTGTGGGTCTATACAAGACCCTACTTTAAAGACGATTGGTGTAGGAAACTGCAGAAAACTTTTTTCATTGTTTTTTCTTTGAATTTCAAACAATGTTCTCAGCAAATGTAAAAGAATGATTTCACATTTATATAGATTGTGATGTATTTATCTATTTTGGACTATTTCGGACTATTTCAAAGTATTTGATTTCTGAATAGTGCACAGTTGAGGTTGACTCTCACAATGAAAGAGCCACCTTTAGTGATGCCAGTCCTGCCAATTTCTCCTGTGGTCTGTCTGAAAATAATTTTGTAGATAAACATCTCCTTGATGTTTAAGTGTCTGAAAGTTTAACAAGCATCTCATAAGATGGATGAGGTAGTTGGAATCAGCAGAGGCTTCTCCTGATGAGAAGTTGGAGCGTTCTGTCCCTGATGCTTTAAAATGCAAGTTGCCTGCGTGTGTAAGACTTAATTCCAGAACCATAGTACTAAAATCAGGGGTTTCAGCAGCTTCAGAAGCTTTTGTTATAGTTCATCCCTATGTTAGTTTACTGCTAGCTAAGGGAAAGTAGTTTTTCATTGGAAACCCCATCAACTTACCAGTGGGCAAATCTAATTATAGATATTATTAACAATCTGAAAAAAAGCATTAAGCAATGTCCTTCTAGGAGGTTAAGCTTCAGAGAATATGCCATATCTCAGCTGCTTTAAACAGATGATGCATCCAGCAGCAAGGCAAATCTTAGGTTGAAACCAAGACTGAAAATGAAGTACTGTCTGTACTCTGACCTATTCTCATTCTGGTCAGGCCTCCCAAATTTACTTATGAGAAGACTTAAAGCAGCTGTTGCTAATCTGTGTCTTTTATCACAGGGACAGCTATATCAAAGTTAAATTGAGGGCAGGTTTTTAGTTCCTAATAAGCTATTCTTGAAATAATTTATCTTCAAATTAGTGCAGCATATAGCCAAAATATGGTTTCCTATCCTGTTTTGAGATAATTGTGACCTTAATGACCTTAATATTTGCAATCCCCTCACTGCAAAGACCTCTTCTTGTCCAAGGTATATCCCCTGAGATTTGAAGATTGTTTTGGAACTGGATGCTGCTATTTTGAGTGTTGGCTGCTTCCTTCACAGCCATGGCCTTTGTGGGGACACTGAAATTATTTGTCAGACTTCAGTTATGAACATGCTTGCAGGAGAGGAGGACATTATTAAACTGATGTTTAGGAAATATTTCAGTTATTAATCTTGCTATGTTTAAAGCAATGCAGAAATGACTTCTATTCACATGTCTCTCAGGAAGTCCTTTTCTGAAAAAAAGAATTTCTTCAGAGCTGTTAAGATGATTTACATATAAGTAGATCCTAAAAAAAAAAGTTACTAATATGACTTGGTTAGATATATTTTTAAAAAAATCTGATTTGAATTAATAAACATTGTTTTAGCAGACTTGATATCACCTGGCAGCCATTAAGCAAAGGCTTCTTAAATTGATGTCTACAGAAAATCCTAATAATGATTTCCATATAGCCACTAGGAATGATGAATTTCTAAAGTAGGAGATAATCTAATAGGGTGTGTCCTGCCTGTGACCTCTTTCCATCCTAAATGATGGGTCTCTGGCTTAAGAAATCTGTTTGTCTTAACTGTAGCTGTTTGTAAAAAGCAGTAATCTTTCGGGTAGCTAGATTACAAACCATTTAAAGCTATATGGGTTTAAAATTGTTCTCTTCGCACTTAAAGGAAAATAGTGGCAGATAATAAAGACCCTGAAGCATTGGTGTAACCAGCTCCTGCTCTAAATTAACTTTATAAATGCCTTTATTACTGCTTTTGATTTGGGGTTTTTATTATTTTTTAATGTGGAAGTTGTCACACTATGAGAGAGTACACAAGAAGTTCATAAAAAAGATAAGCTGTTTTGTGCTTTTTTGTTGAAATTTAAGCTGGCATACATACATATATGTATATGGCTTTTACTGTACTTAGCAAATCAAACAGTAGAGAATTTTATTGCTACATCGTGAAGCAAGTCTTGTACCTAGATATGAAGATTCTGTGTCCAGTGTAAATAGCAAGTGAGTAGTGTTTGCTTTAATCATTGCAAAGCTAGATTGATTACACTAATAGTGAGTTGCATAGTAAATATTTACTGCTGCAAAATGTAAGTGACCTTTTAAAGATCTTAAAATGGGAAATTTCAAGTCTTGGAAGAAGCTAGGTTTATCTGTTCTCTTTAAGCCACTGGCATAGATGGAAATAATAGTGAGAAAAGAAGAAATGAAGACAGTATGAAATGAATTGTAAACTATTTTTAAAGATTAAGAAATTATATAGAAAGTCTTTACCTCTTGTGAAACCGTTTATAAAAGGTGACATGTGGAATCCAAACAGTAAATATGAGCCTTTATTTATATGGATTTTTTAAAAAATTACTGTTTCATAATAAGGTCCTGACAGATAGGATCCTGCATATGTTGTCATCAGATCAAAAGATGATTTGGACTTGCTAATACTTCTTAAGTGAATAATTCTGCTTTCAAATAACTGTTCTGTATGTACTAATAAACATGCCTAATTTAACAAAGAAACAAAAATCGCTGAATAATAAATTCCTAATATAGTTTTCTTGATGAATTTAAAGTCTGCAGTGGACTGAGCTGACAGTGCATTTAGAAGTTCTGAATTGAAATGGTCCTCCTAAAGGTACAGACAAAAGTGCTTTGAGTTGTGCACATGTTGCATAATGTGCAGGAGACAGAAGAACAGGAATTAGAGTAGTCAAGACATAAATGGAGGCACTGTTCCCATACACCAATTTTATGGCACCAAACAGGTGTGCAAATAATGAAAACTTAAGTGGCACTTGCAGCTAATATTGTGATACAATTCTACAAAAAGGTACATGTTTTGAAGTAAATTTTGAAGGGCATTGCTGTGCATAGCTTTTCAATATCAGTAACTTCATTTTTAAAGGCCTGCCAATGTCTGCAAGTGTTTCTTGTAAATATATTTACATAGATCAGGTGACTTTTTTTTTTTTTT
>NW_010588883.1:0-17021 GCF_000705375.1 Tinamus guttatus | reverse complement strand
AAGATCTCCAGAGAAGGACTCTCCACGACCTCTCGGGGCAGCCTGTTCCAGTGCTCTCTCACCCTCACTGTCAAGAAATTTTTCCTTGATGCTTCAGTTTCTGGCTGTTTCCTCTAGTTCTGTCAGTGGCCACCACTGAAAAGAGGCCGCCCCATCCTCCTCACTGCCTCCCTTGAGGTACTTATAGACACTGATCAGGTCCCCTCTCAGCCTTCTCTTCTCCAGGCTGAACAGGCCCAGCTCCCTCAGCCTCTCCTCATAGGGCAGATGTTCCAGGCCCCTGATCATCCTTGTAGCCCTGCGATGAACTGAATTGCAGTTAAGATTTACTTAATGCGTTCCTCCTTCCTCTGTGCCTTTTTTTTTTTTTTAAACAGAATCTGTTCACAACACAACTGGGCAAGTAGGTGCACAGTCATAAATGTGAGAGTGAGTGCAAGTTCCTGAAATTAGTTCTGGTGCAGAAAGTGTTACGAGTTTCTGTCTTAAGATCCACCCTATAAAATGGCACTAAGACTTGGAGCTTTTCTTCACCATCTTTCTCTTTCACTTTTTTGACTAGTTCCACTAGAATGAATCTCATTTGAGGAAGGTTATGCAGGAAATTAAGGAAACTTCTTTCCCAGATTCCTTATCAACGAAAACTTTTGGATAGGTGTGCAAATAGTATTCCTCAAATTGAGGGAGAAGTAAGAAAAAAAATCCCATTTATTTTCACGATGTGCATTGAAAAATGAACGTCCTAATCATGATCCTAGCCAGGACCAAAGAAACTTCTGTTCAAAGAGAATGACTTATGGTTGTGGAAATAAATGTTCGGTCTTGTGCTACTGAATGCAAAGTCAGGAGCATTGTCTGAATAAATAAAAAGCAAAGTGGAACAAGCATTCAGATGCAAAGATCTTGCCTTTTAGTAAATATTTTTCATAAATATGTTTTACTTATGCTTATATAATTTTCCCTAAAGACTGCTGTAGATGAGAAAAACTGAGGTTTATATGCAATTTCTTTCTTTTTTTTGCTAGATTACAAGTTTTGGGGCTTTAGAGAATTATTAAATGAAATCTGCTGGATACAAATCTTGACTGTATGATGTTAATGATCCTTTTGGATCTGTAAGTCTGTGAAACAGCTGTTAAGAGTAATTCTTGAGTGCTCAGAAATTTAATTACTGCTTGAGACATTTTGCATGAGCAGAAGATGACTTCCCTCAGACATACTTCAAGCGGAACAAACCAGGGGCGATAGAACTGTTGTCCTAATAGAAAACTACAGCAACTGGGGGAGGGTGGGAAATCTCCTGATCAGTTGAAAATGAATGGCAAAGCATTTAGTAATGCACTGGCCCAAGTTTTTACAAACTCTGCTATTGCATATGAAAATAACACAGGATCTATTTCCTTTCAAACATACTTTTTATATTTTTAGTAAAATGAATTATTGAATTTTTTTTTTGCAGCATTTCTTCTTAAAAGAAGAGGACTTAATATCTTTCCAATTTTTTAAAAATAAAGTATCAATGTCTTTAGCATTAAATAACGTATTGATTGAAGGGAAGGGAAATACGTTGTAATAATTGTTTAGCACGGCAAGAGACTCTGATAATTTTGTGTAGTTAAACTTTTTTATAATTTGGTTTTGTTACTTAAGATTGAGCAGATGAGTCAATTTTTAAAATGTTTTCAGGTTTTTGTGATCACACAGGTATATATATACATTATAGTAGACACGTATGAAAGATTGGATTCTGTCCATTCTGTGGGGTTTAGATGCTCGCATTTATGGAACATCATAATCATCATTTTTATTGGTTGTGCCAGAACAGAGGTTGAAGGGTAACTGAGTAGGACAAAAATTATCTATTTCATATTCCTATAACAAATTTAGGTTAGAATTTAATTACATATATGAATAATAGTACAGCTGATGTGGCTAGAATTTTCTTATACTACAAAGTAATGTATATTAAGGTTGTCTATATTTCTGAACAACTGAAATAATTTTTAGGAGTATGTGTATGCAGGGTTGTTCTTAAACCCATATAAATCTTGAGGTGCTCAAGAATTGGGCTTTGGGTTCAGGGGAGGGGAGATCTTTTATTTTATTTTGTTGTATTGTATTGTATTGTATTTTATTGTATTGTATTGTATTTCTGTATCAACTAGCATGATAGTTCTGGATCAGGATTCCAGGAGTTTTAGACATGCTCAAGAAGAAAGGAAGCTCTGACCAACAGTGTGAATGCTACGGCATGAGAGAATTGCTGAGTACAGATAGCAATGCACCGGAAAAAAAGTAAAATACAGTACTGATCAATATATTATGCAATAATTATGGCTGGGCAGGACCCAATCACAAAATCGTGTGGACATTGTGTAAAAGAAGTGTTCAGAGGAGAATGGGAAGGAAGGCCCTGAGCTATTTTTGAAGGTATTTAAGAGTATTTGCTCCTCACATTGAGTGGCAACCTAAAACACAGAACTGTTGAGGTGGGAAGGGCCCTCTGGAGATCTAGTCCAACCCCCTGACCCAAGCTGGATCACTTAGTACATGGCATCTGCATCATGACTCCACAACCTCTCTGGGCAACCTGTTCCAGTGCTCTGTCAGCCTCACAGTAAAGAAGCTTTTCCTCATGTTCAGACAGAACTTCCTGTGTTTCGGTCTGTGCCTGTTGCCCCTTGTCCTGTCACTGGGCACCGCTGAGAAGAGTCTGGCCCCATCCTTTTTACACCTTCCCTGAAAATCAGTGTATACACTGATAAGATTGCTCCCTCAGTCTTCTCCATCTGGAACAGGCCCAGTTAATGACAGATGCTGCTGTTCCTTAATCATCCTAGGAACCCTTTGCTGGGCTATCTCCAGTAGTTCCATGTCTCTCTTGTATGGGGAGCCCAGCAATGGACATAGTACTCCAGATATGGCCTCACCAATGTGAAGCAGAGTGGGAGAATCATCTCCTTCACCCTGCTGGCAATGCTCTTCCTAATGCTGGCCCCAAAGACACATTGCTAGTTTATGGTCAGCTTGTGTACCAGGACTCCCAGATCTTTCTCCACAGAGCTGCTTTCCAGCAGGTCAGTCCCCAGCCTGTGTTCTCAGTTCTGTGCACTCTCTAGGCGCAACACTCTCCACTTCCCTTTGTTGAATTTCATGAAGTTCCTTTCTATCCATCTCTGTAGCCTGTTGAGGTCCCTTTGAATGGCAACACTCGTGTATCAGCCATTTCTCCCAGTTTTGCATCATCAGCAAACTTGCCGAAGGCACGCTCCTGTCTCACCATCCAGGCCACTGATGAGTTAGTTGAACAAACTCGGACCTAGTATTGACCCCTGAGATGCACCACTAGTTACAGGCCTTCAGCTAGACTTTGCACCACTGTTCACAATGTTCTGAGCTTTGCCGTTCAGTAGTAAAGAGAGAAAGCAAAACTGAAAACTGATGCATTGCTGGCTTGTCAGAGCTTTGGATAGGTGATCATAGGATTCCTGTGATTATCACAGGGAATCAACCATGCAGCTCTGAAAGTGGAGATGACCTATGATTGAGACTTTACAAAACAGTTCCAAGCAGCGACATGCTTGGGTGGTAAGATTGGGAAGGGTTCGTCATTGCATCACCATTCTGGACAGATGTCACCCAACAAAGTTGTTGTCAAGGCTCAAGAAAGAATGTTGTCACATTGTGAGGTAAGAGGAAGCTGTCCCTCTCCATTCACACTCCCGATCTCTTTGTCCTGGATATCTTTGAGCCATTATGTCTCTGCAAAAGTCTGAGGTTCTGTGTGGGTGTGAGAGAAGTCAAAGACTGTTCCCAGGCTATGAGCTTGAGTGTTGCACAGAACATTGTGGTTTTTGAAAATGGCTGAAAAGTAGCAAAGAAGGGAGGTAGCTCAGAGCTCAGTTTGTTTTGATTTAGCCATGCTAAGCTTGAGGTAATAACTGTTATGCATCTCTGATATGGATTTAAAAGTAGATCTGTGGTTCATCAGCACAGAAGAATGTCTGTGAGGTGGGATAGCCCAGAGATAAGGAGTAGCAGTAAGGACCAATGACAAATCTTGTGCTGCTGAATTCCTGCCACCTTCAAAACTGTACTGGGAATAAAGCAGAAGAGATAATTAGAGAGGAATCTGGGGATGAAATGGAAATGAAGAATGGAGAGAAGTTCAGCAAGTTCAACAGTGGTGAAGGGTCCTACAGGTCAGGGAGGATGAGGATGGAGTACTCCTGAGTTTTTGCTTAGAGCAGTTCACTTGAGGCTTTCTTTTGTAGTAATGCATGTTGAGAACAGCATCTATTATTTCTTCAGAAATCTCTTCTGAATCAAATGCATAATGGCATTTGATTTAAAAAGAGGAAACCATTCTCCCATCAGCTTATTCCAGTGATTCAACAGGAGATGCAGACATACCCCCTGAAGAAACATGAATTATCTACATTCTAGCATCTGGGAACAATCTTCTTTATAAAACTAGAAGCAGAGTTTTGAATATAATGACATTATTCTAATGATGATTTGTCGATACTGCAGGATATCATTAGTCATTCTGGAATCTTTATAAGCATAAATGTTTTCTCAAAATAGTTTAAATGTTTAGAAAGTCTATTACAGCAGTCTGACATGAAGCAGTACACTTGTTTTGTTGGAATTGAGCATGTTGAAATTTTAAATTTGTATAGAAAAGAATTATTAGTAAAGGAACATCCAAATAAATAAGAGAACTTATTAAAATATTTGCTGAAATAATATTCCCTTGAAAAGATGTGTTGCTGTATTCAGGTTTATCGAGATCATTCTTCAAATTGTTTTTGTCTGCTATTTAAGTAGCAGAGTGTTAACAGTGTATGGAATAATGTATGCCAGTGTATACACACAATTTCTCAAATCTTTGCTTTTCTAATGTTCTGTTATCTTTGATTGTTCAAATTCTGCTCATGTTGCAAATTGCAAGCATCAGAAATATCTTGAAAGTAAAAGCTGAAAATATGAGTGTAAACCTTTTTAAAGTTAACAAAGTTCTGAAGTTCCATGTTCAAGTGTTCATATGAACTGTGAGGCATCAACAAACTTAAACTTAACACGGCATTAGTGAATGATTTTCTTAATAAGCACTTCATCTTGTCTTTACATACATATATAAGAGAATAATTGAATTTACTACATTTAATGGATCTATTATATTTTTGCTACAGTACCATTTTTACTTAAAATTATCTTGTCCTGTCTATCTTCCTGTTGATATAGGTTTGTTCTGTAATGTTTTCACGGTATGTTTTTATATAAAATATCACTACACTAGTGACTTTTTTTTTTCTATGTGGTAATAGAAGCTAATAAATTATTTTATTGAAGTTGTATGAAACACTTGGAAGTATTTTAAGGATTTCTTTCCTTCTTTCCTTTGCTTTACCATAGCTTTGTTTTATTGCTGTACTACTTTTGGAACACAGCATATATTAACTATAATACTACCAAATATTGTCTTCCAGATTGGATACCTTTTTTCTTACCTAATCATGCTTTTACTCATGACTGAGGAGAAAGGACATGGCAGAGTGAAATTTATAATACTCTTAGGTATAGAAAAATAAACGTCTTTAGAGTTTTAAATGCAAAGATGCGCTATCATCAGTTTTGCAGAAAATATTTTGATCCCTTATGATGCAGCACTATATTTGTCAATTAACTAAGCTTATTTAAAATGAGTTAATTATTATCTATGATATTTTACAATGCATTATTTAGGTCAATTCTTCTTCATACCATATCACATGCTTTATGTATAAGTAAAGACTATATGCTGTTCAAAAGCATGTGTGCACAAAATTTCATTATACAGCTAATACTCTTCCTTGACTATTTGGATGTGCACTGTATGTCAAAAGTACATACAGATAAAGTCATTCCTTTTTAAATATATATATATATGTATATATATATATGTATATTTGGGAACTTCTCTCCATTTTTTTAGTCATCTTTACATTTTTTTTAAACTGTGGCTACAGATTAAGTGCTGCACTTCCTTCCCCCCTGCCCCAAATATTAGCTTTCTGGTATGTCTGTCATATTCTAGAAGTGTTCAAATTATATAATTTTAGATGACTAATTTTTTGTGGAGTCCATATACTGCCTATATGATTTCTCATAAAGTTCAGAAGGCATTTGTTTAAACTAAAATCATAGTTGAATTAAAAATTAAGTGTCTTAGTATTTAAATATTTATATTTTGGAGAGAAAATTACTAGTATTTTCCATGATTTTTTCTTTTGCTGAGACTGCTAATTTTGTGAAGACAATTTTGGGTCTTACTAAAACCTCATGCTTAACACTGCAAAATAATCTTGTTTTTCAAAAGTTTTTTTTTTAATAAGTTGCTACATTTTAAAATGAAAATGAAGTGTTGTTAAGGGGAAGAAAATGCTTAGTATCTTTGTATTCTGATTTATTATACAGAAGGCTGTTTTTTAACAAAAAGGGCTTTTTTTTTTCTTTTTTTCCCTCCAATATTCTCAGTCTCTTTTGATCATTGATCTGGGTGACCCCATGCTCAGGGGTTTTTTCTTCATTTGACATGGACAGATTTTTGAAGTATAGCTCTCCTTTGGAAACCTTGGGCAGTTCCACTTGACTAACCTGTGATCTAATGAGCAGTAATGCAGGGTTACAGTGACCATTTTGTTTGCTTTGAAGGAGGATGGCTAGACAGGGAGTGGGAGAGAGGCGGTGTCTGTGGAGAAGAAAGATGCAGGGTGATCGAACAGTGTGAAAAAGACTTGTTAGCCCACATTAGTGTGCCTGATTTACTTCACAACAGGTCAGCAAAGGCCAAAGGCAGGCTTATCATTAAATTGCAAAGCTGAAAATCCCGGTATTCAAAAGCATTCAGATTTCTGAAAGTTGTAAATTAGAAAGTTTGTGGCTCATGTTGAATTTGCCAGGAAGATATACCAAAGTACCAGCTTCTTTCAAACATGAAAGTTACATTATAAAATCATGCTGTAAATATAAAATCAGCTTTTTAAAGTACTTTCATGGTTGACTGTTTTACAATGAGACTGAGTGCGAAAGAAAGGCCAAACACTAACAAGGTCGTTGCACTTTCTTTGAGAGCCCTGGGGATCCCTTAATTATGTGCCCGTGCTGCTTATTTTGAGAGCTATAGAGTGTATGTGTGCGTGTGTTTGTATAATATAAAAATTTTATATAGGTACATATATAAACTTCATATAGGTACAAACATATGTATATGTTTGTGTGTGTGTGTATGTATATAAAAAGTTCTAGCACTGGTAGCCTAGGAATGTGGTTTTCTAATCTGTAGTATATTCTGATTTTTTTTTTCCTCGTGTCCCTTATAATTTTTCTTCACATGAACATGAAATGCCAGACTAGACTTCATGAAATTGATCATTGTATGAATGTGAATTTATCTTACATTTAAAAATGTAAAAAAAAAAAAAAAAAAGGAAAAAAAAAAGTCTTCCTATTCTGAAGAAACAATTTTCCCAAGAGTGAATGTTGCTTCATGACATGTGAATCGGACTTTGACAGCTTGTCTTTAAGACAGGCTAATATACTCCATTGTCTTTGTTAATATTTGTGTATTTCTTATGGCTGCTTTGCAACTGTGAAAAGAAGAAGTTGGTGCTACCTTTTTCTGAATTTATTTTTACTCCTTTTTCCTTTTCTTAATTAGCAATGGCCTGAACCTCGGTGATTTGAAGAGTACAACTAACATGTTGAATATGCTTTCACTCTGTTGCTTTGATAGTCTTTAACTCATAGCAAACTCTTGCCATTGCTATTTCTGATCTGGCAAGCATTAGTAGAAATGGAAGTGCAACCTTTAGCTATATTATCATTGTGCATTGAAGCAATAGGTAATAAAACAAATGGGCGGTCTTAGGTGGGGTAAGGTACTTTTTTTTCTGTCTGCTACCAGAAGTTTTCAGTAATTGATTCTTACTCCTGCTGGCTGTCAAAAATCACTTTTCCACAATTGGCATACAACTGTGTTAACTTTTAGATTATCCTACAGGGACTGTTTGTTGTCTTGATCTTTCTGTGTCTCATTAAGATTAGTAAATATACAAAACTAAATGATTGAAAGTAACTCACCATAAGTGAGATAACTGTTATTACCTGACTTTAGGAACTTTGCTCTTCTGGTTCATTCAAATAATTTCCTTGACATTAAGGGAGTGTCTTTACTTTGTTTAAAGGAAACCAAAGACCATAATATATGTCTGGCTAATTACACTGAACATTGGATTTTGTTTAGTAATTGCATTTGACTTTGTTTTATTATGTGACACTAGATTATTTTTGGATTGTCTTTGTTCTCTTTTGTTTGCACTGTATGTATGTTTCAGTTTTATCTCCTGGTAAACTTAAGTGACAGCTGAACATAGAACACACAGTACACTTTGTATGCAATGCTGTGTTTCTTAACTATCTTTCTTCTGAGCAATTTTGGCACTTTGAAGTATTCCAGTGATTTATGTATTAAAGGGGAAAATTCTTATAATTTAAGTTAGAAGACAAACATCTTTCTATCTAAATATGCCAGTCCTAGTTTGTAGAATTAATTTAAAATTAAAATTTTGATATATAATTTTTTTTAGGAGTCAAGACACTGGAACAGTACTTCAAATTTGGCTTAAAACCAGAAGTGAATCTAAGAGTAGATTTATTTGCCAATACTGCAATTCACAGATAACAAAAGAGTTGGTATTCCTTACCCCATTTGATGAATTTAGAAAAGCAATAGAAATATATAAAAATGTATTTAGATATGGATAACTTTTGCAGTCTGAGCTCTTTTGTTTTTCTTTAAAAATAAAAGTTTGCTGCTATAAAAATTGTTTTTTCATAAATCACTATCTATTGTATGAAAAGACTTTTACAATCTCTTTTGGCATGTATTGCTGCTCAGTTCAGGAAAACTGAGGGGGGAGGGGAGATATTGCCAAATTACGGTTTTCAGAAAATGTTGCTTCTGATTCATTATTGCTCTCTAAGAAACATTTCTTTAAAAGTAGAGAGGTTAACTCATATCCTGAAATGCAACAGAGAAGGTTTTGCTGTTCATGTTGTCTGTCATGATATGTAACCTGCAGCAAAATGCGATACTTGAGGCGAAGATACAGCTGCTGCAGGTTAACTAGTTAAAAACAAATCTTCCATGTCGTAAAGTTGTGATTTAAGTCATGTCATGGACAAGATGGAAACAGTAATGTCTAGTAAAATGTGAGAAACAAAATATAAAAGTAGTTGAAGGTGCTCTTTTCCTAACGAAAATGGGTGTGCTTTCTTTTACTTCTCTTAAGTCACTTCTTATGTCTCCAGGCTATATCTTGGAACACATCTCCAAAATGTTCTAAACTGGGAATGAAGTAGCCTGATATGTTGCATGAAAATGAAGTGTTTTGCTATGCCAATGAAGTCTAACAGTTCAAAGTTCAGAACTATAAAATGGGCTTAAAATACTCCCCAGATATATTTGACTAATTCTTCCTTTGGAAATTATTCCTTCTGTGCAACAGGAAAAAAATATTGCTTAACGAAGATAGTGAATACAACAATGCCACTCTTCCCCTGCATAAATTAGAAAGTGGTGGTGGTAATACTATGTCTGGGAAGGGAAGCAAAAATGCATACTTGGATATCCCATTGCCTGCTGTTGTAGGGCTTGTGCTTGCCAGCAGTTTCTGGCAAGCTTATTCCTTCCAAACTCTTTCCAAGCTCTCCAGGCATTCAGAAAGTCTTTTTGTCTCTGTTAGTCACCTCTCCCTTACATGTAAGCATAGAAGGAATGATTATTGTCTGAAGAACTGCCTGTTTTGAGATTGGGAAAATTGAATCCAGCTCTTTGTTTTGCTGTGTGTTTGTTGTTTACTTGGCAGCATGGTTGGGTTAGGAAGGAGGCTGCTGCTCCCACCCCGGTAAAAGCCTTGGGGTCTCCTCTTTTGGGTAGCAAGGCCTGGGATCTGGCTCATGTGTTTTGTGCAGATGGAAGGCAGCAGATCATCAAGTCTCTGACCCATATGCAGAGGGATCGAGGATCCAGAAGGGAGCTGTGGTTAAAGGGTAGGTCAACCAAGTGATGTCTCTGTTTTAGATAGAGCCTTGCCATAAGATTGTTAGAAGTCCAGGATGTCTAGCAGCGGGGTGTATGAAACCTCTCTCTATTTATTTGCTCTATTTTGAGTCCACTCCTATGTGTAGGCCATGCATGTATCTGAATCTCTCTAAAGCCTCTGAAGGTGAAATGAGGGGTATGTTTTAAGTATCTCTAGATCAAAAGTGTTATGTAGAAGCTGCAGCCGTAACTGGCACCCTGTGCGGATGGGGTAGCTAAGGACAGTGTACTGAAATACTGATGTAGAGAATGAGATGGAGAAGGGTTGGAGAGGGGCAAAAACAAAGATTGCAAAGAGGAGGAACTTGAGTAATGTCCTAGCACAGGTCATGGCTGAAGGGAGATTAGAACTCTGACTTCTTGAATGCAAAACATTTTGCAAGACTGTCCTCAGGAAAGTTCAGACACACAAAACACACAAAAACTGAGTTAAAGTATGCTGAGGCTATAAATCATCTACTTAGACTATAAATCTTCATACAAGAGAATGGTTTACACCTAGGACTGCACTGTGTCTTTCTTCGGCTGCTTGTCTCATGCATCTTGCTCAGGAGACCTAAGTCTTTAACACAGTGGAGTATTTTAACATCTCAGTGTTTAATATATGTTTGACGTCTTTTAGGTAGGTAAACAGCCTCAAATTCATTTTAGATGAATTTAAGCATACGTGGACTCTTGTCTACAACCATGAAGCTTATGGCCATCTAGTTTTGTTGGTTCAAATAGAAGTTTGGATCTAAAGTAGGAGTTAGGCAGCTTAGTGCAAAAGATTGGAGAAGCATCAAGGAGAACATGTTGAGGAGACTGTTGTCTCCCAGCTGGTGCTCTCACTCTATACTCTCTTTATCTCCTTTTCCAAGATGTCTGTAATTCAGTCAACATCCTAGCACCTTTATATGTGCTGAAGCCTGACAGATAAAAATTAAAGAATGGTGACATGAATTACAAGAACTCCAGTCATAAGGTATCCTGAACTTGCACATATGTTGTTATTATAGTCCTGGTATTGTCTCCTCTAATTGGAGCAGTTATAAGAATTATTTAAGTAGTAAAATAGTATGACAGTTTTCTAGTAAATTATTTCAAATTCTCTGTACTCTGAAAAGTAGTGATCAAATGCTGAAAAAAATGTGCTAAAGTTATCCACGGAAATCATTAGTTGATTTTAATGCACCTCATAATTGTTTTAATTAAAATTTATTATGCACTTATGAGGCCGAGTTTACATTTTGATTTTATATACAAGGCATTTTAGACTATTTACATAACGTGTCAACTTGTAACTTGCTTGACAACAGCAGCTGCAAGTTAATTTACAGAGGTAATGGTATTGCTTTGACACCTGAGCCTGGTGTCACAACCCTTGAAAAAGACTTTGCTGAGCAGTTTATCAGCTTGGATTCTCTTCTTTTGTGATAATTCAAAATAAATATAGCAGTGTCAAATTCTGAAATGGCATCCCTGAGTTAGCCCTAATAGATAGGTAATATGTATGTCCTAATTAGTTATGTGTTATTAGAAAAGTTTTGTTATCTTTTGATCCTGATTATTTTAATAATTTTGGGTTCCCTTGTTTAACTGCATGTTCTTGTTGGTGTTTGCATTCACCTTTGGGTGGTTTTGTGTATTAAAAGAAAAAGAAAAAAAATCTACCCATAGAATAGTTTAGAAAGATCAAAGATTCCTTATACTTGCTTTAATAGGGAGGGGAAAAAAAAGAAAAAAAGGTTGATGGTAGTTTGCATAGTAGAGTGGTTTGCAGGCTCTTTTTCTTGAAATGCAATCCTGCACGTTTCCAAAGAAGAAAATGAAATCCTTGAATCATATTCCTTGTTCTTTTTTAGTCTTTAATTGCTGTTTCATCAGTTATTTTGTTTTCAATTCAAAATGATGTGGCTCTTCAGGAGTCAATTTTATGGGAGACTTGCAAAGATTGGTATAAAGTGCTACTGCTGAAAAGTGTGGCAATCCTGTACTTAATACAGAATTTGCAGCTTTAGCTCCACAAAAAACACAGCAAGAAACCGATGTAGTCCTATAAAAATGCAGAAAAACTCTGCCAAAGTCTTGCAGAACACCACAGGATTCCATAAATTTAGCATTTTTCAGCTGACTGCACTCTGGGCAACTGCCCTCCCTCTTCAACGGAGCTGGATCTGTGAGGGACCATGAGGCGTGCAGCTTCTATCAAATTTTTCTCTATTGCATCTTCAGACTTTTCTTAGATGACTGCTCTGTGCAATGATCAAAGAAATGTGTATATATATATATATTTAAGCTGCAGCTTTTGTTACTGGGACAGATATGAAATGTTACTCATCGCCATAATGGTTACGCTTTTCTTATTTGAAAGCACTCTGAAAGTCTCAATTCCTGATGATAGGAGGGGAAAATGAAGTCTTTTATTGAGAAGGTTTATTGAGCAGCTGTCTAATTCTTGGCCATTGGAAACAGTGGTCCTTCAAAAAGATTTGATGAGTTTGTCACCTTACTATTTTAACTCCCTCTGAGTTTAAGCTGAGTCTATACACAGCCTTTTAGTAGAGCTTTTTCTGCAGAAGTGTTATAGATGCCACAAGCAGTCATGCTCTTATACAGGAGCTTGGAAGTGTTGAGGCCAATCAGCAAAATAAAACTTATATTATCATTGTGATTTTCCTTGCCAGTCTTCGTTCAATATGAGAAGCTTTCTAAGAACCCCATAGTACTTCCCCTTTAAATTCTGTGTTGCAAGGTTTTATTGTGCCACAGTACTGTATTTTAGGGCCATATAAGCTTATTATTATTATGTATATATTTAATTTCATTGTACCATGATAGCATTACTGTGTACACATAGTAGCTAAGATGTTGTCTTGGAGGGGCCAAGCTACATGTCTCTCATACGTCATCTCTGAGGCTATTGTTAAAAAAGTTGTTTATTTTGTGTTTTATAGTAATAATCTCCTGCTTATCTTTGCAGAACCAGGTATTTCATCATCTTATCTTTAACAGACAAATGATGAGGGAGAAGAGATGAAGAAAAAAAATAATCTTAATTTTTTTTCTCCATGGAACTTATTCTTCAGCAAGAATAATATTTACAGACCAGGTATACCAGCTAATGCCACCTAGCATTAGGTGGGCAGAAGAGTGCTAAAAAGCAGAAAATGAGCTGTGCTTGCCTCTTTGACTCCAAGAAAAAAATCACTGTGCCAACTGTTATGTGAAAATATCAGCATTGAAAATTTAGTGCCAGAGGCCTGAGCCTCACCTGTCTGGTGTCCTGCAAATCTATTTTGGCGATCGCTGTACTGCACAAATGTGTGTCTGAGAGCAATTATATTTTTGCCCAAGAATACTGAAAAAAATAGGTGCATGTGTGTCGTGGAGTTACTGAATTCTTTAAAGATAAAGACAAAGGCCACCACAGAAGCAAATTAAAGCCCCTGGGAGCTGACGTGGTTATTGAAAGCTTTTTTCCACACAGCCCTACCATAAAGGAATTTATGATCAAAGTTTTGTCTGAGCACAACGCGGTGGCATGGCTAAGCATCCAGATTAGGGATTGGCAAAGTTCATCACTTGTTTTTCAGTTGTATTTTTTCCTATGTGGCTAGCTTCCTGCAGGGACAAAAGTGGTTTGCACCTTAAGGCAATATGCTTTACCTGGGGCTGGCTTTTAAGATTACTTGTAACTTTAGCTCTTGAAAACAAACAGAACAGCTCTCTCTTCCCTCCACCAACCCCCCCCCCAAAAAAAAAAAAATAAAAAGAAACTATTTCCTGAATTGTTTTAGATCTCTATTTCTTGCATTCTGCTTTTTGGATTTCATAATATTTATCCATCTAGAGCTGCTTGTCTGGGGCAATGCCACATAAAGTAAGAAGCTTCTGTAAATTTATGCACTTGATGACTATCCAGCAAAATCATTAAATGCCCATCACCCACATTTTTCAAAATTCAAAATGTTTATGCAGTAGGATTTTTAATTGCTAATTGTTTTTATTTTCTACTCTCTGCAGAAAAATCTTATTTTGAAAATATAATATAATTCATCATAAAAGGTAATTATAATTTCAGTTTCTTCATGTAGCTGTACGTGGTTTGCTTTAATGAAAGAGAAACACTTGGGGGGGAGAGAAATTGAGATGAGAAATAAATGTATTTTACAGTGGAAGAAGTCATTAAAATTGCTCTGGAGTGGATTTAGATGTTAGCAAATTCAGGTTCCTTTACTGTCTGTTGTAAAGGTGCTGTATAACTTTGTGGAAGTCACTTCTGCCCTTCAGCTTATGCCTGTGTAGAGAAATTCTATAAAAACTCTGGGATTATAATGACAATCTGAAGTTTTGAATAATGAGGAGACCCAAGTACAGTTGGAAGAAACACAGTTCTCTTAAAATATAGTCATGCCAGTGTACTTTGGAATTTTAGAAGGAGCTTTAGAAAATGCTGTCCCATGGTGTGATGAAAGCAACGTGAACAATCAGTCAATTTATGTTTTCTGCCCTGAATGACCATGGGAAATGGGAATATTTGCTTAAGTCCTGTATATGTGTTTTGCAAGAAGAATGCATTCGAAGCTAAATAATGGATTGCAAAGACGGCCTTTTGAGCGCGTTGAAAGGAGGAAATCACAATAGAGGTCCCCCTCTGCTGGCAGAGATTTTCATGTTCCAGACATTGCAGTGTCTTGAGACACTGACATAGTCAGTTGAGTGCGAACAGGTTTATGCAATAAAAAAGCTGCTGATATACAATCTTAACTATTAGTAATCTAAACATTTGAAATGAAATTCAGTACAATGGAAGTTATCAAGTTTCCTGTCTATTCAGTTCAACCCTGACACATAAGGAATTCACACCAAGTATCCAATAGAGGATGTGTGCTATATTCTCAATTTATCTTCTACCTAAGCTGTGACACGACTAAGCTTGTGATTTACCCATTTCAGTGCTGGTTAGTAGCTTTGTGCTGGTTAGCAGCCCTTTGCGCTTATCCCTTTTAAAAGATTTCTTTCAGTTCAGTTTAATTAATAATCTACTTTACAATATACTTGTATGTATGCCTGTCAAGAGAATTTGTCAGGTACTTCTTTCTTCTGGGAAAAGTTTGTACCAAATTTTGTGTGTATCCTTTGGATACTCATGAAGAAGAATGAAAATTATAGGGGTACTAGAGAAAACGGAAATAAATGTTCATGCTCAGAAATGCCTAAAATGATCTACTCAAAGGTGAACCACCAAGGAAACACAAACAAAAAAGCCATCTTAAGTGAATCTGTAGAGAGGACTTGCATGAATTCCTACTCCGTTTTATGTTTGCCCTGCACATGTTGTGAATTTTTTCCTGACATTGTGTGTTACTTTTCCCTTCATCCAAAAAGAGAGAGCCTGTCAGGAAAATAAATGTGTCTGCTGCTTCTTTCCAGGTTTTCTGATTTTCTTCAACATAATCTTTTCATATTTTTTTCCCCAAAAGCAGGAGAGAAATAAAATGTTCAGCTTCAGATTTAGTGTTCAATAAGATGATGAATCAGTAAATATTAAAATATAATGCATGTTGTGCATGGTTATTTACCTTTTCGTGTGAAATAAAATGCAAGTTGTATCTTCTTTTCATAGAATGCATACCAGGGTTTTAGGTGGAGAAATGTATTCTAAGAATAAATAATTTTGGTGTGGCAAATGTTAAATACTTGGAATAAATTTTATAATCCATTTCAATAATTTTTTCTTATGAATATAATTAAAGATCAATTATAACTGTAAATCAAATCCTGTATATATCCGTTATCCATTATATGCATGTATTTATATACTAATACAGAGCGAAGAGGATGAGTTGCTGTGAGCCTTGCATGCAAAATATACAGCAAATAACTTTATTGTAGTAAAGCACTGAATGTTAGCTTGCTTACTTACACTAATGCTGTGTCTGTGTGTATATAGCCTGTGTAAATGGGACACTGGGCTTGCTCTCCTCTATAAATATAAATCATAACAGGAGTGTGGATGAATTTAATGAAATTAATAAGCATGGTTGATCATTCAGCTAAACCTGGGTGAATGTACCTATGCCAAAAAAGGGACAATATCTGCCAAAGGGATTTTCAATTTCTCTTATAGGATGAGAAGTCTTAGAATTCTTATAAAATACTTCCGTAGTTTTTTATTTTTTTAAAAATGGGAAGTGATAGGCAGTGTTTTCTCTGCCCCTTCCTCCCCCACCCTGGTGGTTTTGTACTAGTTGAATGGTTTTAATATCAAAGAAAACTTATAGAGTTTTGCCACAAAATCGTTTTTTTATATATTTATTAATACTTTTGGCTTTATAAAGGCCTTGTTGGTCATATTCACTGTTTATTTGAGAAAAACAGATTTGCCTTAACCACTTAATTTGCTGTTATATAGCTATTGATGCCCAATGTGCATGTTAATACCTGTTAAGTTTATTAGGTCTTTATCTTAGTATGTCTGTTTTGTTTCCTCATGTCAGATTTAAATTATGAGCAAGTGTGACTTCTGAACCTCCAGATTTATAATTGCATTACATGGTGTAAGTTAGTATCTGTTGTTTTATTTTGGTCTGGAAAGCTAGCTTTCAGGTGGAGTATTTTCTCATTGAGCTATCACTAAGCATAAAGAATTATTGCTATAAGTTTGGTTGTGGTTGCAGTTTTAAGGATAGTTTCATTTTGGTTAATTTTCTTAGAAATTATGAAATTATTTTAACAATTTTCTGTTAAGTTTTAAGGGTGGCTATGCTGAACTTGATTATGGGTCTTGACTGTATATTGGATTTTAGTATAAACTGTTGAAGTATAGAGTTGACTTGAGAATTTGGCTACTCCTATGTGCATAGTGAGTTCAAAATTATCCCTGTTTATA
>NW_010588882.1:91426-105466 GCF_000705375.1 Tinamus guttatus | reverse complement strand
ATTGCCCACTTTGAATATTCCCAAGGTACTGTCCCCATGTTCAAATGAATCTGACACTTACATCGTGTAGTAAGTTTTTTCTTTTCTTTTTTTTTTTTCCCAGTGTGACACAACTGAAACTTTATGGGCGAAATAAAGGCTAACAGAAATAAAGAAAACAGAGGAGAAAAGAGCATAGGTCAAAACATTGTTTGTTTTCAAGGGTTTATGCTGTACTGCTATTCAAATACTTGTGTAACTCCTCCTGCCCCTGCCCAACACGCATGTCCATGAGGATGTTTGTGAATAGTGAGTAAAAAGGGGCATAAACATGGTCAAACCAAGCAGGTGCTCAAAATTCAAGTACATATTGCAAGCAGTGCTTTGCAGATTTCAGACAGCTTAAGCACTTTGCCATCGTAATCAGAGACCTGAAGCCCTCTTGTGCTACAGGCTTGTAAGGGCACTGACCCATGGCATTCTGGATGGCTAGTAGAGTATTTCAGAGAAATGTCAACAGCAAGTTGATATATTTATTGAAATTTTTCTTGGTTCTTGATTAAAAAAAAATGTGAAGCATCTCAAGCAAGTGGCTGAAGAGTTTGCAGTTATAAGAAGCATACTTAGAAAATCCAATTTATTAACTAACTGTACTATTTTTACTTTTTTATTTTTCCTTTTTTTTACTTTTTATTTTTACTTTCTTATATAGTAAGATAGTAATAAAGGTAATCAAGAATCTAAAATTTGAAACTAGGAAGTCAGCATCTGTCCAGGTTCCTTCTGACGAAGTTCACAGGTCTTCACACTCAGTAAATCCTTTCCAACAGGCCCTTCATCTCCAAAGCAAGCAAGGCAAGTTTATTTTACACTGAACTTATCTTTAGTTTATGGTTTGTTTGCTTTATATCTTGGTTATATATGTAGCATCTTATTTGTGGATTTTATTCTATTTATTATACTAGAAATTCAGGATTCCAAAAATTAGCCCTGTAATCCTAGAAAATCTACCAAGACTGATCTGTTACCACAAGTTAGAAATGTTAATTATATTTTTGTTTCTTTTTTTTCCTTTTTCTTTTTTTTTTGTCATTAGCAAGATTTCAGGACAGAAATAGTAGACAGTGCTAAATATGGTGCTGCTGTACACTTCATTCATTAAAAGTCACTTACTGAATATTTATAGATTTAAACATGCAGATACACACATAAACAAAATACCCTGTAATGTTACTTATGTGCCAAGCTGTACTGCAAAGAATGGGTCACTTGCCAGAGTGAAGTTCTGCAAGGAATAAGCAGATGGTACAATAGACAAAGCAGAAAGAAAGCTTTTGATCATATCTGTTCGCTGTGTTACCCAGTGGAGCTGCGATTATGTTTCCTTTATAGCAAAGAAAGCCATTAAATAATTTACTTAACTCTTATGCTATTGAAGTTGTTCCAGAGCCTAACAGCACAATGGTGCCTTTGGACTCCAGCACTATTTAGAATGCTTTGTTCATTAAAACAGGAGAAGGACTTTCATTCTTTTTGTGTGTTGTGCACCGTATGTGTTCTCTGCAGCTTTGTAGATCTTGCTATGTTGAAACAGATAGTGTTGGCTCTAGGGCTTTCACTGCTTAAGGCAAATTGGAAACAATCCTTACCAATGAGAACACTAAATGATCAGATGTTTTTGGAACATTCTGTGTGGATACAGGTCCTAAAGCATCTAGGAAGCTTTAAGCTTTTCTCTGAATTGTGTCAGTGAAAGAAAACATCTTGTACAAACTGGGTAGCAAGTGTATTGATGATTGTGTTGAAGTCCCTAAGAGAATCAAAGCACAGAATTTGATAGAAAGTATGTCAGGAAAGAAGCAGGTATTCTTTTTAGAAATGGGTACAAATGACAATAAGAGAACTTCTGCAAATGCACTAAGGCCACAGGAAAACAAAGGCAGGCATTTTCATCTGACAGGGAAGGAGAGCAAATAAATCTTTAAGAAAAGCTTAGTTACAACAGGGTAGCTAGCCATGTTCAGCCTAATGAGGGGATAAGATCACAGGCCAGAACATGTGTAAAACATCTTAAAGAGTATTTTATAAGAAAAACATATCCACAGCACAGTGCTTCCCAAAAGTGTATCTGTTGATACTCTAGGAATGAATGAGAGCAATTCCTGAGCAAATAACTTGGAGAACTCTTGCAGAACAGAAGCTGGAAAATAGCAAAGGTTATATGTCTAGCTAGACCACTAGGACTTGGAAAACTATGTCCAAGCCAACCTCTTTTCAAATCAAAAATTTCAATAAAGATAGTGAAAGAAATTATTAAACAATCAATTTGTGAGCAAAGAAAATGCATGTAATAAAGCCAATGAAACTATATTTGTCAAAAACCATTATGTCAGACCAAGCTGTTTTTCTACTTGACAATGTAACTTACCTGCTGAATAACAAGGATGGAGCAAATATAAGGTATACCCATATGGATTTAGGGAAGCATTTCTGTGTCTCCTCAGCAAATCAGGAAGCTGTAGGTTTTGAGGAAATTACTGTAATGTTTTGCATCTAGGGGCATAGGACATCAAACAAGGAAAGAGGACAGTCACTTCACAGAACAGAATTAAAGCTTGAAATATTCTCAGTAAACTGGAAGATGATAGCTAAAATCAAAGAGCTCAAATTCAACCCAACCTTACCCATATGCTATGCTTGAGAGAAAATTGTATACAGAATACTGTATATACATACTGTAGAACAAGCTGTTAGGATGCTTATAGAAAAATTGCTAAAAAGTGATCCTCAGGTTATGGAAAAACAAGTCAAGAATGTGACACTTCTGCTAGAAAAAAAAAAGGTCTCTTTTTTGTCTTTTTTTTTTCTTTTTTCTTTTTTCTCTTTGCACTGCAAAATAAAGAAGGCCTTGGGTAAAAAGAGGTACTTGAACTACTCTTCAAGCACAGGAATGAGATCAGGTCTCATTCTGAGGAAAGTAATTGAGAAACTGGGGAAAATTACATAGGACAACAACAGGAATAAGTTATTAGAAAATGTAAACTTTGAAGAACGTCTAAAGGACTTGATACTAAGTTTAGAAAAAGAAAACTTAAGACAGAATTTGATAACAGCCTTCCTGTATGTAGCAAGTTTTAATTAAATGAAGGTCAATTGTCTGTCATGTCTATTTAGTGATGGATCGGTCTCAGCAAAGGCAGTCTGGCTGTGTGTTAGGGCAGGCTTTCCCATACAGAGGTACTGTAGCAATGGAACTGACTATTGAGGTATTTTTAGGGAGCTCTTTAATTGGAGTTTTCTAAAACGGTAAGACAAATACCTGTTATCAAAATTAGGAGTATTCATTTTGAACATGTCCGGTTTCTCTTTGGTTCCTGTAGGCTTTAGCAGTGTACTGCAGCAGGGAGCTCCACAACTTAGCCACATGAGATATAAAAGCAGCAGCTCCCTTGTCTTCTTCGTATCTGTTCCCAGCTAATTGCATTTGATGCCTCCTGCTCCTGTACTGGAAGAAACACTGGATAATCAATCTCTATTTGCTCTCACCATTTTACAGACTTCTATCAAATTCTCTTTCAGCTGTCTTTTCTCCAGTAGAATAAGTCCTTGTCTACCCAGTCAAGGTAAGGAGACGATTCAATATTTCTTTTTGTTTTTGTTGTCCTTCTTTGAACCTTTTTATAGAAGAGGATGAGAACTATACAATATGAATTTACACAGCAGCATAAATGTTTTCTATATATTCTTTTTTCCTTTTCTGATAACTTACACCATGCTGTTTTTTTTTTCTGCTCTTTTTGAGTTAGACAAACTAAGTTTCTCTAAAGATGATAACTCTAAGATATCTTTTCAGCTGTAATGATCAATCCATATCCTCTTCTACGTAAAATAATCTTTTCTTGCCATGTGCATTATCTAACATTTATTTATACCGAATGTTATTTGTTATTTTATTGCCCAGTTACTTATTTTTGTGGTATCTTTTTGGCATCCCTTAAAGCCACAGTCTTTTGTTCTCACTGCAACCTTGTAACTGTATTTTTAGCAAAATTTATCATCTTACTGCTCCTCTAGCTACTTTCTCAAATAATTGATGAATAATTTGAAAGATATGCATTTCCTCTGAGAAACTCAACTTTTGATCTCTTCTCCTTGTGGAAGGTGAGCATTTTCTGCTTCCTGACTATTAGCAATAATTTTTTTAAAGACCTACTTTCCTGTCCTATGCTGGTTTTTTACTGTATGTTGAAGATTATTTTGACAGAAAACTTGTTTGATGTTTTTCTCGAATTCTAAGCTTTCAAATAAGGCCTAAGTCTATGAGGGAGGACATTCCTTTACAAAAAGCACATGACTTTTCACCATTATATTATAAATATTCATGTTTGTATTGCTGAAGTTTTCTTTTTCTATTGATTTTCCTAATTTGATGTTTTTCTGCTACACTTAGTGGCTTGTAATTCCCTGGATCTTCTGTAGAATGTTTTCTGAAACATCCTTATTCTATGTACTGCCTTCTTGTTCTCAGATAGTAAAGTGGTTTTAAGTGAGACTTCATATACTGCTGATGGTTGTTCACTTTTCTTGAACTTGAAATCCTTTAGAATTCTTAGTTAAATGCTGATTGATGCAATTTCTTCTTGTTCAATTTCGTAGTTGGTTCCACAACTTTTATTGGCACTTCGATTTGATTCAAATCTTCAGTGAATACCCAGTAATGAAGCATTCCAGTGTGGGAACCTCCCCAAGTTCTTCTATAGTGAATACAAAGGCAGGAAATTGAGTTTTCTGCTTGGTCCTTTTCTCTCTTCAGAGTGTTCTTTTTAAACATGGATTACCTACTGACTCTGGAGACCTTCTGGAGGCCTTTCTCCTCATGATGTGTTTGACGCACAAAGTACTAAAAGTATAGAAATACCAGGAAATCCTTTTTTTTTGGAAAATATTAGTTTATTGTAAATCACATCATGTTCAGGAGTCTGATATGCAATTCACAGCAAAGATTTTCCTAAAAGATGGAGATAAAGATGTAGTCAGAGAAAGGATTCCCCTAAATCACTGACCAGGGATAATAAGGACACTGGCTGCCCAGAGATTTAAAGGACCAATTTGTGTAGGACACATATGTTTGAATATACACAAGGAGAAATAGCTTTTTACCTCTGTACATTGCAGAGGACTGAATGAAGGAGTGAATAAGGTCTTAGAAATGTGTATGTGTGAGTGAGATTAAAACGTCTCATTCCAAGCTTTATAAATGATATTTGGAAGATCAGATAGTAATCAAATTTTAGAAGAAACACCCTTCATTCCCTACCAGAAGTAAAACAGGAAAGCAATATCTTGTGTCGTAAAAATAGAGCATAATCATATGCTGGAAAAGGAATTTAGTGACATTAAATAATAATGAAAGTTTCCAATAGAGCAATTTGTATATGTTCTATCAGGCTTTACTTTCTATTTTCCTTTAGTATTTTATCTTTTCCTCCTTTTTTTGCATCCTCTATATTTTATATGTATTCCCTCAGCTACTTTGCTTTTGAAGCAATCTTTGTTGGGGGATATCGGGAAAAATTCTTTCTGATTTCACTGTAGACTTCTAAAATAGGTGTGATCGGGCAGTTAACCAATTAAGTCATCCTACTTTACCCGATTATTTGTTTCATATGTTTCATTTTGATTTCATTCAGGAGGTTCTGCTTAGTAATGGGAAGAGGAGAGGTTAATCTTGATGTATTTCAGACATGGCGCTTTAAAGAAGATAGAGAACTTGGTTTCCAGAAAGGATCTTCCCAAGACACTTCTGTTCCTGTCTTACGTAAGTGCACTATTAAACTAGTCATAGAAAGCTATAACATTATTAAGGAAAAAAAAAAAAAGAGTTCTACACAATCATACCTCATGTAATAGAAATTTCAACACTAAAAAAGTGCCAGAATAGTCCCAGAGCACTTTCAATTAAATGACTGCAAGTATAGTTCAGTCAGTAGAGGAAATGCATTTCTGTGAAGGCAAGGAGACCATTCAAAACCTTTAGATTGATTTCCATTATGTCTGTAAGAGTCTCATGGCTAAATCCCAACATTTTTCTTGGAAAATGTATCCTAGCAGAACAGCCATTTGTCTTAACATCCCCTGGCTGCCTGCTAACAAAGAATTCTGCCAACGATTGGCACAAGCTTCAAGTCGCAGTCTGAAATGAAGCTGGTCTTTTTTATTCTTTCCCTTTTTTTTTTAATCACTCAAGGGCACATCTTGTGGGTTCAATGAGAGCACAGAGCAAAGCAGATGGCAACACCATTTGCAGCCTGAGTGACAGCAGAAGGAAGCCATAAACTAGATTAATGGCTTTGTCCAATCGCAAATCTTTGTTAACTCAACTCTACTTGATTCTATAGCATTATCTGAAGACCCAAAACTGGGGTAGGCACCTTTCTGATAACTGAAGACATGATCCTAAAGGGGTTGACAGACTAAAGTCAACAGTCTACGCCCTAATGTCACAGCTATGGGAGGGGGATTTGGACATTATTGTGCAGCCTGGGAGTTATTGAATACAATTCTTGTTCTATTTTTTATCTGGGGACACCAACATACTCATATTCTTTTCCAGTAGAATCAGATTATAATGAGAAAATATAAAAAGTTTGCTCATCTGTTTTGCTGATTTAAGAAGGCATTTTCCCCTGCCCACTTAACCCAGTCCATCGTGTTTAACAGAAATTGTGCTTTTGCTTCTTGTAACAATGCAGAAACCAGGTTAAGTCATGAAATGACCTAGATACTTTGAGGCTGTTTACATTTGTGTCTACCTTTTTAAGAGCTGCCAGTTAATGATTTTTGCCGTTACAAGGGGAAAAGGTTGATGAATTCTTGATTGCTTCCACCCCTCTCATATCTCCTATTCCTACAGCTGTTGATAGTTAACATAGTTTCCTCACGATATTCATTAATCTTCTGACATGCTACTGCATCCTATCTTCTCTGTCTTCACAAGTTCTTAATAATTTCTTCTAAGGGAAAATTATCAAAAATACAAAATAGCCTTATTTCTCCCTTTTCTTTCTCTCTTTTTTTTTCATGCTCTCTAATCTCTCATTTCCCTTTCCTTCTGTCCTGACACTGATTCAAAAATGTCTTCCAACTTCTTTTTTCCGCTTTTTGCTTCCCAACACACATGGTCATCTCTCTTTTGTTAACTTTCATGTTACTCTTCTCCAAAGCTTTTCATATACTGCTGATAATTATCTGCATTAATTAATTAATTATCTGATCTTGCTTTCTATTAAAAGCAAACCCCCACTTAAGCCGTTCACCTCTGTGGTGACCACTTTACCTTCCTGTTCTCATTTGTCTTTATTCTCATTTAACATGCTTTTGATTCAATTGCTTTAATTCCATGCTCAGACCTGTTAGCTCTGCCTTGCATCGTTTGCACTCGATCAATTCAAAACCTTCATGCCAAAATTTTTAATAGCCTATTCTTAGCCAAGTCCCAGAACCAGTACTTTATCTTCATCTCGGTGACCTGACAGCTGCCTTCAACACTGCCACCATTCTCTTTTTCTTGAAATATTGCCCTTCTTTGATGATTCAGTTTTCTCCCAGTTCTCATCCAAATTATTCATTTATTCTGTTACCCTTTCTCCGTAGGATTCTATTTTTAATTCCACAAGCAAAACCATCTCTGACCATGTGATTACCTGCCCTTCATCTCCATTCCAATTGTCCCTATTTTGTTTAAAAAAAGAAAGAATCTACCAGATTTTCTAACTTCTTCAGGACATAGCATCATCAGAGATCAACCTAAACTTTAGGAGCTAAATCAACCATAGCTCTTAAATTCCAGCTTCTGAGAGCTTCTTTCTCAGTCAACCGTGATATCACTGTTCTCTATATCAGGCCAGTCTCTGAATCACAGCCTCAAAGTTTGTATCCATGATTTGCTGTCTGCATAACAGCTCTAACATTTGCTTTTCCTATGGTAGTTAAAATCCTGTAAGTTGTTTTGTGTCTGGACTCTCCTTTTGCTTCTTTCATTGTGTCTTGCAGTAAGGGATTTTCATCCCTAAGGAGGTACTTATGCTTACAAGCAGGATCATAATAACAACAAAATCCTCAGACTTGTAGATTGTGTTGTGATCCAGTGATGAGGTCCTTTTCAGGGATCTATCATTCTAGTTAAAAATATGTCAGGAAACTTGCAAAAGCTTGCAAAAACTTTTCTCTTAATGTACTCTTTTACAGTAGTCTCTGGTTCCACAAAATTTCACAGAGGATATGACTGCTTTTGACAACTCGATACCTTTGTATATTTAACCTTTCTGACACGTTTGTCATATGAGCTTTCTTGTAATAGACTGAGCCATTTGTTTGGGACAGAAGGACATTTAAGTTATGTAACATTCACAGTGAAATAATGTGCTGCTCTTGTTGCTTTTCTGTTTTCTCTTTCTAGTTGAACAAATTGTACCTACCATAGAAAAAATAGTAACTAAGATATAAAGTATCTTAAGAAGAAATTAGAGCATAAGCGCAAAAAAGATGTGTAATTTTTCTGTGTTCCTCCATTGGAATGACCTCTTGCAGAAAAACTCAAGGGTTATTACTGTGGAAACTTTCAGGCAAAAGTGATGTCACCAGAAATCATTTTAATGGAGCTTCATCTTCACATCCTATTGATTTATCTGTTAAGTATGAAGGAAAATCAATAAGTAGAATCATTTTCACATCTTTTAAACAGTTCTGCTAGCCAAGAAAATATTATCAAGTGCAGACACGAATCATTGGCAAGAAAAATAATAGACATTAGTAGGAGTGAAAGCATTTATTTCTTTATATTAAGAAGGTAATATCTGTGTTTTGTCTAGCATCTTTTGCTTGGTGTATTTGTATTAAAGATGAATTTCACCCAGTGCTGATAGAAATTTCATTTTGGATGGCAACAGATGAGGAAATACTGAACTCTTCCAAATTAGAGGGTGAGATCTCACATAAGCCAATATATATTCCTTGCTGTTTGCTTGCTTGCAACAGAAAATCTCAACAGTTTTTTCCACTGCTTTTACATTAGAAGCTTTATTCTGTAAACAGCTAATGAGAGAGGAAAGCTCTTGAGTAATTAATTCACTAAACCTAAATTAAGAGCCTGTTTCTTACCATGAGCTATAATATGAAATGTTTCTAATATGTCAGATGTATTTCTCATCCACCTCCACCCAGCCTCTTAGTGGTATTGCCCTCACATTTCAGAAGAGATATGCAAAATAAAACAGATCATTAATTATCCCATAAACTTGTTTAACTATTAGGCAATGCTGTAAATTAAAAGATTGACACTTTTTATTTTTATGGCACGTGCATCATATCTGCCCCTCTTTCCTCAATTGTGGGAATATTCCTCCCGAGAAACAAGGGAGCCACTGTTTTTTCAGGTAAATTCTAATGCCTTAGAAGAAGAAATATGCTATTCAGTATTGTATATGGAAACGGTGGCTACGTGATAGCTTCCTATGTGGTGCATCGTCTGATTATGTAAGAAGATGGAAATATTTTTATTTGCTTCATAAATAACATCCAAGTGAAAAGAAATTCATTTGGGGAAGGGGAGGAGGGAACCACACTGATAATTTGAAAGCAGATTTTTTACAGGAAGGACATAACTCCCTCAAGATTTTTAATACTATATTAGTATTCAATTTAAATCTTTCTTCACCTCTAATATTTGAAAATCTAATTATGCTTTTTTTTTCTTACATGGTACATTCACATCAAAGCAAAACTTGTTCAGGATACTTCTTACTCAAAGTTCACTGACTTTTCTTGTTATGATGTCTTCATAAATGACATTGGTTTCTAATAACCTCAGCTGAATGGTCAATATTTATTGTGATAGAAGAATATTGAAATCTTTGTCTCTGAAACTGTTAATCAAGGGTAATTCTTGAGCCAATGTAAACTGTCGCAAGCAGATTGATTTAATCAGGCAATTGCAAAATGCTGTCTGGTTGTATTGTCAACTTACCTGTTACCTGTATCAGGCTAATGCAATCTTAATTGCATATTGACCCATGACAAAAATTCAACAAGGTCACATTCTGGACAAAATTTTTAAATATATTTGAAGATATTAATCATGTTTTTTATTTTATAAATATTTGGTTATAATCTCTAATATGTAGACTCAAAAAGTTGAGTCTTACAGAAACTTTCAGTAGATAGAAGTCAGTAATGTCCTAAAATGATTGTTCTTACTGTAAAGGCAGAAGTAATTGAAGCTTTGCCTCTGACTAAACTGACTTTGAAATACTTAGCTTAGGATTGTGGATTAGGATCCCTTGAATTGGGCAGTCTTGAATGGGAAGATATTCAACCCCAATTTGAGAGCAAAATGCCAACTGCTCGTAGGCAAAGGGCAATCCAGTTTCAGAAGACTTTTCTGTTTAGCTGGTCTATGCAAGCTCTCGGCAAAACACTTTGGCATGCAAGCAGGCTTTCTTTTTTTCCTTTTTTTTTTTTTTTCTCTCTCTCTCTCTTTTCTCTGATAGTTATGTTCCTATGGACAAATAGCAGATAATTTGTTTTGCAAAGAGATGTTCTGAATCCCTGTGTTTCCCACAAGCGTCAACACTCCTCACAAGTACCAAACCAAGCTGTACTGCCAAAGAAAACGTATTGGGCAAACAAATATCCTGTAGCTAGTGACTGGCACTTTGGAGAAGAATGAGAGCTCTGCTCTGGAATAGATGCTTTTACAGGCAGCAAAGATGCTAACTCGGTTGTTAGCTCAGTGGTTGTAGCAGTACCTGGTAGAACACTTGCTTGTTTAGATCATTTTTTTTTTATTTACAAAGCAGTGAGATTATAATCAGAAGCACAAATGTTTCTATGGGTTTAGCAAAGACAACCATTTATTTTCACATGACAGTGATGTAAAACTCTAGAAATTCCTTTCCAAGTAGGGTAGACACTTCCAATTGCAGGGAAGTGGTTGAGAGCTCTCTATGTTTCAAAAAAGATACAAGGAATTTTGAGAATGTGTCGGAGTAAAAGTTCAGTAAGTACTGGAATCTCATCTTTGATATATGTTTTTGTAATATAAAGAGGTAATTTAATTTGCTAAGTGTTAGCATTGGTGTAAATTTTATAGGAAAACAGTCCATTTTATAACCAATAAAAGTTTATAAGCTGACACCTGATTGTTTCATTATAGCGTCATAACACCAGGAGCAAAAACTTTCTCTGTCCTTTGGAGGTGTGTTTCAGGATTCTTTTTTTTTTAAAGCTGAGAGTTTGTGAATGAGATATGTAGTAGAGAAAATTCATTGGACACTAACCACACTGTAGCCTGGCTACACAGTCTAGAACTGCACTGGTATGAATCTTGCTTACCAGATACAGATACTGATTCCATTAAAATGCAAAGACTTGTTTGGAAGTAGGTGATTTTCAAAGTCTACCTTCTCTGATAGAATTTTAAATTACAGAATTATTTGCCTCAGCAACATCTTGGCCTTGTCTTATTTTTACACTTTGCAGTCCAGGACATTCCCTTCAGGGAAGAACAGAGGGAATGGATTATGCCATAGATGTTAGACTAGTTCTATTTTTCTTTTTTTCTTCCCTTTTGTTGTTTCTCTTGTTTTTTTATTTAATGATCATTGTTCTCAATCTAAATGCTTTTATCATACATGTCATAGCTACATATGTATCTGTAGATAAATATAGACATTTCATTCCTTATCCAATTGATCTCACATTTCCGCTCAATTGCACTGTATAGAAACAAGTCCTCCAAGCTAACTGTTCAGTGAATGAAAATTTATTAAATATGGGCTTTTTCATTTTTTTCAGTTTTTCACTGGACATGCTCTTCTTAACTAAAAAAAGAATAGAATTGCCTGATGTATTTTATTCATTACTTTCAATACATTGTTCCCTATTTCTTTTTAAAACCTTACAATCTATTAAGACCCTCTAAATGTAGAAGCATTTTCTTCCCCTCTTCTTGTCTTTTTCTCATTTTTTAATGTTTTCTAGTTCAATTGTACTCTTCCACTAATGGAATAGCTGTATACAGCTTTCCAAGTAGGATGTGTGTCACTATAGTAATATAATAGCAGTATTTTTTATTGCTGTTTTTCATCGTTTTCATTCTTTCTCCTAACACTTCTTGGCACTTTTGCTCGTGAAGCTCATGAATAGGACTCTTCACTGAGTATTAGATGTATCTAGAATACTGTGTTCTAGCATCTCTGAATTTATTAATGCTGGAGCCAGGCTCCTTGTCAGTGGGGTGTGATGGATGCGTGAGAGGCAACAGGCATGAACTGAAGCAAGAGTGGATGAAAGGAAAACCATTTTCATCATGAGGACAGTACAGCAGGGCAACAGGGTGCTCAGAATGGCTGTGCGTTCTCCATCCTTGATGGTTTTAAGTGCCAGCTGGAAAAAGCCCTGAACTTCTAGGTGAACTTGCTATAGAAGTATCCTCACCCATTGCCTTCTACTTTGCACACTGAGGAAAATGGTGGCCTTTAAATGTGCTCTGCCTACCAGTTTTTAACTGGTCTTTAATCAGTCTTTTAACTGGTTTCAACCAGTCTTCATTTGCCTGAGATAATGATAAGAGTTAAGAAATCCTGCATTTAAAATTATATGTAATTCGTAAATTTAAAGAAATGCTGACAAAGCAGGAATATGAGGAAAAAAGTTGGTTGTATAAAAATACCAGAGCCTCTGCTGTTTTACAGGGCCCATACTAAGGAAATGAATTAAAGATTGGATTCACAGAGCTTTCCTGTGCTTGCAACCTTAATGAATACTAGTGAATTTATGCAGCATTAACTACTGTTAATGACAAAAGCAAATTTAAACACAAATGAATCTACAGAATGGTTAGAGATCTGCTAGTGACAGCCTCAGTAACAGATATGTCATAAAATGCTGCTATTTTGGATATGAAACTGCTGTTATGGTTTGATTCAGAAACACGTTTGGACATATCAAATGGTTTCTAATAAATCTGAAAACTGGAAGCCAGAGAAATAGACTTGGAATCCACATTCACATTAGGATCTCCTGGAAGCAAAAGCTTTTCATATTCTATTAGCAGTGAAGTGAATTGAAAAATTCTCACATAAGGTAACTGCTATGCTTTTGTGTGACGAACCACCACCAAGATAACTGATGGTAATCAAACCTCCATTAAAATCAGTGGAACCCTGCGGGTTTCCAATGGCTGTGGATTTGGCAGCAGATATTTTTTTCTTTTAGTTTAATAGATGCAGGAAAAAAACAGCAGCAAACCAGTTTACTGCTGCAGGATACCTTAAAGTGAACAAGTAACTGCATGTCAGGGAGCTCCGGAGAGATGGATACGCGTGGCCAGGGGTCTGTGTGTGTACCACAACAAGGTTGGGGATTGCAACTGAAGCAGGAAAATGCAGAGAATGATGCAGAGACCAAAAGCCCTTGATGGAGCTTCCTTTCTCATCTGCTGCTTTTAAAATTATTACTAGCACCCATCTCGGGGTGGGGGGCAGGGAAAGTAGACAAGGGACTTGGGCTTTGAAGGGTGTTTATTTCTGGAGAAGGAAGCATGCCAAGGTGTAAGTAGGGTCACAAGAGATTAAATGCTCCATAGTGCTGTGGTTTGATTTGGCTGAGCTGAGAATTCAGCTTTCTCCTTGGTTGCCCGAGTAAATGTTAACAGAGACAGAACTGAGTGCTGAACTCAACCACTGTTCTTGCCGTATCTTTCTGTTCTGTGATTCAAAGACTTTGAAGTTCCCCATGGAAAGGAGCAGCAGGTATGTAACTGGGGACGTTTACTACTCTCTGGGACAAACAAAATGTCAATGGTTGCCCAAAATAGGTTAACCAGTAGCTATTTGAGAACCCAGTGCTGATCCTGAGATACCAAGAAAAAATTACCTACATATGCTGCAAAGATTATAACAGCAGGATATTTAGAATAAAATATTATAAATATACATTGAGAGACACAGCGATATCATCACGTTTGCTTATCAGCTGAGGCTTTACCCAATATACTCATAA
>NW_010588882.1:59196-91380 GCF_000705375.1 Tinamus guttatus | reverse complement strand
GAAGCTCCTTCTATACTATTATCGCAAGCAGATAGCTATCAGAACGTCAGTCTCTCCCTGGCTCTGCAGTGTGTCTCCAGGCTGTGATGGCACTGACATCAGGCATATTTTAAGCTGCCTGTAGAGCCCAGAATGAATGGGAGATTTAATATGGGAGAGTGTTCACTCCGATAAAAGCTACTTGTTTACCATGCCCACTCTTTGTGCTGTGCTCCAAACAGAGCAGATAAATAGAAGGAAATAAAAAATGATATAGGTGGATTTATTCAAATGTGAGGTTGTCCATCATCATGTGTGGGAATAGTATTGTGGCAGGTTGGAAAACCAGGAGATGGGAAAGGTATGTGACCTGCAATGTTGCAGCAAGAAATGTGGTAGTGCAAGCTCTATGAAGATTACAGTAATGTCCTTGAATATCATGAGAGAGAGCCAGAATGAGTCGGGACCTACCTCTAACCCAGCCTGCCCTCTTTCTGTGCCATGGACAAGCCTCTTCTGTCTTTTCAGCCTTGGTGTATTGAACTACTTGCTGACAGGCAGTAAGATGTAAACCCTTGCAGGACTTCCTACATAGAAGGGATAAACTGTCCTTCAGTCAGCTATCTGCAAGCTGTGTCATTTGTCTGCTGCTAATGACACGAGAGACATGTGAAAGCTCTCTGTAAACTGACCTCCTAAGCAGTTGTCTGCAGCAGCAGACTTGTAGAGACAACAACATGGCCCTGCTCCTGCTGTTTGTTTCTCAGGGCCCTGAAGAGCCAAGCTGCATCCTGATGCTTGCGGAGGGACTGAGAGTAAGGGCTAGCAGGAAGCTCCATGTTTGCTGTCACCATTCTTCCAGCTACAACAGGAAAAATAACAGGGTTCTCCTTTAGAGCACACTCCTTTTCCTCTCCTTCCTACCATATCTCAGGTAGGAACAACCGAACTGCTCAGTACTGATGGTATTGTCTACCATATATCTATATGTGTGTCTTTAGTACTGTGACAAGGCAAAGTATTAATGTCTGACTACTTAAGCTATGTCTTAAATAGGTGCCTGTTACAAAACAAACCAGCTCAGCCTGTTTGAGGAAGCAAGGAGACTTTGGGAATCCTTATAGGAACTTTTAATGTCTGTGCAGTCTTGGTACCTGCATTTATCACCTGAAAACAGATTGAGGAAAGAGTTGTACCAAACACTGGTGGCAAATAATATAGAGAATCATATCAGTGCTCATCAGTGAACTAGAGAGCTGTTTAATTGGCATAGAAATATTTCGGTGACAGGTGACAGGAGAAACGTTGGCTAGTGTATGTATTGGTGTGTGCTGTCAAAACTTTTGGTAGTGCCATAAATATGCTAAATTTACTGCTATAAGAACAGTCCCACAATTGTGGTACAGATCACATAATCTGTTTTTCAGACAGACCACTTAGCAATGCAGTAAAAATATCACAAAAAGAGAGTCTAATATCTTAGATCTCTATAAATATATAACAAGAAAACTGTTTGAGAAAGAAATAGGAAAAAGCATGATGCATAAAACATACCCATACAAGTTGTATTATTCAAAGAACATATTTATGCATTTTTTTACATTACCATCTTGCTGTTTACCGTGGAATATTCTCCTTCCTAGGTTTCAGTGAACAGGCAGACATCTGGTAGGGTTGCAGGTATAGGAACAGTTTCCCTTTTAAATGACTGGAGTGATTATCTTTCATGAGGAAGGAGACCAGCTATAAGAAGCAGCAAAGTTTATCTATGCTTTGTCAGGCAGTAACAAATGGTTTGCCAAAGTTGATGTTAAACCAATACAGACTCTTCCTTAATCCTTAAAGGTTAGGTGGAGCCTTACGATTTAATAAACACAGCATCTCTCAGAGAGGTTGATGGCAGAGCAAGACACTTTGATACAGAGGGCCTGATTCATAAAAGAGGGAAACTCTTTGAAGCGCTGAAATCTATAAAAGTACAGCACCAGAGCTATGCTGGAGATATGCTTTGGACCAGGCAATGCATTAAAAATGGATTTGGAGTATTATCACACTATTGCTTTTTTGTGTGTGAGTTTCAGCTGAATTCTCAATGTAGTCTTAACTCTTTCTTTGCAAGGCAGGGAGGAAGACAGCTACATGCAGCACAGGCTGTGAAGGTCAAATTTTATGCTGCCCTTTCCATAAGTTAAAAAGAAAATGTAGAGAAGCTAAAGCAAAATTTCTGGGATGAAGATTATTATCAGCAAAGAGAATATAACTGACCGCTTTTGGATGGAATCAAAGAATAGGTTCATCCTAGTTCCTTGGACAATTTAACTCATATTTTGCACTGTTTGATATTAATAGTAAGTTATAGAAAGTTAGTTGTTATGATGTAGTGGATATATATGTGTATATATATACACACACTAGAATATATACATATATGTGTATATATATATAGCATAATAATTAAAATATATCATTAATTCTCAGTTAAGGTTAAATGAATAGATGGATAGAAAGGATAAATGATATTCCTGGGCACAGTCAGGAAATTGATTATCGTTATTCTGGCTTCTTAAAACTCTTATTTTCATTTGACTAGTTCATATCTATTGCTCCTGCAAGCAGGTCTATAGGAAGAGAGAGCAAAGGAGAACTGCTGTTTTTCCATGATTTGCTGGCCATGTTGTTTATGTGTGAGTGTATTTTCTTTTCACTGATTTTCCTTTACATTTAGTTAACTGTTCCCAGCACTTGTGGGATCCACATTGCCACAGCTAGTTTCTGGGGGTTGTGCCCTGTGTGTTTGAAATAGATTATTTAGAAGGACTAAGAAAACAAAATTTCACAGATAATCATGGTAAAGTTAGGCAAAATTCTTAATTCAGGTGTTTTTTTTTTTTGGTGCAAAGTATTTCCAGGTTGATAGACAATCTCATGACTTTTTACTGTCCTCAGAGGTTAGAACATTGTACTGAGTAAACAGAATGCACAGTCTCACAGAGACAAAAAACTAAAACCCTGCTCTATTCTTTTACAAGTCAATGATATTTGGTTCTGAAGAAGGAGTAGCAAAAACACATAGCGGTGAAAAGAAGCAAGCCTGAATTAATTTTACACCTCGGATGGCATTTGGGTGTAGTTGAGTATTAAGCACAGCACAGACTTTCAGAGAGCAGAACCTACTCTTTCAGCCACCAAACGATACCTTTCCAGGAGTTACTAATTTTGGCCAAGTTACAGCCCTTAGGAGCCTTAAACATTTCTCTTGTCCTTGCAATATTATTATTCTTGCAATTATAAGGAGCTGTGTGCATGCATTTTTTAATCCCTATGAGTTAATAAAAGTTCTCCTCCTGCTCTCTCTAAATCTCTATAGTCAGTAGGAGTCTTTTATTCTCTTCACTGTCCTCTTGATATTTTCCCAGAAGCTCAGACCAGCTTGGATACAGAGAAACTGAAGAGTTGTTGAATAGAGGTTTTTTAGCCTTGTGTAACAATTTTTCTTGTCTATCTCAACAATTTACCATCATGGGTTATATTAATAATGGTGAAAATCAATCCAAAGCTAATGGCAGTGTTTCTATGTCTCATCAGTCTACTCTTCACAGATTTATCATCCCTTCTTTTCATTCTTTCACTTTCTGAGGATGTTCTATTTAGTTGTATCTTAGTAGTGAAAAGGGAAGGATATTTGAAGTGAAAAGAGCTTTGACAATACTCCAGTGGTTTCATTTACACATACAAATGTGAAAGCAAAATAGCTTATGAAAGTTTGCTGTTGCCATGGTAAATTCAAATAATATATTTGTCTATTACTAAGACTAGGTTAAATATTTAAAGCCCATAATAATAGGGCTTTAATATTTAAAAGAAGTAAAAACATTATCATTTTAATAGAGAGTGAGATAATACAACAATAATAATACAACTAACAATAATAATAATACAGCTAATAATAATAATAATACAGCTAATAATAATAATAATACAACTAACATAACTAGAATTAATGTTTCCATCTGTTCTGCTATGGAAAATAAACTTAATCAGGTTTAAAGCACTCATTGCTTTTCAGGTAAAGATCAGATAAGGTCACAGAAATGCCTCTGAGGCTGATCTCATGGGTTGCTTTATTTCTTCCTTCCTAGCAGTGGCAGGTCAGATTTGTTTAGTTTATAAGTCAGAGTCTATGGAGATGGTCGACGCCTGTGTTTTGATTCCCTTCTCCGCAACTTAAAGCTGTGGGGTCTGACAATGCTTTCTTTCTTCTTTAAAGATATTTCCATCAGAATTTTGCTGACTTTTTTATTTTCTTGAAGCAATAAGAAAAGGAAAATATTGCAGGTCTCAGTGCTAACAGTAATTCCCTTCCCTGCTGGGAGGACTCACAGAGCTCTTCCCTTGCAGAGCCTCTTTGATATCTAAGCCCGTGACCCACCGTCTCTTTCTGTGCCGTGAGTCATGTTGCTCAGCAGCTGAAGATCTCCCTTTTTTGGGTCTTTATGCACTCAGACTATGAAACCTCTACACAAATAGCTTTTCTAACCCTGTTTGGAGTTGTACATGTCACAGTTTTAGTTACTGCTGTAAATGGGCTCTGAGTTTACACACTGCTAGCAGATATCTCGCTGTCTATTGCCTTCATGCTTTCCTCTGTGGTTTTCATGGCTCTCTATTAATTTTCTTATCACTGGACTAATTTAAGGCTGGTTCATCATCTCCTCTGCAGAAGTTCTTCTTTAAATTTGGTGTGTCTATTCACAGAAAAAGGCACTGGCCAGCATAAGTAAAGATTAACAGACTAGTTAGTAGTAATTAGTCAATTTAATATTTGGTGTGTCTATTCACAGAAAAAGGAACTTGCCAGGATAAGTAAAGATTAACAATCTAGTTAGTAGTAGGCAGTTTGAGGAGATCTGCCTGCATCTGTGGGTATTGTGTGTTGTGCTGTTGTAGATATCAGAGTTTGTCAGCTTCAGTAACTTCAAGCCATTCTTCACTTAGTAGCATCCTTTTCAGAAAAAAAAATATTATGTGCAGAGCAGTTTATGCAGAGCAATGGCAATGCAGGTTTCAAATTGCTTCAGTCACCATGCATTTGTATATACCATCTCTATATGTATAAAGAAGATACTTTATGCTGTATCTGCTCTCCCTTCTTTGCCTTTTTATAAGTAATTTTGAAATTTGGTGAAGAAAATTTCAGTCAATCCTAGACCTTTACTGACAGGTTCTCCATGACTCACCGTGTAAATGATCCACCACAGATATCTCTTACTGCAGAGTTATTCATAGATGGAAGACTGGGATCAGAAACTGGTTCATTTTTGTCTTTGTGTTAAGTGTTTTAACCTTTTTAAATAGCTGAAAGTAGCAGGGGGATTTCTGGCGTTTAATCCGATCTGAAAGGTACCAGTTGTCTCCCAAGAGAGCTCTTGCTATAGGCATCACCAGCCTCAGTGATCCAGGAACTTCCCACAGCCACAGAGTTAGATTTCCTGGTGCCCGTTTTTAAACTTTCTCTGGTCCAGTTGGTTAGGACTTTTTTTATCAAAATATCTTTTTCTGTAAAGAATCCTGTCACAATCAAAAGGTATTTTCTTTTTCTCCTTTTCCTTCTCTCTATCTCTTTCTCTCTATTTTTTTAAGGAACTATCTAGTTGAGTTCTTAAAGATTTTTGTCTTGCCTCACTTGACCCTCTATCTCATATTAATGAAAATATGAGTAATCATAATAACAATAAGCAGTTTTAGTCTTGGCTAATAGAACACTTTTTACCACAGAAATTTTACCGTGCCATGTCATAACTATCTATATATGAACTGTTAAAAGAAATGTATTAGGTAAAAATAGTGTTGGCCTTTTTATATTTCTAGAAATTCTATTTAAATTGATTTGTTAAAAGAATCAATATTTCACTGCTATTCCTCTTCTGATACAATATCTTATGATATTCTGTTAACATTACAAGCTTAAATTTACGTAATTTAATGCAACTATTGTTAATTAGGTGTTTGGACACATTTTTAAGGAAACAAATATCAAAATAAAAATTTAATTTCTACAGCTATTGCAGCACAATAGCTCAAGAAATGTGATACAGTGCAATTACATATTTTCCATAACTCCAAATTTTCAACTTAAAAAGACACACAGAAAGCTTTTCTTTTCCTGTTTTTGTTTTTATGGGAAAAACTCAGTTTTACAAACATACATGTGCACACACAGAAATATTTTTTTTCATATTCTTTTTTTACTCAGAATTGCCTTTATGTTCTTTTTTTTTCCTTCTTGTTTGAATTTTTTAATTGTTAGTTGTTTACAAGGCCAATCCATGACCAGGATTGCCTCCTTTCCAGGCAAGTCCCTGTGTTTGACTAAACTGCGCTCCGTTTCATCAATCCTCAAGTGAATGGAAAGGGCCAATTTGGGGGAAAAGGGAGGAATGTTGATAAGAGGGCACTACCTCTGCTTTAAGGGGTGATTTTACCACATCGACTACATAGCATCAAGACTAAAAATATGTATACCATGGAAATATATGTTATGTTATTTATATTTTAAAAATGGCAATGCATTTTTAAAATCTATATCGAAATCTTCATAGATGATGAAACTTTTGAATCCAGGCAGACAGCTAAAACATTACGTTCAGTAGAAGAAAAAGTAACATGAAGTTCAACACTGCTTAATCTCAACCTATGATCTGCAGAGTGACCTGCAGTTATTTTGTACCTTGCCATTCTGATCAAACAGAGCAAGACGTGAACTTTATAAATACTAGTCCAGGCATGTTCCCCTGCTTATTCCAAATGCAAAAAAAAAAAAATGTTTCTGTCTGTGAAAGCTTGTTTTGTTGTCTCAACTTTGCATGCACAATTTCCTGTGTATGGAGTTCTTTTTTTTTTTTTTTTAATCTAGCATCTTTTTTTTTCAGGTGTGAAGGCTTACAGTAAGGAGTTTGAAGAGAGTTAAAAAATGTAGTTGGTTGGTATCACAAGTCAAGTATCTGCAAAGAAGCTTAAATATAGTCCTTTTCTCATTTCACAGCAAATGTCTAGTATTCTAAAATAGATTCTCTTTTTATATTTGATTATTCAAATTACACAAACTCACAAACTTTGTAAGAGCAGTTGCCAAATTTAAATATAGATATGGAGAATGGAGAAACTTTTTTTTTTTCTCAGAATGCTTTTGAAGATGCGATACCCTTTGTCTTAGAAGTAAACCCAAGATGTTATTAAGGCACATGAGTTTTTGTAAATGAAGTTATTAGGAGCCAAACATAAGGGATAATGGAATTTGGCTGAACTGGAAAAGGATTTGTGCCCATAGTTAATTACAGATGTTGGAACAAAAAGGCAAAACAAAAGCTAGTCTGATCTGAAAATAACAGCTTTGCTACCAAGTTAGGCAAGGAAGAAGGTTAACTAGCACAATAGAAACAAAGCTGTCTAAACTACCAGACAGTTTTAGCTGCAAGTCCCTAAGGAATATTTATAAAGGGCATATCAAATAAATTCTTTACAGAGAAGGGAAACAGAGAAAACAAGAAAAGGGGAGAAATAAAGAAAGATTGTAATTCCTTTTTTGGCCTTATCTAGGAAATACAAGGATCTTGGTCCTTGTTTAATTCTGTTAGGCAAGGATTCTGATTGCTTCAAAGCTTGGACACGTAAACCAAACCTGCTTCTTTCTCTCCCCCTAAAAATATAACATTATTATCATCTCAGATCCCTTTTGGACTAGACAGCCTGACAGCAGGGTAACAACAGTATAGCTGAGAAAGTGGAAAAGGTGTTGATTGGAAAAAATCCCTGTGTATGTGAGAGAGAAGAGCAGCGGGGAATGGGTAGGGATGAGTGGTTCTATTCATCACCTCTGAACTTAATGAATAGATTATTAGTACAGAAAAGAGGTGGGGGGGAAAGGAGAGGGATATATTAGTTTTGGGGAGGTCATGCCTTAGAGGAGAGATTTTTGTAGAAGTTGTTTCCATGTAATGAACTAGCCAGATACTGCAGTTGTTCCTATTACAGCAGAGGAGAAGGTTTGATTTTAATAAACATGGACAACACATGTGAGGCTTCGATGGCTGGGCTGCTGCCAGATGGGGACTTTGCTCAAGGGTTGCACTGTATAATGGGGAATTATTAAGAGTTTCTGTTCTCATCTGAAGAGTTTGAAGCATATTGCAAACGTTATTAAAGCATCACAAACAGATGCCTCATAGCACAATCCAAACATTTCGTAGCTCTATTTCTCACTTCTCATTTATCTTTGCATTAAGGAGATGAAATATTTGGATATCATTGCAACATATAGGTTCCAGTGCAGGCAGGACTATCTCACATCCTTTATTTATGAATATCATCCATAAAATTTAGCTGTAGATCTGCAGTAATGCCTCAGCTTGCACGCTTAGTCTTCCTTTCAGTAATTGGTGTGGAGTCATTTAATTGATATTAACTCTACCTCTGCTTTGACCTTTTCCAGCTACTTGCAAGCTTGTAGCAAGGGACGTAAGCCTCAAATTTCCCTCTCACATTGCTTTGTGATCAGAAGGAGGTTAGTCCAGCAGCATGGGAGCGTGCACACGACACAAAGAACAGGTACATCACTATGAAAACTACCTTGCTTCAAATGTGCACGCATGGGAGCGTGCACACGACACAAAGAAGAACAGGTACATCACTATGAAGACTACCTTGCTTCAAATGTGCACATATGTGCAGTGTAAATGCCATGTATAGCCAATCAACCATTATATAACCCAATCCAAACATTGAACATGAAATATGGACTCTTCAGGTTCAAAGATGGAATCATTTCTTGGAATAAGATATTCTGTAGTCAGCATTTTAGTAATGTTCTTATCTGTATTTTCAGCTCTCAGGGAGAAACTGAGAAAAGTTGTGTACACAAAGGATACTAAGGACAGTGCTTTAATGTCATGCTGAAATATCACCATGGCTTCCATCATTTTGATGCTCCAAAACAGTATGAAAATACTAAAAGAAATATATCATTGATTTCCAGTGAAGATTTTTGAATAATTAGTGTTTATTCAATAAGTAGCAACTTCAATAAAGCCCTTCCTGGACTGATACATTGAACAAAGGCATTTATGGGATATTTAATGAGCATGTTTTGTGATGGAGGATATTACAAAATCTTGAATAGCAAACTTTTCTGAATACCTTTCAGAAAGCTGATGGCTGATGAGCAAAACCTACAAGAGATCTTTACAAAAAGCTGCCAGTACTTGGCAATGTTCTTTTGAGCTAGTTACTGAAATATTACTTCTGAGATTAACTTTCACCAAGTTCCTTCTGTTTCTTTCATTGCATATTCCTCTTCCCACTCTGTAGTTCTTTGTCCCATTCTGTGATTCTGTGATCCTGCGTTCTGTGATTCTGTCCCATCCGTATACTGAGTTAATTTACAGGAGAATACAGTGGGAATGTGCATTTCCATGTGCAAAGAGAAGTAGAGTTCCCTCCCATATTCACTAAGGAGAGTTATTATTGTATATATAGCCAGAGAGAGTGACAGCTTGTTCTCTGCAATTACTGGAATCCACTGAAAACATGCAGTGTTTACAGTTAGTGGTGTTCAGGGGCTGGACAATTCAATATCTCTGGCTAATAACCCAAGAGTTATTCATCCCCATACAAGCAGCCGTCTTCAACTCAGTGAAAGAAAAGATTTCACTGTGTATTCACAAGCTACATGATGAGAAAATCATTATGCTATTCTGCTATCAGAGAGATGCAGATAGTTTTGTTGGTGTCTGGCAAAAGGCTATTTAGAAGCAGCCTGTATATCACTTTGTCACTGGCATTTATTAAGCAGTTTGTCAGAACATATTGCACGGTAGCGACATGCCAGATTGATCCATTTTGGATTTCCAACTGCAAGTCACAGATGTAATGAAGGAAAGCAAATATTCTATGCTGAGGCAACCACAGGACCTAATGAAATGTGGCAGACTAATTTCTCAGCTATGAAATTATACCACCCCAGGTGGATTTACGTTTCCTACTCAAGCATCCTGATGAAGCAAGAGGCAGTCATTTCTGTGAAATGACTGTTTACTTTGCACCTAGTTTGTGGTAGATTTTATTCATATAATTCTTCTAGCAGTAATCTCATTCTTGCAAAAACTAGTACTCGTGAATTGTGGTGTGTATTTGTACAAGACAAGTCCAAGAAATATCCACCTTGTAATTTCATGCAATAGGCAAAAGGGATGGACAGGAAGGAAGGGAGGAAGAAAAGATGGAAATTTGATTTAAAGATTTGTGAAAGCAATAAAAGATGCAGAGGATCTCTACTAAGAAAGCAAGAACTTTTATAAAAGAATAATATATGAGAACAGCCATGAAAGGAATACACATGGTGTATAATGAACACACAGAGTGCAGAATATGTCTTGGAGAGCTCATCCATAGAGGAAGAGACGAACTAATAATGATAAGCCCAGGTTGGGGTGATTTTCTGCAAATCCGCATGGCTTTGGAAAGAGTTTTGACAGAGGAACATGCTGGGGACAATCCATTGAGTCACTGCTGTCTCTTGGCTCATGCACATCCAGTGATGTGACAAATTCCAGACAAATAGCACCAACTTCTGGGGCACTGGCCAACACTGCACTGTTAACCAGGCTCTGAGCTTCCATCAGCCCTCTTTCTATGGGAAACATGGAGTTAATGGGAACTCTGGAAAGATATTGTATTCAGGAAGTGGCGCTCTGCACTAGAGACTTAAGTGGAGCTCCAAAGCCCAAGTTTAGCTGTTTGATCTGATGAAAAGAGAAAAAAAAAGAAAAAAAAAAAAAAAAAGCCTGAAAGAGTCAATCATGACTTGTCTTGTTCTTAAACTGATCGTGATAGTGGGGGGAAAAAGAGGTTTAATTACATTTTCTTGAGAATTAAGCTCAAATACTTTTGATTAAAAATGCATTTCAAACATGATGTATCTGCAGCCTTATTTGCAATACTACCTCAAAGCATTCCACTGACTCACTTGACAAAACCCCTTTCCTGTGCATACGATATACAATCAAGAAAAAATAACTGATCAATTCCTACTTTGGGACTGCAGGGGCAGTGAAAATTAATGATATTGCCATGAATAAGCTGAGCTTTTTTTGTGTCACTGTTCTGAGAATTCGTGGCACACCAGGAGCTCGCCTTAAAACACGCTGAAATATTTTGCTGGGCAGGGGTCTGTTTTTTCAGCACTTTGTAGATGAAAGCAAGGATGCAGCAGAAAGAACAGACTGTGCTTTTATCTCTCCAATATAAGCTGTGCAATTGTCGAAAACCTTTTTATAGCCAGTCAATACAATTTCTCCTGTCATGGGGCTAAACTGAGTGTGTTGCAGAAGCAGAGGAAGAAAATCAAAGTGATGTCACTTGTTGAAAAAGTGACTTGGGTGAACGGCGGCTAATGCAGCAGCAGGCGGTGTTCCCACCAACAGGACAACAAACAGCTGCTTCTGGGTGAAGAACAAAATCCAGGATGAAATCCTCATGTTCTGTGCACACACAGGAGCTTGTCTGTGGCACGCGTCTGAGCCACACCTGAACACAGGTAAATTCACTTAGGTGAGTCCTAATCATATCTGGAATGGAGCTAATTTGGGAATAGCCACTTGGAGCACAAACCAAGAGAGACTGCAGCATAAACATAACCTAGACACGAGTTCATGGTGGGCCCTAATCTCCCTGCTAGTGTAGCACAATTTTAGTGAACTTATACATTAAATAAAATTACTCCACTGAATCCTAAGGTTAGTGCAGACCTCAGTAACAGGGACCTCACAGGGCCATCTACAATTTGCACCACAGGAGGATTTCCTCATATGCTTTTTGCCTCATAAAACCAATGCCCATTGTCATTTTTGCCTAGCTGCTTTTGCAAAAAAAGAAAACAGAATTAGCTTTTTTTTAATTCGTTAGAATTCCTCTTGGTTATTATTGTATTCATATGGCAGGTTTTCCTCAGGCAATATAATTTCCATATTTACTTCTGCAGGTTGTCTTTCATTATGGCTCACTGTGGATTATTGCAGTAGGAATATAAGTACTCAACAAAAACTGAAGCTTCATCCGGGATATAACAGGTAACCAATGTTTGAAACTACTGTATCAAATTAATCATATTATATATTCATAATTGTTTTGACCTAATGTTTTCTAAGCCCCAGTAGGAAGATGCCTAATTATGTCCAAGGCTCCTGGGCAGCGAAAAGTGTGTTCAGCTCATTCCTGTATTCCACAGTATTCATGTCATTCCTTAAAAAACACTCTGTAGTTTGAGTTGGTTGTGAGATTTTCAACTTTTTTAAAAGAACTTCTCCTCAATACAGTTCTTATTTTCCTAGGTATTAGATGGAAAATGTAATCTAGTCTTTAAAAGCTATCTATTGTGCATGGCAATGAAAGCATAACTGTTCTGGTGATGCACTGAAGTGCACTTGTCAGAGTAGATAGCAGTGGGAAAAGGTTCTTTGAAAGACATACTAAAAGGAGTAAATACAAAAGCCCCCTACAAAATGCCAGAAAAGATGAATAATGTAGCTATACTGTTTAAGACCCTCCATTTTAAATAACATTATTTTAAACATATTGATCCTACTCTTTCTTCAGAAAAGTACCTGTTGCTTGGCAAGAATTAATCATTCTTTCCTCTGTTTTTCTGCCATTTCAACTGGTCAGCCAGAATCTTGTCTTTTTATTTGTTTTGAGTTGTTAGAAGGAAAAGGAGATTTAAAAAAGCATCAGCTTTTTAGTAGGGGCATATTTTAAGCAGAGTAGTGAGGAGTTGGCATCCTTTTCCTTATACATTTCAACTCGCACTGATAGTTTACCCATAAAGAGGAAGACTGTGGAAATAATAGCGATCTATCAAGTGATTCTCTTGTCTAAAGTAAGAAGGGATGGAAAGGATTTGTTCAAATTCAGAATAAAAAGTATTTAACAGTTAGATACATCAAAAACCCCTAAACCACATGCATCTAGGGGGGCTCCATACAAACCTTTCTGCCAAGGCTTGATTTAAAATGCAAGATCTTCCACTCAAACATGTAAGTATAAATACATATACATATATATCTCCATATATATACATAAACCAATTCAATACTTGAAAAAGGAATTAGAACACCCTTTAAATTTTTCATCTGCCTATTAAAAGATATGTAATGGAGTGCCCCAGTTCAATGTTTGAGTCTCTTATTAATTCTTTTCCAGAATTTACCTATTGTGTGATATTGAAAGTGCAGTAATACGCAGTAGAGCTGAACAATAAACAAGAAACAACTTTCCGACTTACTTGCTCATATGAGCCTACCTTCACTTGAAAGAGAAATTTGTCTTATCCCAGGTGTGCAAAAACAAAAGGAAACTCCTAATGGTCACCTTCTCACACATCCTCAAACTTGACCACGCAGCATACACAGCATCCCTATAACTTAAGTGTAAGTTTAGCTTTAAAAGACTGAAAGATGTTGTTCTTTTGTCCATGATGCCCCATTTCAGGGAAAGCTGCCCCCTCTTTGTTAGGGAGACATGAATCTGGATCTCCTGACTCAGCCTCATATTGCCCTGTAGCATCTCCCCAACATCCTCAGCACCACATTTCACTCCAGCAGGCACTAACATCTCTTGGATTCCTCTATGAGGTGCTGCGCTGCTGAGAAGCCAAAGAAAATAGTAGCAAGGCTGTGGTTGTGCTCTAAATGGCAAGACAATTAATACTTCAATACTTCTGCTATGCCCAAGTGACCATGGTCTTTGAGCATTTGTGAGGACTCTAAATGCTCAGGAATAAATATACTTAGCAATATTTATAATAAATTTCAGCCAAAAATAAGTCTGAGGAAGTGGATAAATGGAAAGAAGGCAAGAGACCCTAAGGTTTCTGTATCACTGCAATTCGTTCTCTTATAATTCAGAATACTTGAGAAATAAAACTTTCCCAAGTGATTTGCCCAGTGTGATATGCTACCCACTAAGGCATCTGCTTTTCTGGTATGAAAGGATTCATTACAAATTCAAATTAAGACATTAAGTTATTTTCATGTATCAAAAATCATTACCATAAATATCTCAATTCCGACAAGCAAACCCTCAGTTTTCTCCAACTTGTTGCAAGTGCATTATTAAAGCAGACCTCTGTTGGTAATATTCACTGATTTCAAATCTCCAATTGCAAGAAAATGAATCTAAAAGTATGCCAAAACCCCCACATATTTTCTATAGATAATGGAGAATGTTCTTTGACTAAAATTATTTTTGCTGCTCTGTCACTACTCCCTTTTATATATGCCCCATGGTACCTATTGTCAAACTAATACCACCTTTCAATTTTTCATTGCTTAATTGTAAATTTTTAAATGAGATCATTTATTTTTATTACTGATCAATCAAGTAGAATTTATAGCTTGTATTCTTTTCACCATCTTCAAACATACTTACCCCCAAAGGTAAAATAACTTGAAATGGGCATAAAAATTGAATTAAATCAATATGTTTTTATTCTGCTCCAGCTCTTTTTCCTGATCTTCTACAATTAAAATTCTATGGAGAATATAATATTGAAGAAATAAATCTTACAGTATTTAATCAGACAAGATCCAAAGAAATGAATCACCAAGGAAACAGTGACACATCATCTTCAAGTGGATGCATAAAGGAAATGGTAAAATGGATGGACAATTTTGTAAAAATGTTTTTCTTATTTTTAACTCTTCAAAATTACGGATTGTTTTGCTTCATATTAACTGGTTTTATAACTAAATATACATGCTTGTATTCTTCGTATTCTTTAAAAATATATGTATGTATTCAAATTTCTGCTTGAATCAGTTCATTGAAAGTTTGGTCTTGGTTATTTATTAATTACCTTCTATCTCACTAGGATGTCTGTAAACCAGATACTCACATGATGCACACTTCTGGGGTTAAATCTACATAGTTCTTGCAACAGCTGAAGGCCTCACTCTGGAAATAATTTATTTTTGTTTTCTGTTGCCAGTCAATGGGCCAAAGATATTGCTGTTTCTGTCAGTTGAATGGAAAAGAGGAGGCAAAAGAAATGTTTGAGTGGGGGAAGAAATGGACAGGGGCATAATAGCATTTACAGGATATGTTCAGGGTATAGAGGCTAGGCTACAGAAAATGATAAGTATCTAGTGAATTCTTTAGGCCTTGGTCCAGAAAAGCACTTAAGCCTTATTAACCAATAGACATCTGACTACTACTATTGAATGTGGGGGATTTTGCTTAAGGTTTGTACAGGATTCCTTGGGTTTGTTCTGAAATTTCAATGTGCTTCACTAATTTAAAAATAAATGCTGGAGAATATGGGAATTAGTAGAAAAATAAAAGGAATAGAAAAAGCAGTGTGTCATTAACGTACACTTACTTGGCATGTATTTGTATTTGTATTTGCTGATGACACAAGGGTAGAGGGGATGTTCAGTCCTGATAATGAGCAGTCTATCATGCTGACTATAAAAACTGACCCAGCTTTGAGGCAGCAGATCATAGATTTGGGGATTAAAGTGCAAGTTCAAGCACACAGTGACGAACAGTACACATTTCTGTAGAATGAAACTTATCAGCTGGAAATGACAACGAACGATAAGGATCTGGGAACATGAGCTAGAGGAAGGCTTGATGTCTTAGTGGATTATAGGATAACTCTGAACCTAAACTTCTTCAGCCATCAATGTCTTATTTACCAGGTGATGAAATGTCAAAGAAGCACAGGTGATGTGTCCTCTGTAACACAGGGGATCAATACGATTTTACACGAGAAATTCTACCAAAAAGAGACAATAGGTGATCTGAGGAATGAGAAACTTATTTATTTATAAAGACCAGATCTCCTTCACATGTTTAACAGGAAAATTCTGTCTGAAAGAGATATGCTTTTTGCCTAGAGAGACATCTGACATAAACATTACCAAAACAAAACAAAAACTAAAATGAACTAATTAAACTCAAATATTATGGTGGCAAATGAACAAATTCTTTTTATTTTTTCTCACTATATTTAGTCTGGAAATTAGTAGAAGATGCCTTAATGTTAAAACAGCAAGGCTTTGTCACAACCTTCCCTGTAGTGAAAGCAAAGAAGTACTACTTATAAGAAACTGCTTGAGCTGTTTATAAAAAGGATTATATCCTGTGGTTGTCTGGATTTAGGGATTTAAGAGATCTGTGTTAGTCCTGTACCTCTCAGAACTTTTAAACATCAACTGAGAAAATATTGTGAGATGGAAGTGCTATGATTGACCCGCTTATCACACTACTGGATTTGTCCCAATATTTAATGGCCATATGATTTTTATAGTGATTTCACCACACGTGGAACATCCCAGGAAAGTGCAAAGCAAACTCCTGTCTGGAAAATGCCAAGAATACTATATTTAATCATTCATGGATGAACGAAGAAGTGAAAATTACATTTTGCCATCAAATTACAAATTATTCAATTGTCTTCTGGCATAAACCATTAACAGTTTTGTTCAGAGGTGGGCTTTTTATGGCCAAAAAAAATAAGATGGTAGCTCTTCATGATTTTGTTGTTGGAGGAATGTTCTGCTTGATTGTGTACAGGCAAATGACTATTCAAACAAGAGATACTGCAAACAAAATGTTTCAGGAATATCTGTAAAATGCTTCAAGGCTTTGATCTCAGTAACTGAATATTATCTCAGCTTGCATTACAAGCTGTTTTTAGATATTGGTTATATTGGTCCGTATTAAATATTGATTAAAACCTATGAATACCTACTGAATGGTATGAAAGTAGACATAATCAGTAACTGGAATGCATTGTCTTAATACATTTTCTTAAGTTCATAATCTTTATGTTTGCACTGCTACATCTACTGCAGTGTGTGAACACAATTACTAGGACTTTTCTTTATAGGCATGGTTTGATATTGCCCAGTAATTACACAGATGAGAGACAGATATTTGACCATGATTAAACAAGTAAGGTTTTGGGACTATCACATTTGGGTCTAAATAAGCTTCTAGTTTTGCACTCAAATAAACTAATGAGTAATTCTTATGTATAAAATAATATAACAATTTCAAGTAAAAGAGGGTTTAGAAAATGTAGCAAAAATATCACTTACAGAGCAGTTAGTTCATACCTATCGTTGATTCAAGGATAACCTGGCCAAGCATCAGAAACTAGTGAGTCCAAACAGAGCATGCTTTTGCAGCCCAAATGATTCCATTTCATTATTAGGCGTTATAAAATGGAATTGCTCTCATTTCTTGCCTGCTGATTTACCCTGAATTCAAAGGGATGATTTAATCTCTTTGCTATTTTGCCTCCTTATGTATGAAGTGGTGATAATAATACAGGAAATCTCTCTCAGGGAAGTAAGAGGGTATAATTCACTGAAGTTTAACTTATCCTATGGAAAGTGGAATACGATAATCTGTGTTATTATTATTCCAGATTTTCTATAAACATTTTTAAGCATCTACAAAAGCGCTCTGAAATAGATTGTAAGCTTTATGACTTCCTGAAAACAAAGGCAATTATCAATGTGAACCTGTTTCAAGTAGTAATACGTGGTGGACAACTTAAGGGGGTATGCTTAGTCATTCAGAATTTTTCTGACAGAGTTACCCTCCAAAGAACATGTAGTTCTGATTATGTTCTCCTGAGAGGGGAGCAGTAACCAGATCTGTTTCTACAATAAAACAGTCGTCTTCACATCCATAAAGTCTACCTCTGCAATATGCACTGTCTGGAATTTTGTGTACTCAATTGCATTTGACCAGCAAGAAACACTTTTATACTACAACCACTGTCATTATTAAAACCATATTATGGTATTAAAAAGAAAATGAAAATGAAGAAACAAATATCATTTCATCAAGAAAAAGAAGCAAAAATCACTTCCTGTTCAACTTGCAGTATAGATAAGTACAAAAGTTTATAACAAATACTCTTTTAGTACAGAGCTCTTTGAACAAGTATAAGGAGTTAGAACTGATAGTGTTTAGGAATAAACAGAAGAGCATCTTCAAAGAAGTGGCACTTGTAGATTACAGCAGAACAAACAATTCAGATGAATTCTGGACTCTGGTAGCTGTCATAGCGCACTTGACATTTTTCTCTTTTAAATCTACTATTTAGATATAGAATATAAAATATAAAATGTTAAAGTTTATAAAAACAGATGGAATGAAAAGCAAAGCAAGTATTCGTAATACCTTACATAACTAGCTTCTAATAATTTCTGTGATTTCAATATTAAATTTTCTTTTCAATGAAAATATCTCAAACTGCTGGGAAATTAAAACATCACCGTAATTCTAGGGGAGTTTGTAATGCCTTATGACATTTACACTGATAAATTGCATAATCCAATAGTTTAGAAGAAAGTAATCAACTTGATTCCAAATGAGCCAATAAGCCTTCAGTCTTAGACTGTTTTTATTCACACATTTTCTGACTGATAAAAACTGTATTTTTGTCAAACAGCAGTTCCTATAGGATTAGTATGTTCAGCCTTCAGCTCACTTGTTTCTCACATTGTACAATACTGCTCCTCCCCTCTTCTCTCTGCTATAATGCTATCTGCTATCAGCTTATATGCAAACCCTTTTTGGAGTAACTATGACTGCAGAATGATTACGGACTTTATTAAGACATCTGTTGGGGTATTCATTGATAAATGAGTGTCAAAGAAAGGTCTGCTCCAGTTATGGCAGTGACTGCCATATGTACACAACTGGAAAATGTTTGTGTTCAAGTCTAAGTCTATCTTTTACACTAAACTAATCTGTCTGTTTATCTGAATTTGGAGCGGCAACACTCGATTACCCACAGTTGGACATTTTGTTGAAGCTTGGTGGTTCCAAGTCTTTAACATTTCACTCTTTTTTGTTTATTTTCTCATTAGTTTTTGCCTTAGTTATTGATTCTGGTTCGTAAACACACAAATGTTTACATTCCTGGCAACTTGGAGATGCTATTTTTCAGTTTGCTATAAAATTGAGAAGTTTATATTTGGTCCTTGAGTTAACAGAACACTTAAGTATATACTTAAGTTTAATTGATTTGAGTGAAAACAAAGTGACTTCTGTATTTTATTGATTTATGAAGTTTAAATATATCAATGTTGAATTGATATATGGTTTAGATATCATTGAATGTGTAATTCCTTCTACCCCTTTGCATGTCACATTATTTGAGATTAAAATTTTTACACATTAGTTTTTGTCAGAATGGATCATGATGAGAAACACCGCAGAAATTCAGTAATCCCCCCCAGATATTGTATACTAATTCACATTTTATTGAATGAAATAGGACTTCTTGTGGCTGCTTTCTATCCATTGAAGATCATAGTCTATAGCTGCTTTGCACTCAGCAATACAGGTAGTTAATGGTAGATATTCAAAATCTGGACTCTCCATATAGTGTAGAAATGGAATGCAGTAATGGAGAAAATTAATACCTGGTTTGGTAAATTGTTACCAGTAGTAGATATGTAAATGTATATTTTTGATGTTTTTGAGAGAGCCTTCACTTCAAGTGAGATGAAAGGGTCAATTTTCACATTAGAGATCTTTCTGCTGCTTAACAGCCTATAATGAAAAAAAGTGAATTTCAAGACTTAGTGAGAACATGAAAATTGCCAGTTGATGAGTAATTCACTTTAACTGCGTGTTTCTATTAAATAACTTGGAATAGTGATAATTATATTTTGCATTTGTGTTTCATTTTTCATTTGAGGATTTCTAAGAAGTCCTTTACAAACATTAATAATATAAGTTCAAATAGTAGGTAAGCTTCACAACACCCCGGTGCAGTAGGTATGGTAGTAGGAAGCAGCTGGAAAAAAACTGAGAAATTTGGATGACTTATTGAAGGTCATGCAGCAGATGAGTGAATCCACACTTGCAGTCTCTTTCTTCATCACAAGCAAGAGCTCTGTATAATGAAGATTCATAAAGTGTCCTAGCTGTCTGTAGAAGTTAACATTTAAAAAATACCCTGAAGTAAGAACAGTTTATAAAGGTGATTTTGAACTTTTATTTTCCAGCAGATATTTAGCAATGAAAGTAAAATTTTTAAAGACACAAGTGGGAGTTGAATACCCCTTGATTTGGCAATGAGATCTGGCTTCCTCACTGTCTTTTAGTCTTTGAAATTAGATAGAATAAAAATTTTAAAAGTAATTCAGGAAAAAAATGTATCTACTTAGCTTTAACCAGCTGGAGAACCTTGATCAGCAGTAATTGCTATTTCACCAGATTTCCCGGTTCAAATTTTTATGAAGACTGAAGACTAAAAAAGGTCTTCCTTAAAGCACGCTAAACAGCATATGAGAAAAATAGAAGCTGATTAATATAGTGTAACATACACATTAATGAAGGGTCATTAATTACTCTCATTTCATATTAATTGCTGTAAGATATGTAGTCAAATGATCTATGAATACAAAAAAAAATGTGGCTTGTGGAGGAAACTAAAACTGTGATTAACTCCTCTTCCTCCCTCACACACAAATTAACCTATTACTGAATCTCACAAGCAGCTTTCACAAGTGATATGTTTGGAAAATAGTTGCTGGATTGCTTTTCTTTAGCTCAGAAGCAAGGTTCTTGAAGGACATGCTCTTTCTTCTCTTTCAAAGGGAGGCTATATCAACTTAGTGTTTTTTTTTCTTTCCCCTTCATTCCCATCTGTATAGAAATTTCTTCAAATTTTAAAATAAAACTTTCTGAAAGTTCACCTTTAAAACTATTTTTGTACACTATTTTTATTGTGACCTAACAAATTGATAATACTTTCAGCTTAAATCTTTTTATTTTATCTTTTTATTTGCCAGCATCTGGCAATATTCTTCCTTTGTCTCTGAGAGTTGCTTTAATTATTATATACACTCCACTCCTTCATTTGTTGCCGATTTTTTTCCCTTGTTGCCAGCCAGAAGACTACAGATGAACTCAGTTTTTAATTCAGCACAGATCTGTAAGTGAATTAATAACTTATTTCTTTTTAGTGGTATGGAACCTTGTGCCTTCAGTAAGTTGATGAAGTCTTAAATCTTTTTGCTTCACGTGTCCTCTTCACTTCTCTGTCTTGACTAACTCCACAGATGAATCGGCTCCAAATTCATTTTCTCCTTCACAGCTCTGCCTAAAATATCTGCCTGGCTCATGTAGCCATCTGTTAGGTTTAGAGTGTTTCCTGTAGGTGATCACTCTCTTGTTATCTGACAGCAAGGTGCACTAAACACAAAAGTGTGTAAAATATTAATTTTGAAATGCTACTGCTGCTTCCTACTGAAACTAGTCTTAAAACACACCAACATTTGCTGCTAATGCAGATAGCATGGAGTGGCAGGACAAGACATTTGGTGGCACAATTTTGCAAAGCCTTGGCGGGGAGCTTTTCTTCATTCAGGAACAGTGTTAAGTTTCAATATGCAGCCTTTGACACATGTCAGTCATGGGAGAACCAAAGGTGGCTAATGACAGCTATGTCAGCTTCTGGTTTCCTTGGAACTGCTCTTTATGTCCTTTCTTTGATGACTGGTACTTACACCTTCATTAAAATTCTGAATCTGCACTTATTTTATTGCGGTAAGAATGCACATCAATAATGTAAAACTACAGCACTAGAGTATATAGAAATGTGACACCTGGCACTCCCCAACAGACAAAAAATCAATGCCTTTATCCACAAATGCAGAGTGGGTCAGAGTTTTGAGTCAAGTGATTAAAAAATACCTCTATTTTCAGCTGTGTTCCTTTAACATCTGATGATTAGCTTTTACTGGTATAGTAAAGTAAAATGTAACTTACTCTTCAGCGGAAATTAAATTTAACAACTACTCTATTTTTCGTTCTTGTAGGTGCGAAGGTCTCAAAGAATTTTTGAGACATTCTACAAATACTCCCGAAATGCAGCTCAAACAAGCAAAGCTCATTCCCCAAACAAATGCAACTGTCACTGCTGCTGGCGTTGTCGCATCACACTGAAAAGCCTGTTCCACCCCAAGGTTATTGCTGAGGATGTTGCAGATGAAACTCAGAAGGAAGGCAAAAGAGAGAGATTACGATTCTATTGTCAGCTAGTAGCATTTTCCAGGTACCATTAAAAATAATTTATCTAAAGTTTTTTGTTCACAGCAATTGCCAGATGAGATGAACATCTCATCTTTATGAGGGACTCACTAGGACTGCTGCCTTACAATCTTGCCCAGGGCTGTTTCAATCACGTATAAAGGACAATGTAATGCAAGGTATTCAATCCAGAATCACAAGTAATGAGTACTTTATAAATCCAGTTCATTTTACAGTCAAAAGCTTTAATGAAATAAATTAATTTTTTTTTTAAAGCAGACAATAGCCCAGCAGTTTGGCTGAGCAGCAGAATTATGGGAAAGACCATTACAGCTCTCTAATTAGGGAACTGGCTCCACTAGGTCTGAGGCTGCTCTAAAACTTATCTTCCCTGTGGTGTCCAAGCAGGGGTGCAGTGTCAGTGCTGATCAGCAGACACAGGTGAAATGTGATCAGAACAGGCTTTCAAAAATCTACGGTTTCAGACCTCTCAAATCAGGATTTTTTAATATGTTATTAAATCTGCAGACCTATTTATTTATCTCACTGGTTTTGAGTCTTAATGGAGAAGCCAGATCAAATGTATGAGCTCCTCTTCACTCATATGTCTACACATATATATATATATAAGAAAAGCTACCTGAGATTTTCACTTGATTGACAGAGTCCATAACTGAAAGCTTTGAAAACAACTTTATATCATAATTTCTGACTACAACAAGTATTTTCCAATACTTATGCCCCTAAGGCTTCTCTGTAGGCCAAGCAGACATTTTACTTACAACATGCCTAACATGGAGCAACATTTTTTAGAACAATTTGGATACATAAATGCCATGCATTTAATTTGCAAAGCACTTAAAATTCCTCAGGACTTTTCATATTACTAGCACTGGATACAATGATTATGGGGGAAAAAGAAATCCCCAAACAAATAATTTAAAATAAAAGATACTTTGTTCAGAAATTGCATGTAAAACATCGTGTTAGAAAATCCTGTCCTCAGAACCGGTGTTCTGCTGAAAAATAAAAAATAAATTAAAAATAACAGTAAATTGAACATTTTCCTAGAGCTGTTCATTGGGTTTTGGGTTTCTTTGTATAATTTTTTAGAAATGAAATGCTACCATTATTAATATTTTGCCCCAAGCTGTGGTTTCTTGAACTCCATAACAAGATGGGTAGGTTTTAGAAGTTGAAGAAGCTCTTGAAACTAAATACAATAAGATTTTTATCCTTCAAAAATATCATCTGAAACAAGCCAGCTTAAAATGAAAGCCTGAGTGCATTTCTGTATCAGGAAAGGTTCTTTTCACTACAGAGTGATGTAGTACTCTCCCATAGAGCTAGATTTACATGCTCTTTGCTTTGCTTGTTTCATAACAGGCAATATCTGATTTTTTGAGGAACAGATTAGTGAGCATTTAAAGAGTTATTTCTTACTGTTTTCTAATTGCTTAAAATGGAATGAAATACAAGGGTAGGTAAATAAAAGACTCACTTTCCCTTACAATATTCATACAGAATTCTCCCAAATGATAATGCAAAATGATTCTAGTTACCATATGTGTTTTTCTAACTATCAGTCAGTCACTTTGTCAGTTTATTTATTTTTTCAAGGGTTGCATTACCGCTAACTCATTAACTAAAGCTACAGATGCAGACTTTTACTTATGAGTTCCAAATAAAGCATTTCCCTATAATTGCACAAGTAACTCAGACTTCTTCAAGAATTTTCTAACCAAACCCTAACTTGCATAGCCAGACCTTCTACATAGCTTGCTTTAGTACCTGTTCCTTGATTTATCCCATAGAGAAATCATGTCAAGAAATGTCTAAAGGAAGAGGAGAAAGATGTGCAGTCAGATCTCACCCAGAGTCAAGGATCAAAGCAGTGATCTGTTGCCTTTACTATTCCTTATAAATCTCTGGTTCTGACTTCATTACTTTCACTAATATATCAGAGACCCCTATAAAGGTTTGATCTTGGTCAAACCACAGCAAGAGTAAGAGTATGTCTTAGGATGAGACAGTATTTTATGCTGTCAGGAGGGAGAACGGAAGAGCTAAATATTTTAGACCAGTCGACTTCCCTGTACCTTTTGTCGCAAGGATTTTCATTAAGGAATTGCAAGGAAAAATGAACATTTGAAAATATTTTTGCTTTTAAAGTTAAAAGTATAAGAGAAAGCTGGAGAAAGCTAGCACAGATATTCAGGCAGCTTCTTTGCAAACTAGAAATGAATTAGGGCCATTACAAATCTGCATCTTCAGAAAAAAAGAGAATAAAAAGAAGTCAATTATGAAAAAAAAAACAAACTGCAGTGCAGAGAATGATGCTGTTTTCTGTTTATATCTAGAGCCTGAAGTAATTTTGTCAGAATTTTGCAAGTAGCCATAATTCACAGTCTCTTCAATACTGCTTTAAAGCAGTATCAATTTTGAGATGTCTGTTGGGTGGATTTCTAAACTAGCAAAAATGCATCCTTAAGCTTATGCATGTTACATCTGTACCTATACACTATACCTATGCATAAATATACCTCTACTTACTACCTGGTATGATTTCTTACTGTTGACCCTGTGTAAAATTAGGTCAACTTTTTAGTTTTTCTTCTTGACCTCAGTGAGACAGGATTTGGTTTTCCTAGGATAAGAACATGCAATTCTTGGCAAAGCTAATTCTGGGTAGGTGATATCTTGTTAAAAGATGCATCATTAGAAACAAACGTTGAATTTGAGAGAGTTTTAGCTAAGTTTCTGTTTTTATGTGCTCTTACAGACATACAGACCTCTGTCTGCTCCAAAATACAGCCTTAGATATCTTGCTCGGGGTATGTTTGTCTACATTTAGAGAAACTTCAAATTGGCAGTTCAAAGTCTGAAAAGCTGGATTTTTGTAACTATTCTTAGGTTGATTTAACAGATACTTCTTACTCATTTTCCTTTTTATTTTAATACACTGATTTTCTTTGATAAAGTAATGCTTTTTATCACTAAATATAATGGAGCAATAAGACTAGGCTATTTAGAATTATAGGATCTCTTTTTAGGTTGCATGCTGAATGCCAACTGCTTTGTAGAAACAGGAACTAGATTAAAATGTTCTATACACCTATAGTGTCCTTATAAAATTAGAACATCCATATCTTGATTTAAAAGCAAACATCTAGTCTAACTACCACGGATAAGCCTACAAATTCATTGCCAAGAAGCCCTTGCGAGTTTTGAAGAGAAAGGACATTTTGTAGTTCTGCTTTTAAGTGCTGAATCTTAAAAACCATTTCCGTCAGGCAATATGTATCTAAGGCTTGTTTTTATATAATTTATACTGAAAATATTTCAAAGAAAAATGAGTTTTCTTATCTCACTTCGCTTTGGCAGTGACATTATGGGAGAGGAGCACACCTGCCATTTATGAAAAACAGAACCTTTGAAAACATATTTTATGGTTTTTGACTTTAGACTCTCATCCATGAGTATGCATAATGTTTTGAAGTATCATTTTTTACATCAATAAAAGACTGATACAAGATTTTATATACAGCATTTTGTCACATAGATGGTGCAATGTTAAAATAAGATCAGTTGGAACATTTACCACACACTTTATCATCTCCTGCAGAATGAATATCTGGATAATTGGGAAAGCAAAAATCTTTGGTATAAGGATTTATGAATTGAATAAAATTACCTTCTGCAACATGAATTTCTGCGAGACAGGGATTTTCTCCTCTGATGAAAAACATCAGAATTTATGAAGTGTGTCCAAATATATTTCTTCCTAGAATTGTACTTTTTTTCTTATTTTGTGTTTAGCACATAAACTCTCTTCCATTCCTCTTTTAATTTCCAGTTTAATATTGCACAGTTTAAAGCAATCTTAAAACCTCAACTTCAAATTCTATAAATCAATTCTCAAACCAGCCTCTTCTGTAGATAATTTAATTATTAACTTCCTCTTTAGCAAACTCTGTGACCCCTCTTTGTAAATACAGGCTACTCAGAAGAGGACTGAATAAAATGTCTTCTGTGTTGACTGGTGTGGAATCATCCTCCAGTTCTACCCTGCAGGAAGAGCTGGGGGAAAAGGGGAGCTCCTTTTCCTGGGAGTCTCTTTTACACCAGTGCTGGTAATTTCAGCTGTACTCTGAGTGTGTTTATTTAAATAAATGAGGCATATTCAGACCTGCTGCACTTTCTTCTGAAACATTTACTATGATTTCTTTCCTAAAGAATTGGCACCATGCAAAGACAGTGCTGAAGCTTTGCACTGCCACAAAATGCATTATGCTGCAGAAAGAAAAAGCTAGTTTTAATTAGCAGGGCCTCTATTTGATGTTGCTGCCTAATATTTTCTTATCTAAAATGTTTATTGGCAGAAGCCTGTGCTGGAAGTAACTTTGGATTTCAACTCCCTGTAAGCAAAACCAATATTACTTTTCTCTCCTTGGAAGTCCTTGGACCCTAAAATTTACATTCTTTGCAAGGGGTTATTATCATCTACCTAAAGTCAGAACAGAATACCTGGGGATACCACTCAAGTCAACATATACTATCTCTTAAACTTAAAAAAAAACAAAAACAAGGTACACCCAACCTCTACACGTTTCACTAAAAAATGCTTCTAGCATCATTGCTAAGATTGATTAAACCAAAAGAGGAAAACCTGCACATAAATAGATCTCTTTTCATATCTACTAAAACAATATGTTCATCTGCATTACTGAATGTTCAACAATTCTGACAATTTTGTTGTTAATCTTTGCATTCTTGAGCGTTGTTCATTTAGGAGTAGAACAAAGATGCCTTCTAGCTTGTTTGTGTAGTGCTTGATAAAACTGGATAAAATGGAGTCTACACATATATATTTTTTATACCAAATCAATATGCTGTCATAAATAAGTAAATTAGGATATGTCATTTCCCTATTATTTAATGGCACAGATTATGGTTGCTATCTCAGGCAACTATGGGGAACATTACTATTTTTAAGATCTTGATAATAACATTTCATTCTTTTCATCATACTTTACATAAAAATTCTGTACTTGAAATTGGAATTCATTACCACAGCCAAAAGAGAATTCCATTCATTGATGAATAAGCACAGCCTTTATTACATACATGAATGCAATACTTTTCCTGGATTTATTTATAACAAAACAATACTCTATATTAGTGATATAGTGTAATTCAGCAAGTGTGTTGGGAGGCAAAATAAGTAAATAATTGATTCAGTTTACGTTACCATGTCTTGTTTGATATTCTAGACAGTTGTCTTTACTGGAGATAAGAAAACAGGATCATGAATAAATTTAAACTCCTTAAAGATACTAAAATCTAACTGCATATTGTAGTTTTTAACTTTTGTAGACCAAAAAAAAAGGAACTTCTTTTTCCTACACCAGATGACATGGATTTCTACATTTTATGTACCTAAGTTATGTGAAGCTGTAAACTTCTCCAGAACAAAGAAAACAAACAAACAAAAGATAAAAAATTGAGCTTAAGGTTCAGAAAACCAATAAATGGGGGCTACTTCTTGTGCTTTTTTACCCAATGTATTCTTATCTAGAAAGATTGTTGTATTTTACAGGATGGCTCAAAGCCTTTCCTACAGGACACCAACAGATGCAAGGGTACCAAGGGGAATGTAATGTCTGCACAAATGCAGATTGCCCAGCAGCAAGGGAGCTTTTCCAAGTCTCAAGGAACAAGCATCTGGGGAGGTCATTATGTTTTGTTTGACAGGCCAGACGCAAGCTTGAGGTTTTGAATTGTGCTAGATTTTTTTTTTTAAACCGTATCTATAGTAAAATCCACTGTCTTTTGGGAAGCAGGAGGAGTGTATTTAATGGGATTTTAATAAAAGGCCTTAAAAAAACACACTGTATCAGAAGAATTTTTGGGGAAAATGAGTGTATATAGTTCAGAGAAAATATACATGTGGGCAAGAATGTCAAAAAAGGAGAAAGACTATTTAGAGTACTCTGACTGTACACATTAGTGACATGAAGTTAGGGGTAGGTGCATTTCAGCTACAGTGCATAAGAATAAATGCTTCTGATGGTATACCAGTTTAGAATACATTAATTTGCCACGGGAAGCAGTTATGAAAACAATACCAAAGTGTTCAAAAATAGTGTAAAGGAGACATTTAAAAGATTAAATCAACTCCTGCACTAATCACGTAGAAGATGAATTAAAAAAAGATGGAAAAAGGAGGAGGACCTTTCCATTTATATCAGCTCTGGCCATACAGATCAACATCACAATAGAGATCGGCAGTTAGGCACTCACTTCATTCATTAATAAAATAAAAGAAACAGTTAGTAGAACAAAACCTGCTGACTTAGAATCCAGATGAAAAGTCTATGATCTTGTTGGAAAGATTTGCATTGCTTTAAAAAAAAATGGTCTTAGTTGAGAACATGCAAGTAAGAACAGGAAGTATTCATCATCCAGATCACTACATTCAGCAGATTCACAGGCAAGTTCTTTGCTCAGATGATGCAATTCTGGAAAGTGACACCTCAAGAAAATTTGCTTTCCCATAGAAAGACTCATAGCTGTAATCTCCCAGGCAACCTTTGATAAGTTGGATTGGAGCCAACACTTTCCTGGTGTTTGGTACACTGGTGTAGGAGCCCAGGAGATTTGCACGTGAGTGCCAGCTCTGCCACTGGTGCCCTGGTGAGCTCTAACAACTCCTCTGCTCATCACCCCCGGTTTGTCATCAGCTAATTAAGATAATGCAGATAAAATCCTCTCCAAAGAGGAAGCCGAGTGCAACCACTGCACAGCCTTGTGTTGGCATCAGTGGACACCAGGGTGGGACCACAGGATGGAACCTGTCCATTTAGACTTGGGAAATTCAAATGGAAGCCACCAGTTTCCCAAAATGATTGCTAACAATCAATGGATTACAGATGTTGAACAGAAAGTTTTATGTATAACCTCATCATCTGACATTTTTGGTCTAAACCTTTAAGTGAGATACTTAGCTCTGACCACTAGAAGGACACAGCTTTCAAAACAGCAACACCCCAAAGAAAGTTTTGTGGTTTTTTTAGGTATGTATAATTATTGCTCTCCTTGTTTCTTCTACTTTTTGCATGGTTTCCCTTTCAGGGTGAAAAGGAAGCCGACTGTCTGATTTAATGGTCATTTCTATGTTGAGCACTTTGTCCAAACACCGGCCAATGCTATGCACTGAGTACCCAGCTGAAAGTGATAATGAACTCTGCTGCTGCTTTCTTTTCCTAAGGATATGTCAGCTCTTACACTAGCCAAAATTATGTCACATTTATTCTATGCCTGGTATATACAGGCATTTTTCTGAGAATGCTGGTGGAGCAAGTCACTTGGTTACATTTTTCTCTGCAACATTTATACAAAGCCCTTTTTCACTCCATAGCATAAGCAAGATCTTCTCATTCAGATTAGCATAATTTAGATTTACATATGGAACACAATAGCAGCAGCGTAGAAATCAAGGCTTCACTGAGAGAAAATAGAAGGGTATTATTTACTCCTTGAAAGTTTTTTCCTAACATAATACATATCTCTGAAACCCAGAGGTCATTTATTGTGAATATAACGAATACATTCATATCCACCAAGGGTAATAAATATTGCAAATTAAGTTGAATAATGACTATACTGTCTCTTTCATTTCTACATGAGAGGCACACGTGGGACTTAATGTAAGTCAGTATTTATAATGCAATACGTAGTATGAGTCTTATTCAAAGTTAGAATTGCAGAAATGTCACAAACACATTAATTTACCATTTGTGCCTGAGGAACAAGCCAAAAAAAATCATTGAAAACAACCAATGTGTATGGAATTTATAACGAATATCTTAATCATGAACCTACTTTCTTTCAAGCTATGACTTAACTTCTTTTCTTGTAAGAAGGCTGGGATTGCCTTGGGATTTTAAAAGTTAAAAAAAGGTAATGCAATACAACAGTTACTAGAAAAATGCTACTTGTTGTGTTTTTAACTGGATTGTTTGGTTGTGCTCTTAGCTTCCACGGGCCTTCAAAATATTTCTATAAGGAACAACTTAGTCAAGACCTAGGGAGCCAAAAATGGAACCACAATTTTCTGTGAAGAATGGATGAGAGAAGAGGGAAATGAAAGGCAACCATTGCCATAAATAAGCATCTGAAAATCCTATTCTAAAATGAGTTCTGGGCTGCTGACATATAACACAATGTATACAACAGAGTTTCTAAGATTTGTGGTGACATAAATGGAGCACATAAGAGTTATAGATCTACTGTTCCAAGCGGCTACTTATGTTAAGTAGAACTGTGATAGGCTGGTTAAGCCAAGTTTCTTGTGGGAGCTACAGAGAGGTGGTGGAGCACACAATCAACTGCTGTGGTTGGTATGAGAGTGAATTAAATTTGTTCTTGAGAAAGAATATAAGAGCAAGACCTTAATTAAACAATTGAGGAAGCAGACATTTATTGAAATTCTAGCAGTCTTATTTATCACATCAGATAATTATGGAGTCATTACATTTATTTCTAGCATGAAATTTTGTAAGCTACTAAGTTTACAGATATATATCATTTTTAGAGATTCAATTAGAGATTCAATAGAGATAATGTTTATACATTAAAAAAGAGAAGAATGACAGTGAAACAGGGATTAAGGTTACTTATTTGGCTAGTTCTAGTTCTTAGAATTCAAAAGGGAGAGTATTTTGTTCAGCTCATGTCCACACCTAGATCTTCAACAGTTCTTGGAGGACTGAAGATGTTCAACATCAGTGGTGAATAGCTCTGGGAAACTGCAGCTCTATGAGGAACAGAGCTAGTTTGTGCTTGGATGGGAGCAGTACTGAATCACCAAGAAACTAGAAACACATGATCTTTGCTTGTGTTTACCCTTCATTAGCTCTTTTTTCTGCTTCAGAAAAATAGACAAATCCTACATTCCTGGCAACTGATTATTTATATTGATGGAAAGATGGTGGTTAATACCGATTCTGAGGTTGATTTAGTGCTTTTGTTCCTAAATCCCTGTGTTATCTTTATTCCTGGCCCAAGGTACCTAGTTCCATAATTTTATAGGAAGCAGATGTGTGCTGCATGCTATAGGAAATACATTTCACCATATACATTAAAACAAAAGGCTTGCAACTATGGTGGAAATAGAACTAAAGGCAGAAGAGTTAGGAATGAAAAACCTGGTGAAGACATTCCTATTAATAGAAGAACTTGCTATATTAACAATACGAGCAGAGGTCAAAGTTATAGGGGCTTCTCTTTGAAGGAGAGTTTGAAGGTCTGAGTTTTGGAGGAGTTATATATATGTGTATATATGTATTTTTAGTATATATATATATATTGTGTATATATACACGGATATATTGCACTTGTAGGCTAAGGGATAATAGCCTTTACTCAAAGATATCTAGGCCATGCAGAGAAGTGAGCAAGCAGTTATTAAAGACATTCTCTCAAACAACTGCAGTTATCAAGGCTTGTCAGAGTCTCAGTGCTTTCCCAACCATAAAGGCATGTACAGTCAATCTCCCTGGAACTCAGGATGTGAGAGTTAATGAAATTTGACAACTGATTGATGTCAGATGCAGCTTTGAATTTGGAAACCCAATTACCTCCTTCCCTTTCAAAGCAGAGGTCATTCCAGTCAACACGACTGTACTGCCATACTTTGCAATTCAGTCTGAGAGGTTGCATGAGATTCTGGTTTCCAGGAAATCCTAATGCACAGGAGCCAAATTTGCAGGTGTAGACATATGTTGCCTAATAACTGGTCATATGAACACAGAGACGCAGTATGTTGCTAATGGCAAAGGAGTTGTCTGGCCAGGCAACACCCCTAGAAAATGGGTGCAAATACAATCTTCTTTTGTAATCTCTCCATTCCTTCAACTCGTTGAATGTTTCCCAATATTAAATATTGGTGATGCAGATTTTTTTTTTTTTTTGGTGGGAGGGGGAGGGCTCTGTGGTTCAGATAAATTTTCTGGAAGGGAGGAGGAGAGGAAGGAAGAAGGAAGGAAGGAAGGAAGGAAGGAAGGAAGGAAGGAAGGAAGGAAGGAA
>NW_010588882.1:16565-48800 GCF_000705375.1 Tinamus guttatus | reverse complement strand
AAGAAAAAAAAAAGTGTGCTCTAGGTGGAAGTGTGTGCCCTTTATACTAAAAATGGAGCAGCTTTAGACAGAGAAAGGCTCTGACCAGGCCAGCTGTCAGAAGCAGCGACTCATGGCAATGTCCCCCCTACCTGGGGATAACTACCGGATGTAGCAGCAGTCACTGCATCAGCAAATAAATCTGTTGGCAATGCAGCCCTAAATGCCATGACAGAAAGTCATTTGTCATTTAGCAAGAGCAGAAAATAAAGTTTAGAGCCTGATGTATATTAAATTTTTGCCTACACAAAATCAGTCATCTTAATCAATGAATATTGATTGGCTCACCAAACAGGGAAAAAAGAAAAGGGAAAAAATGTCATCTTCTAGAATGAAGTGTGCAAAAACAAGATTCTTTTCTAGGTCATTTCCAGGACAGAATAAGGTTATCATTGGCTCTAAGATGTTTCTGAACTTCCCTCTTTTGCTCAATACATCAAATCATACTTATAGAGATTCCTCTCTGTACATTATACTGAATAATGGACATGGAAGGGACTCTGTCACAGAATATTTTACTCCAGATCTTACCTGTGGGTTGCTTTGTCATTAGACTTGATTTTGGCAGGATCGTTTTTGCCCAAAATTGCTCAATTCATCACTTCATGCATAGGGCTGATCTCATATGCCCCAGAGGAGCCAATTGAAATCAGTCACCATCAGGCCACTCACCTAATACCAAATATCTTTAATCCAGGCAGAGAGCAGTTAGACCGTTCTGTAGATAGACTTTTCTGTATTTGCAATACAGCGACTGCAATGCTAAACCCCTCAGATTTCTTTGCCTACCTCACTTCATTTTCAGTGCATCAAAAGACTTTCAATTACAAATTTAGAAGATGAAGTGCTGCATTTTAATGTCAATCTTCTGGAGTTTGTGGGCTAGGAATAAGAGACTTTCTCAGCTTCAATTGTACCTTAAGGGAATTAGGTACTGTCAAGTGAAAAAGATTAAAAAAAATAGTTTTATTAAAATTTTTCCTAAAGGGATATATTCTGTTCTCAGAATAACTGAAGTGATACACAGAGAGGTGTTCTGCATTCATGGAGAAAGAACTGAAGGAAAGATTTAGCCTACTGAGCTGTAATATGAAATATTTGAATTCTAGAAATACCATAAAGAGCAAGGTATTAAATTGTTCTATTTTGATGCGTTTCTGTCCTCATGCACACAACTGACTGACTTTCTTTCTTTCTTTCTCTCTTTTTTTTTTTTTTTTTTAATAAATCTGCTTCTGTCTTTGTATGTCTGAACAGGGAAAGATTTCTGAGATACCTCTGTCTTGAATTTGTCCCAGAAAAGAGGTGTCAGGTAGTAACATTGAATGACATCGGACTGGCATCAAGAAGACAAAAATACAAGTAATGGATCACATAATAGATATTGCAAGATCAAGGTATGATAAACTAGGCATGGTCATGTTGAGCGTGGAGCTGATTTCTTTTGAGAGAAATCACTTTTCTTCCCCAGAGAAAGGGGAATGACCTTAAGAAAACAGTATTTTCTTCCTGTATCTCTTTTAAATGCAGGCTATAATATAGCCATAGACATGTCTCAAGTCTTTCATCATTCAAATGAATCACCATGTTTAAATTTAGGATTAAGCACGGAGGTGCACTATGAGAAGAGCTTGATTTAGCTTTTGCTCTCTGACCAATAACTCAAGGGCTTTTCTCTGCAACATCGGTCCAAGGAAAACCTTTGGCTCTGTAACAGTTAATTTTATAATCCGGCTTCTGAACAGTTTTATGTTGAGACATAACTCTAAGCTCTATAAGTCAGGTGGATGTATGATTCATGGCGGTGTCTTATGAATTGTGACTTCCTTCGCGAATAGTCCCCGAAGAAAATAGGATTTAAAGTGTAAACTAAATTAAAAGCATTATCATCAAAAAGTATACACTGCTAAAAAGGAGTCAGAACATATCTATCCTCTTCTTACTGAATACATCCCATTTGTTACTATGAAGATTTATTTGTTTTAACAGCTTTTTTTTATAGGGAAATTTTCTTTGTCTCAGATAGATTGGTACTCTATTATATAATTTACTAAATTCCTTATGACAAAAGGGTAATTCTCTAAGCCTATATCAACATGCAAACTGTCAGGCAATACTGCTCTAAATTTATAGAAGTATCTAGGGTTCCCTATTGTTATCAAACTAATATACTCTCCACAGGTCTTTTGTGACCTGGATGAGGAAATAATCCAAACCAGATAAAGAGATTTTTAAATCATTGCCCCTAATGCTTGCAAACAATAAAATGTACTTTTTTCCTCTTTATTAAAAGGCAGTTTCTATGCCAGGCCAAAGAATGGACTAGACAGCTCTTGGAAGAATCTGCTACTCCATTCCCACTATGCCTTTTTCAATCTATACCAAGCCTTCTTCCTGTTAGTATACTAAAAGTAGTAATAATATTAAGGGTTTCTCTCAAGAGGAAAACACAGCAACCTTCTGGAAAAAAAAAGAAAAAAGTTAAATAAAAATAAATGGTGACTTGGGACCTCTCTAACTGAATCATTTAGCAGCTAGTTGTTTTGCTGAGATAAGTCTACGGTTGCCAACATTAAATCCCCAGCCTCAGGCCGGCCACGAAAGAGTAAGCAACCTCCTGCTCTGCTGGACAACTCCATCTGAACTGCATTAAGATCATCAAATGCTGCATAAAATTGGCACAATACTTGTCCTTGCAGATATGTATATATCAGCCTCACTAATTGATTTTGGCCTTTGTAAAACTCCAGAGTTTCCTCATCTTTTAACTGCAACCATCTAAGATTTTTTTATTATTATTGACTCAATGCTTCACCTACATAAAAAAAATTATAATGTAAGGTCTTATGAGCATGAGAAAGTATAAAGATGGGATCAGGCACTGAGACCAATCTGAGTGAACATTTCCTCAACTATGACATGGATGTCTCAAATGTAAGCTGTGGCTGGTGATTGATAGAAAACATTTAAAAATTACACTTCAGATCCACCTCAGCCTTAAGTAATGTTACGAAAAATGAAAAAAATCTAACTATTATAGCTGTATAACCGCACTAATGAAGAAATTAGGAGAGTGATGGATAAACATTTATCATCTAGACTAGAGAACAGGATATCAGTGTCCTGTTAAAACTGAGGTGTGCGCATGCACCTTGGCATCATATGGAGGAGGATGCACAGATTGGGAAATGGGCACATAGAAGATGATAGCCATATATAACATGAGCTGTGCATATGGTACTGCCAATGGCTGGAGCCAGAGCATATGCTTGCCATGTGGAGAAGCAATTAGATAGCCAAAAAAAAAAAATAGATCAGAGGTGATAACCGGTAGGATTATACATGAAATGGTATATAAGCAACTGATTAAATACCCATAGAGTGAAGTTGTTGCTTCATCTCTTTTGATTCGGTGTTCTGATTGCTAGGAGAGGTGAGTCAGACACTTTCCATGTTTTCAATGCATGTGTGTACAGGCGGCCCAGGCACCGCTGCTCCCACCAATAGCTCTAAGCAAAAGGTGCAACTGAATTCCTCCTGGAGGCCTTGTGATGCTTTAAACTGGATAACAGTCAAATTCTGAACACAGCAATCACCAAATATGATGATAAATTCTCTAAAGAATGGGGAAACATGTCTCATTTAATGGGAAATTGTATGGGCTTGAGTAAACGTGGAACAAACCATAATTAGAAATTCATAATACTCGAAAGGACAGTTCCCGTCTCTACAGCTTGTGAAAATGATGGCTGGAGAAGGTGGCAGTGCCTCCAAGCTTCCAGGGATGGTATGCGACCCTGCTCTTTCTCCCACCCAACCTCTCCTCCCTCCACACAACAGAACCCTTTGCAGCCAACCAGGAAATGTCTGATGATCTTCCCAGGTCTCCTGGGCCTTGCCAAGGAATCCCCTCATCCCCTGCAGTGTAGGGACGCCAAAGCAGTCTTGGAAAAAAAAAAAAAATCCAGGTCATCATCCAGGGAAGCAGAGAAATGCCTTTAGGAACAGACTCCTGCCTCAGTCACATTTAAGCCACATGCCAAACTCCCTAAACTTATATTTTAAGCGTTTTCCTTTTGCATATGTCCTCATCCACCGAGGCTGGATTTCCAGTAACGGAGGTCATTTCTTGTGTGCACCCTTCCTCTTTTTAATTTATCATGCGTGCTATTAGCAAGTTTCCAAATTGTGCTCTTCATGCAGCTTCATGCATTACCACATGTTTCAGTTGGCGGCAAACCCTTTTTCTAGCATTCGCTAGCAACATTATTCAGCATTTTTCAGGATGTGGTCCAAAAGATGCCCCTACCAGTGGCTGCCCCCAAGCAAACATGGCTTGTAAGTGATGGCACGGGACTGAGTTGCTGGAGCCTATTTCACACTCCTCAAGAGCATCAGTGGGCTGTTTCGCTTCCATATCCTCACACTTCCTCTGCTGCAATGGAGCTTGAAGAGTTGTGTTTCACTGCAACAGGCACACGTCTGCTTCCAAATTCATAATTGAATATTCCCTGTCAGTTCTCTCAAAGACAGGAGTTGGATATAAAATGTTGCTAAGATGCTCCACCTAGGAATCATTAAGGTATGAGCTAGTAGTCACTGAACTTGATGAGTGTTGACACAGGTTCTAAATCCTTCTGTGATTTATCATTAAAACTATTTTAGCCTTCTTATCCCACAGAAAATAATAGGGCAAAGTAACTGCTTCCAATTGTTTTCTTTAGCCTGGGGAAAGAGAAGTCTTCTGTTTTAACTTAACTTTTTGATTACAAGGTCATTGCTATATTCTGTGTAGCATCTATGACTACTCCTAGGTATCCATCAATGTTTGTGGAATCTACACTATATGTGCATTAGACATCCAGGAATCACAGCTGCTTTTCACCCATAGCCATTAAAATGCCGAGTCCTTTAGAAAAAAAAATCAGGTGAGCGTCTTTCAAATGTGTGCATAGCTTTTTTCAACCCTCATTAAATTTCAATTGGTAAAATCTATTGGTCTCCTTTAATCTTTCAGCATGGGGGACAGTACCATCCGCAGCCCATCTGGTGGTGGGTAGCAGGTTACTGCAATTGGCTTTTTGGGTTTCCGTAACACCCTAGTCTAATTTTACCTACCAGCTGTGTTTATGAAAGACAAGGTCACACTCCTTTGATTCTGCTCCTTGGCATGACCCATATAAGACAAATTGTGTGATAGGCCAGAAGCATTTGGAGGATTTGCTCCAAGAAACCCTGTGAGAGTGATCAAACTTGGTTATTCATACTGCAAAATATAATACTTTTCCCTAGTGGGCTGTTTCATCACATGAGCGTCTGCTGCCAACCTTCGAAACACCAGTGTGACAAACCTGCCTGTCAGACATGCTCCTCATCACTATAAAGCTCAAAATGAGGAAATTAGGAGGAGGGTTTGTTTTGGAGGGGCCTTCTGGATGTTCTTCAGCGTCAATGGCGCAATCATTGAAAAACAGTATTTATCACATCAACAAGCAAGAACACTAAAACCTCTCAAATATTCCTAGCAATTAAAATGATTACAGCTGAATGATTAAATTAGTAATTAAAAATGTGGTAAATTTAATATCTTTGGCCTAGCATACAGTATGCATATGTTTCACAGCATCATTTTAAGTGACCTTCGCTTTTCATTTTCTAAGAGGCATCATGAAAAGAACTTTTTTATTTTTAGTCTATTTTATGGTTTTCAGAGATATTAGCTTGACTAGCACCTTACTTGCTGTCTCCTAAGGACATACCTCTTTATATACACTTTGTGAGACAGAAAGGCTTGGATACTCAGAGATGGAGTTATGCTTGCTTTCAAAATATTTGTAGCACCCTTTCTCCTTCTAAATTACATCTGTCACTCAAACCCAGCACTCACTCGAGAAGCCTTAATCCAAAACATGTGTTGTTTGAACCAATTTCTATATTTCTGCCAAAGAGTGTAGATTTAGCTTGTTCTGCCTGCAGAGCACCTGATGCCCTTGCATCCATCACAGGCGTCTCCTTCATTTGACTACATTGGCTTTTTCTCCTTTCCCAGACATCAGGGGTCTTCAGAGCACCTGGAGACTGGTAGTAAGAAAGTTCCCAGCTATCGACCTCTAAAATGTCCCTTAAAATAAAAGTAAGGGGGTCAGGGAACAAAAAAACAAACAGTTCTTAAGGGAGTTAAGGTGTGATGAGCTCACCAGGCAACTTATTTATGCTTACAGCTATGGCTTCTGTATCTAGCCAGATAAAGCGAGATATTTGACCACTCTTGTGAGAGTCACTGTTACTTTGTAGAAGAAAGTCGAGTGAAGTGGGACAAACAGCAGAAAAAAAGAGGTTCTTTTTGTTGTTGTTGTTGTTGTTCAGAACAAAAAGGGGAGAAAAGAGAAAAAAACAGCTTAAGGGCTGACACGTTTTCCCTTTTTTGAATAAATTCCTTGGGTCAGTGTTAGCGGAAAGTCATTTTTCTGGGTTCCTGTGCCACTGCTACAATGACACAGTGACAGAGGCTGATTCATTTTGGACCAGCAAAAGTAAGAGTCTGGGGAAAAAAAAAAAAAAAAAAGAAAGAAAAAGAAAAAGAAAAAAGAAATTGATGAACCTCAGCTCAGCGCTCAGCTTGACTTTGCTCCTGTACAGGACTGGCCCTCTCCCTGATCCAGCTCCCCAAGACAGCGTAGGCAGAGAGCTGCAGAGGGTGTGCAGAGCAGGGTGCAAACCTGCAGCTATTTGCACCGTCACATAAGTTATTTGCATTTTGAAGAACGGACTATAAAGAACCTTGCTATTTGTAAAAAGATAAAAAAAAGAGAGATTTTTTTAGTCCAAATTTGGAAAAGGAAATTATGAAAAGAGGGAGTGGGGAAGAGCTGAATATTGGTAGATTCTGAATCACTAAATTAAATCCATCTTCCACTGCAACCCTCAGCCTCCTCTCAGGTCCCCCATGCACTGAAAACCTGTTTGGGTTTTTTCTGTTTGTTCTTCACTCAAAGGAGGAGATTTCTTGGAAATCATACCAAGAATGCTATATTTTAGCAACAATAAAGTTAGTGTAACCTTTTGCAATCACTGGTGATGCCATATCCTCTAAATACAGCCCGGTAGCAGCAAGACACAGGACAGCTTTGCGGCTATTGGAGTGAGAAAAGGTAAAACATCATCCATCAATTTGCTCTTGAATTCAACATGTTGGTGTTCATTTAGCAGGAGCGTCCGAGTGACCAAGCTTCACTTTTAAAAAAAACCCCATATGCACAGATTCCCTCTTAGTTACTGTGTTCATATAGCAACATACATATTGAACCATGCATTTTCATGTAGTAGGTTTGCACATTCCTCCAGCCAGCGATCAAGAGTGATTGGACCTGTCTGAAGGGGAGGAAAAGAAAAGCAGTGAAAAATATTGAGCACAGTTTAAAATACTATGATCTACATTGAGATCTTCCTAAGAAAGAGGGTCTTTATATTCCTCTTTATCACTTAGTCCTATATATTATTCCTTCACACAGTTCCCAACAGCTGGCAATCACTGATGACTAAATTGTAGAGAAGTTAAAATATGCATAGCTATAAAACTTGCTATAAAATTTTTAAACTCTTGCCTCTTGTCTGTGCAGCAAGCACAGGCAAGAGTTTAAAAATTTTTATTTGCTTTTGTGAGAATTTTCTCCTCCTTTCTCTGTGAGTTAATATGATTTTGAGAAATTTTAAAAATAAATAGCCTATCAGGCTTCAAACAACATTATTCTGCAAAAATCTCTATTAAAATTAATTAGAGTTGTGGAAGGAATGTTTTAGAAATTTGTGATCACTTAGAAAAAAAATATGTGCCTTAGGAAAAAAGGCACATGTGTGTTTATGTGAAAGAGCCTATTCCATACCCAGAGTATACTGATAAGTTTCAAGCCAGCTAGATGAATTAAAATATGTCAATTCCTGAAGTTTCTTCCTAGACAAATCTCAGTGCAGCAAATAAGACAGCAGGTTTCCTTGAATCTTGCTGAAGAAAACTTCTCAGCATTGCCCTTATGGGCTTGCAAGAAAACTAGGCAATAAACCCAAATGATGGACCCAGAAAAGGAGCCTCCCAGGCCTTGGACTTAATCTGAGAGCCCAATGGTCCCACGTGGAAGAGCTGTCCCTGGTCCACTGGAGGTTGGCCTCAGATAAATAAATCCCCAGGGCTGCTGTGGCAGTCAGGCCAATGTACAGAAAATAACTCAAAACGCAGCAGAGAAGGAGGGTGAAAAGGAGTAGGAAGTTATACACGTCCTGGTGAGGAGAGATTCCTCAGAAAGATGGAAATCAGCAGCTTTTTTTAACTTATTGTTTTAGACATTTCCTGTGGCAAATGAAGCATTCAATTCCATTAGAAAAAAAAGGACTTTGTGAGCTTCACATACTTCTAGGATTAATTAATCAGAATAAGTCATTGAATAAAAAAGCAAAAGGAAATCAGGTCCATTGAAAGAAATCTAGGTCAACTATTTAATTTGTCCAAGTAAGAACTGGCACTTTGTATCAGGAGCAACCTAGAAAATGAGCTGTGGCTCATGCGGTTTCTCTTCAGTGCCTGTTAAAGAGTGTGTGAAAACCATGGAAAACCACATCACGGGAAGCACAAGGCTGGAGAACAAAACCTCAAAGTTTTGGGTTTTTTTTTTTTTCCCCTATTGACATAGTCACAGTGCTGCTGACCCTGATCCACGCTCCAGCAAGCTGGATGCCCGATTGTGCCCATGCAGCTGATTCATTGCACAACCATAAAGCAAAATGACTAACATGACTTCTGAATAAAGCCCACAACAGGCAACAGGATTGCTAGACTGATCATAAACTTTTGAGATCCCACTCTCGCTCCTCCTCCTCTTCTCATTGTCCTTCACCCTTCACAAGAAATGTTGCGAGCAGCTCAGAAGGGACGACACAACTATCAGCTTCCACAAACATAACAAAAAGCAAATGCAAAGAGCATCAGGAATGCTGTAAAATGCTTTGTTTGCCACATCCTCAACTCAACACAGATAACAACACTAAATTTAACCAAATTAGCCCATTGTTTAATGAAGTCATTTAGCTTTTTTCTTTCTAAGAGCTATTTGCACAGCACAGTTCTCAATGACCCTGCAAATATCCGCAAGTGGAAATATGGTATCTCTTGGTAATGTTCAATTCGGTCTGACTTGGGGGAATGGGAAGAGGAGCATCTGTAAAGGATTCTGGGCCTGAAAGCAATTATAAGTCAAACCTGATGCAAAACAAAAGTAGAAGAGCCAGGCTTGCCAGGCCAGATGATGGCAAACCGCAAAGGTGCACTGCAAGAGACACCACAGAGAAAGGAATAAAATGTTCTGTATGTGGTTTCCAAGATGGAATAAGACATCCCAGCAACATGCAGAATGAACTAATTCAGCCACTTCAAAATGAACCGTTTCACAATACAAAAGATGAACTTTCCACATCTCATTTAATTTATGCTATTATGTTTCCATTCTTCACTGCACTGAGAAAACAACTTTACCCAGCCTCCAAAGTATTCAGATGTTATAAACTTTAATCATCAAAACAAAAACAAATAAACATTATTAGCTGCTTGAGAGACTCTTTTAAATGAGCAGGAAACTAAGGAACATATTGCTAATTCAAAGTATTTGCGGCTCCTGTGCTAGAAGTGTCCCTCAGGGAACCTCTGAGGAGGTGTGCAGAAACAGGGCACTGTAGCGCTGGAGATACAGTGCTCAGGACAGAAATTGGCTTTCTCCACACAAAAACAAAATTTGTCTTACAAAGGCTCCCAAGGGTATGCAAAGTCTTTAAAAAAAATAGTTATGGGGAGGTTGATTTTGCTATTTGCAATGGATATAGATCTCCGTGAGAATGACCCTAGACAGAAAACCAGAGGTCTGAACAATTTATGTATCCACATCCTCTTCCTGATGTCCGCTTGCCTCTCTGGTGTTCTGGTTCTGTTTGGCAATTTCAGGGCAATCCCCTCCCTGCAGCCTTGAGTTAAACTTACAAAGAGTAACACTTAGTACAACTGAATAGTCTGGAATTTAACCCAGGCTCAAGGACCTTCTTCCTTTGTCCTTTAAGGAAGCAGGATGTGGGTGTTTTTGAAACACAGAAGTTTCACTGCAGATTGCAATCCTGCACCGTGAGAATTACCCTAAACTTTTAAATAATCAAAAATTTCCATTCTGTGTCTGTGTCTGTGTCTGTCCATTCTGTGTACAAAAACTAAAAATAAATAAATAAAAAAGTTTTCAATGATTTATACAGATCTTGAACTGGGGTGATACCCTCAGACGGTTTAATCTCAGTCATTAAGCTGCCATTAAATGGGAAATCAACAACAAAACACAGTAATTTTCACTGCTTTTACAGCTGGACATCTCACTGGAAAGGGGGCAAAAGTCAAGAGTTTTGTAATCATGTCTTGAATGTTCCCAAGAAGCTGTAGCACTTCCTCGTGGCACAGATGTAAAAAAGGCAAGATTGTTCTCCCACAGTTACAAAATAAATACTTTTTTTTTTCTTTTTTTTTTCATATACATATATTTTTTCCCCTGATTTTAATGTCTTTAAACCAGGCTATATTCCTCACTTTTGATCCATTAAGAAAAATTGTCTGTTTACTTTCACTCACATACTGCTATAAGCACCAACTGCCACATCTTTGCCTGAAAGGCTGCAAAGCAACAGACTCCATTTTCGTTTAAGTATCTCTCATGAAATGTCTCTCTCCCTTTCCTGATGTTTATAAATAGTTATTTAAAGGTAGCAATTTCACAGCATCCTTCTGCTCTTGTGCAGGATTGCTGCTTACCCAAAGGATTGCTTCTACATGCCAAGGGGTGCTTCAGCCCTGGCTTGCCCTTAGGTGCAAATGAGGAGCAGGACACCTCTGGAGGATGCATTTTCTCTACAGTTTTAGCTTCTTGCCATCATCTTAATTAGACAACCATGGATTTTTTGTTTGTTTGTTTGTTTGTTTGTTTTTCCCTTTTTTTTCAGTTAAAAGGGGACTGCTTTTTCCTTGTGAAGCTCAGAAAGGACACACATTTTTTTTATGTCTTTAACTTCCAAGTGCCCCTATGAAGCAATATGACAGCTGAGCATGGTAGCTACTTTAGAGGCACTCATCTGTCTCAGAGAGGTAGTTTTAATGTTGGCCTGAGCACTCCCTGTGATGGATAAGTGCATTTTACCCTTGCTTTCAGCAGGACCAGAATCAGCCCCATCTTGTTCCTACCACACAAGACACCTCTAAGTGCATAGAAGAGACAACTTCTGGTCTCAAAAGCCATATATCCTGTCATGTATTCCCTATCCCCTTCTGGTACTATGATTTCAGTGAGAGTGATTTAAGTACATTTCTTTTGTAGAGCAGTCTTTTGCCCTGGCCAAAGGCAAGTGCTTTTGAAAAGAAAGCTTTTAAGCGTCTTTTACCTGATTTCTTTTGTCTTCAAGAAATGATCCAAGCCAAAAATAATCTCCTGCTCTTTATCTCTGAAGAAACACAGGAAAGAAGAAGAAAATACTTGGACTCAAAAGCAAAAACCTTCAAAATCTATTTGGTTTTATCCATATGTAAAAATAAAACTTCAAAGATAGTAAAACCTTCTTTTTGTAATTTTTCAAGTTTCCTTCTTTATATTGATTCAACAGATAAACTGCATTCATCTCACTGATTTTGGCAAGAATACAAGATAAATTGCTTCATATAGTCTTTTTTTAACCTTCTTCTTAACCTGCTTCTTTTTGAATGAGATATTGCTATAAATTTTCAACATCTCAGTAATGCCAATCACCTAACCCAACAGCTTCATCAACAGCAAACTGAATTCTCAACCAACACTCTAACCCCAAACCAACCCATCTTTCCAGTGCTGAGAGTATTTGACCATATTCTTTCTTTTTTACTTATGTGTCAAGACGTCCATTCAAGAGTTCTAGCAAATAATTAATGGCACATCACATTTCTAGATGTAGCTATTTTGTCCAAATGTCACAGACCATGTCTATTTTACTTCGACTTGCAGTATAAACTGACTTTTTATTGCGTTGTGTTTTAAAATCTGTGCTTTTGTAACTTGTTTCCTTTAATTCACTTATCACTCCATAACAGATAGGTACTGCATTTGAAAAATTACCACTTTACTCTAATAATGTATTAAGATCGTGTAACAGCATGATGAAAGAGGCAGTTTAAAGCCTGCTTCAGCATTTCTCCATTCTACTTTTATGGAATAGAAAACATTTCCAATTATTTAATGTTACATTAACTTCCAGTCTGCCTCATCTGGATGTGATATATGGCATGATTCCATGCCAGAATTGGGGATTCTTTATAAATCATACCAGGCAAATCAACAAAATGAAATCAAACAAATCATGATATTAAACAATGCTTCATAACTTAGATTTTTTTTTCATTGTTTGATATAAACTTCAATTAAAGATCAGTCCAATTAATTTCAGCTAGTTTACCTGTCATTAAATAGCAAAATGACTACTTTGCAGCATGTTTTCTACCACAGCTTTATTTCGGTATTAAAAAAAAAAAAAAAAAACTTTTGCACAATACAGATGAAGGTCTGGAAATTACAGGAGGTTATAAAATGTACTCAGAACATCCTTGAATGTCATGGAAGTAGCTTGACATTTACTGTGATGTTACACAAGGGATTAGACACTCCGGAGAGCAGCAGCATCACAAAACTTGGCATGTGCCTGCTGTAGCAGAGGTTCAGAGATCGCATTTGTGGAGACAAAGAGCAAGGAAAACAGTGCTGGAAGATTAGGGAGTAATACAAGAAATGTCATGGCCTGTCGGGTCTATAATCTCTCAGATCTTTCCTTCCAGCCCTAAAAGTTGTTCAGTCTGCAGGCAGGGCCAGGGCTCTCCTTTCACTACCCACACGTCTCATCTCTGTCTTGGCACATCCTTCCTGTCTTAGCAGTGAGAGATAAAAATCACACAAATCCTATCTGGAACAACCATCCCCTGGTTAGACCAAATTTATCCTATTTCCCACTTAGATTAGTGACAAATGCAATCCTTGCCCTCACAATGCTGACCAATTCTGGGCAATATACTTCTGGGAAGCATTTCCAGCAAATCTGTATTGACTAAAATCTCAAGATGCAGATTTTGAGGATGCATATGCTTGTTTGATCCTTATACTGTCTTTATAAGGTAGATACTCAAAATTTCTGTCATTGTTTCTGGTTCTACCACATCTTTTTTTGAGAGAGGATAGCAAAACTGCACAAAGTATTCACGATTTCTGAGTGGTTTTCTACGATTACTGATTTTTGCAATTGTATGGTTAAGTTTTCTTTCTTTTTCTTTATGACTTCTCTATAACCTGCAATGTTTTACTTGCCCTGTTGCTATGGAACTGTGAACAGTATTCAGAGAACAGTCCAGAAAGGCTTCTTGATCTCTCCCTCTCATAGCAAAATCTGAATTAGAGCCCAGTGCCCACAGAAACAGAACCATTCTCCCCATATTCATTATTTTGCATTATTGCCACTGAATTTCATCTGCAATTTAATTGCATGGTCATCCAGGATTGCAAAAGCTGCCGTTACATGTTGGAAGGCAGCTTTAACTTTGTCAGAACCAAGTAATTTTGTATCATCAGCCAAGTTGTTTTCTTGGCTTCATTTTTCAGCTCTTGTTTTTTCCAATGATGGCTTCATTTTTCAACTCTTTTTCTATGATTAAGCATAGATCCCAACAGAGGTTTAGGTTTTTGTTGGGAAAAGTAAAACCTGCTCATTTGCATTTCCCATTTTTCAACTGGTTTTATTATTCTTCTACCACATAAAACCTCTATTCAATAAGAAAATTTGGTGAAGGGCTTTACCAAAAATATTTTGGAAATCCAAGCATATGATATTAACTGCTGTAGTCCTGTACACATGCTTTGATCCCTAATAAAATGGGAATGTCTGCAAAATTCATGACACCTCTTTCTCACTGCATCATCTGTACCCATGACACATTCACATTCCTATTTTACCACCCCCTCCTTTTTCCTTGTTGGGTGCAGGAATCAGGCTTTTCACTATCCCCTTGTTGCTTCCTTAAGTCCTTTTAAAGGTTAGTGTTATATTTATCACTTCCCATCCTTTGCTACCAAGATATATTTAAGCAATGTTATACATCCCCAGTAATAGTTCAGCAGTTTTATCTTTAAGTTCCTCAGAGAGCTTTTGGGCAAATACCATTTGAGACCAGCAACTTGTAACTGTAAATTTTATTGATTAAAACCTTTTCTGCTGAGTCCTCAGTGTGGGACAATTGTTCAGATTCAGCTACCTTCCTAATGAATTGTCAGGTACAGATTTATTTACCGTGTCCACGATGCTCCTTTATGCGTCGATCTCCACCTCATCCCAGGTCCACAGATATCCCACTGGTTTTCTGCCTCTACCAGATTTTATGGAAGTTTTATGTCATTAGCTCTTTGGCTTTTAGGAAGTTGTGCCCCAGAGTCTTTCCTGACCTATCTATTGTGGAAATACATTTCAGAATTTATATTCTTTTCTAATCTTCTCATTCAGACATTTCATTCATCTATTGAAAGGTGTATTTTTACTTCTCATATAGTCTTTACACTGCAGTTTTAGCCAGATGTCTTTTTCTTCTCTTTCTGAAAAGACTTTTTTTTTTTTTTAAACAAATTGTTTACATTTACCCCACACATCTTTAATCAACCTCCATGCCTCTGGAAACCTTTCCTTTGACTAATTTTTTTTTTTTTTTTTTCATTTTCATGCTGTTCTTCTACATATAGTAAACATCCAATATACTGGATTTCTTGTCTGCAACTTTTTTAGTTCTTATTTGGATGTCAAATAGAAAGGTAGGCTATCCACTGACACACGACACACATGGGCTCATCTATAATTGCGTTATATGTCAGATGCAATAAATTACTCATGACAACATCAATAGCTGATTTCCCTCCTTCAGCTTTTCAAATTACTTGAAGGAAGAAGCACTAACAGTTGTACAATTGTCACTTCTTCACCACATCCTACATGGTATTTATCTTCTCCATTTAGAGGAAACTGGAATAGAAAGTCTTTTGCCTTCTGAGCCCTTCAAGTCTGGTTTCTTTTCAGAAACATATGCTCTAGACAACATTACGTTAAGTCACTCCAAATTACTGAGATTTAAGTACAGGTAAATGGATGAAATATGAGAAGATTTCCTGCATACACTGCCTGAAAGTGAAATTAGTTTCCTGTGAGTTATAATATAGCACCATGAAAGCGTTTCAGACATTTTCAGAGATTGAAGGGCAGATAGAAACACAGGAGAGAAGTACATGCAGATACAGCTGGATTATGCATGTGGCTTCCTTTTTGAAGGATTCTCTGATAAGTGTCCATAAGTTATGCCCAGGGAATCCCGCTCACAGCTCTGACGGCTGAGGGGACTGTAAATGAACATAGCAGGGGGCTACAAGTTCAAATGTTCATTGGACACAAATGGGAGAACATTTGTGTGTCTTGTTTTTATCAGAATAAAGAGCTCAAATAAGCTTTTGGCAGGAACCAAAGCTGTCAGCACCAGGAATAAAAAGCATGTTCATCGAGAGATGCTTTCCAGAGAGACAGTAGGGATGTCACAGTAAAAATAAGCAGTTCTTGAAAACTTTACTTCATTTTTCATAAAGCTGATCACCTGTTTCAGGGACCTTCAGAAGTGTTTCAATCAGAGGTGATATTTTCCATGGAAAGGTTTTTTTTTTCTTTTTTGATGTTTGTTTTGTCCTCTGGACTGTCTAGAAAATGTTGACCACGCACAACAAGGTGGCAGAGCACTGAATGATCCAATGATTTTGGTGAATCTGTGCAAGTTTATACTAGTGAGACTTTCGGCCAATATGATCCTAGCTCTCTATGAACTTATTAATTTTCTAAACAAAACAGATCACACTTGAATCTCAACAGGTGAAGATTAAGGATAAAAGACACCAGTTCATCCTAAAAAGTCCAGAGAAATTTGTTCCTACTCAGTCTGAAAAAGCAGTCTTAGAAATACCAGCCTTGGTCTGTACAGAACATGGTATTTACTCCATGTAATCAAGAATATATGGATTAACAGAGGAAATAGGGCCTGTCTATTTTGGTAACATCTCATCCTCCCAGGTGCCTCTCTTGCTTCTGACAGGCACAAAAAAATACTGCAGAAGAAACTGGTAAGGGCCTTCTAGTCAGCAGTTTGGGATCATTTATCCTCCAAACCAGACAGCAAAATGAGCTCTTGTTAGAAATAAAAAGACACATTTGGCTTGAAGGATCATTCAACAGGTCCTGTACACAGGAGCGATATCAGTCTGCAAGAGAACTGAACATATGAGTTAGGCTTTAAGGTAGCACTGCAGCACAGTAGGAGACTCAGGTGGCATCAGCGGTTTTACAAGGAAAGGGTTTTTCATATTTATATTTCATTTTTATGTAGCCAGTGTGGTAGGTATTTGTATTTATATGCAATAAATACACTTCAGCATCACCTACTAAGAATGAATGAGGCAAGGAGGCAAAGCATGACCTAGAGACAGACAGGGCAAGCTGGGACACAGAGACTGGGAAATTATTTTTTTCCCGAGCATGACACTTAGGGCACATTGGGCAGCTTCACATAAATATTCATTTTCTTGGTGTTTTGAGATCTGCACTGGCACAGAATCACCTGCTCGATTTTTATCTCAGTTCAGTTGGTAGAATCCTGTAGATTTTGCAGAAGCTCCCTTTTTTTTACTACTCTTCCTTTCCTTTTACAGCATGCATGCTGTCACACTTGTGGCCTTATGGAAGGATGAGTTTGTTCCCTGCCCAAAGAGTCTCCTCCAACTTTCAAATTTCTTCCATTTACATAAGAAAATGCATGCTTTTCCTTTTGTAGTAAGCCACTTCTTATTTAAGTCCTAAACTAGCTTTATAAACAGTAGTTCCCCTTTTTTGCTGATTTTTCAGCCCTGAAGTTCAGTTATAATTTGCCTGCTACCCTCTGTTGGCTACATAGATCCTGGCATTTGCTACACCATTGTGACTTTTCTCCTTCAAGCTCACTTTCCATTTTTAAGGAAATTAAATGCACTTGCCGTGCTAAGACCACTGAGGTGTTAGGCAAATTCCAGTACTGTTACTTTGCGCTCTGCTGCTCCTCAATTCCCTTCACTCGGTCTCACCAGTGCCATCTCCTGTAAAATCTATTGCACTCATGGAGATTTTTAACCACTTGAAGCAATCAGGACTGAGAATTTTCTACTAAATCTGTATCAAACTCATCCTTCCCTCTGATTTATTTTTTCCCTCCTATTTATTGTTGATCTTTACATAGTTAGCGATGCACAGAATAAGTTAGCAACGCACAGAATATTCTCTACATCTACAGGAATATTTAAGGCCAGCAAATGCCCTGCTTTCTTGGCCATGAGAAAGTCCATAAAAATGCTGATCAGAGACCTAACTGAGGATCCCTGCTCCCTGTTCAGTGGAAGCAGCAACCTCTGCAATTTCAGGTGATGCTTCGAGTAGCCGGCAATGAGAAAACAACCATCACGTTACAGGCAAGCTACTACCAGATAGATCGGATATAATGCTAGATATAAAAATATTACACGCCCCGGCTCAGCATTTGAAGCCTGACAAATTGCATTCATTTGATACTGTGTGAATACTAAAGCTAATTTTGAGACATGGCTTGATCTTGCTGGAGGGATAGAAATCACACTCCAGCATCCCTCCCTCTTTTGTGCATGACCTTTTGACAGAGCACTGGAACAGGCTGCCCAGAGAAACTGTGGAGTCTCTTTCTCTAGAGATCTTCAAACCCGCTTGGACGCAGTCCTGTGCCACATGCTCTAGGTGACCCTGTGTGTGCAGGGGGGTTGGACTATGTGATCTCTAGAGGTCCCTTCCAACCTTAAGCATTCTATGATTCTATGCCTCCCCCACAGTCACCAGTGCAGTAACATGCTATGAGCATGCAAACTTTTGTCCAAAGCTCACAGCACTCTTCAGTTCGCCAGCACTAGAGGCCATGATCTTGGCTACAATGTTGTAAGAAGAGAAGAAGCCTACTCCAGGTTTTAAGATATCTTAGTTCTGGATGAGTGTATAGTACACCGTCTCTTGACCATCACTTGAGGCTTTTTTGCCCACCACTGACCAGGAGATAGCTCCACTGCTCGTGGCACCAATGGCACTTCTATAGGTCATTGATGCCTAGACAAGAGGCTTTGTCCCGTTGCTCCAGACCTGGGCACTTTGCATCCTACATACATATATCACAGTGATATCGCAGAATCATAGAATGCTTCTAGCCCCCCCATATATTATGCCCAAAGTTAGCTGCAAAGCAAGATACATGGCAGGCACATAAGGATACAATAGTTATTATGGCACGAGGGCTTCTCCCTGCTTTTTTCCAAAGAGAGGTCTCAACACAACAGAAGAACTAGAACTTCATATTTTATCTATCAACCTTCCTAAAAGATCATCCAACCTTTTCCACTGCCCCAAGATTGTTTTTAGACTGTCCAATAGCACAGCAGAGATTTTTCACCCAGCAACAACATATAAAATTGTCTTCCTTTTATGCTCAGCCACATTGATCCTTTCTGTACTGGTGGTACCAGTATCATCTGTAGATACAGTTCTGCTGTATCCAGCGGAGTTTATAATTCTGTGGACTATATCCCTTAAAACAGTCATATGTGCCAGTCCATCTATTCTGCTATGTTGTCAGAGATACTTGAGACATTGATAATCTATATAATCAATTTGTCTGGACAATGTGAGATTCCCCCCCACTCCAATCCACCACCATTAAGTTGGATGTGTTCGTTTATTTTCATGACATTATTGCAATTCCTCAAACCACTTCAGATATTTTTCCAAACTTAATTACCTTGTCATCTACAATTAAGGATGTTAATGTGGCCATTACACGTCAGAAATAGCTTTCCGTTTTTGCTCTCTGCATGGTTCACATACCTGCAAGTCAGTGTCCGTATATTTATGCTTTAGCATGGGTTAAACTATGCTCAATACTGAGCTTATTACAGCAATAGATGGATGAACTTGCTATAACAATCAACGTATAAATAATCCATTTAGGGGTACGATAAAGATCTCACAAAAAATGGCCAGCTCTCTGATGAGGGTGCTGAGCTGCAGTGACATTTGCTGGCCATGCATGCTAACTTCTGTAAAAGCCTCATTTAGCTCGGGTGGCAGGTTAATTGGGACACAACCCAAACGTGGTACAGCACCTTTAATAAGCAGCGTGTGCGAAAGCTGAAAAGGAGAGGAAAAAAAGCACAAAAAGCCTGTGTCTCCTCTCCTTCCAGCTCTCTAACCAACAATCAGAATAGGTACCAAGATGCTTTTACAGAGTTGCAGATGCAGGTTGGAGATGCAACTTATTTCGGCTTCAGGAGATTGGTTCAAGCCCAAATTCAACTACTGCAAGCTACAAACCATATTTGAGGGTTCATGCACAAATCACATCCATGGGAAACATCACCTGTATGCTGCACTCTGTTCCTTGGTTTTCAAACGAAAGATATTTATTATTACCTCCCTGCACACAAAGCAAAACCTGAAACAGGAGTTGATAAAAAAATGGAGGGTTTCTGGGGCGACAACATCAATATTTATCTGTAGAGATTTACAACCTAAGCGAGGACTCCAAAAAAGTGCCCTTAAATCTGTCTTTCAGCTCGCTGGCAACATATTATAACGGGTTTGGTGCATCAGTGTCTCTGGGGTAGGCTCTCTCCTCCCACCGATGCCACACTTGCATCGGGGAACCCAAGACAGGTATGCTGAAAGATGGTAATTGGGAGACTAAGTTCGCTTTTCAGATGCATTAAACGTCAAAGGATTTAATTTTGTCAAAAAGCAGATGCTTATCACTTGATTTATTTTCCATATCCGCAAGTTGGCTGCATTATTCAGCCACAAGCATAATCCTAAACTGAGTTGCCAGTAGAGGTGTTCTTTCCATTTTTGAGCTGTCATTGACTGCAGGGCTAGAAAGGGAAGATACCCTAAATCCATGCAGGACACACAGGGCACCCTTGCAGGTTACTGGCCTAACTGGTGGTGGGATTTTGCAGTGCTTCCAAAGGGGGCTGAGAGTGGGTGCTCTCCAGAAAGAAATCTTGGCCTGGGAGGATGGCAGGAGATGTGGGAAGGGGCAATGCAGGATATGGTGCCCAGCAGCACAAGCATGGGGCAAAAGATATAAAGGGTGCATCTTCATTGCCCCTAAATGACATTTTGAGGTTTCTCTGCAAAGTAAGTTTTCTTTGGGAAGAGGGAGAGCCTAGCTCTAATGCTACTTAGGCAGACTCTGATAGGAAATCAATCCTTAGCAGAAAAGTTACCATTTATATACCTGAAATGCTTCTAAAATACACTGTATTTATGAGACTTACCCACCGGACCATTTAATGCTCAGAGCGCTATACGCCAGTTAAGCACAGGAACTATTTTTCCAAAAATATATGTTTAGCTCCAAGACAGATCATCTATTGCAAGGATTGCGTGTAGAAGATACACTGCACTCTTTTTCCTAGGCGAACGGCAAGAGGCAGGTGCCCCCCTTTCCCCTCTTCCATACAGATTCCCCTCTCCCACTCGCAGTGCCTGACAAGGAATAGGATGCTGCAGGGACCTTCTCCCATCACCAGCCACTACGCACCTGGATGCCCACCTACTTCCCAGACACTTCAGGGTCACAAATGCTATTTCAGGCCCATTCCAGTCCCTGTCCTTTATCCTTTGGAAGAGCAGGATTTCTCTGCAGCCTGTCAGTCACTCACCAGCATAGCCTTCAAGATGACATGAGAGAAGGGCAGGGAACCAACTTTTTCCAACCCCAAATATCATCCCAACCTTTCCATTGGAAGGTGCCCCTCTCTCCAGGGAGCAGGAGCAAAGACATAGCCCTTCTCTACAGAGGTATCTATGGAGGTATCTAGCAAAATCCATCCAGAGTGCTGCTTCCAGCCCCAGTTCAGACCAAGTTCTTGAACCAAATAATGCTACAAAATCTGGAATGCTCTTTCACAGTACACCTTGTAAGCCTGAAAGTCCATCTTTAAATTGATTTTCCACGTTGCTCTTTTCCTTTGTTTTGCTTCAGTCTCCCTATTACACTGCCCAATGACCTCATGTGGTTCCTCAGATGTCATCCCTCATCTTTAACTTATACTTTGCATACGATGCTCTGTAAAAGCTCCCTCGTTTATAGGGAAAACTTTCAGTCCCACTGTGTTGCACAAGTAGGCCTTCCAGGACAAGCAGATGAGCCTCTCTAGCCAAGCACATTACCATTTCCACCATTTCCAACTTGAAAGTATATTCACTGATTCTTATTTTATAATGACTATCTGAAACACAGGATAAAAATAAAACTTAAATACTGGACTAAAAGTCTGCAAGAAGCCATAAATAGCACCATCTTTCTTTTATGAAAAAAACTGGGTGCTACAGCTTTCCTGCTTTTGTTGAAAGTCTATTGAATCAAGTGTTGGCTACATTTACGTCTAAGGTTACTGCTAGTTTTGTGGCACACACTTATACCACTTTATTCTAGCGTGGAAGCTCTGAGCTTCTGCAGTGAAGCATCTCTTTTCAACTCTCCACACTGCTTCTCTCCTGGTGGTGATAGAAACCTTCGGTTTTCTACCAGAGCCAGGGGGGTTGTATCTGTCACATGCATACGCCAGTGTCAGAATCGTAGGATGCCTATAATAATCTTTTTTTTTTTCTTCTTTTTCCCCCTTCTTTTTCCCTCCTCTTATTTTTTTTTTTTTTTTTTTTTGGGTTTTTTTTTTTTTTTTGCCTGTTTTGCTCTAGAGATCAGCTCTGGACCAACATCCAAATCCTTCCAGAAACAGGAGCAACAGCTGTACTTTGAGCTCACTTAAGACCCAAAATATATTTCAGCAGAAAATATTTCTAATCACTTTCCTTACAGGAATAGTCTCCTATCAATTATAATTCCTCTACTGGTTTTATCAACTAAAAGCACTCTTTTTCTTTTGATCCTGAAGTATAAAAACACAAGGCTGCTAGCACTTGGTGGAACATTTTAATTAAAAAGAATTCCATGTATCGTTTGTGTCCTAGTGGGGTATAATCATTATTAAATCAATTTTGTTGTTGTTGACTTAGGCTTATGTAAAAGTTGGACTGTATTGATTGCATTCCTTAACTAATTATACCAGCAAGAAGTCCAGTCCAAGTCTAACGGAAACTTTGGGCCAGATACTCAAGCAATTTAAATTTTCCTCAATTCTGTCATAACACCTTAGTGGCTTGCTCTATCAGCACTGTTTAGCTGAGGCATCACATTCCATTCTGCAATATAGGCATTTTTTTTTTCTTAATTACCACTGTCGAATTTTGGGCTCACTTGGTAGAAATCACATGGTGCAAACCCCTGGTGAACAAACCAATGACACTCGTCATCCCCACTCTGGACTTGCATGTATGAAACGCAAGACAAGGTTGAACTAAATTCTTTTCTGGAGCTCCAGGCACCTTGGAAACGGAGTCTCTTCTGAGCCACATCAGTGGAGCATTCTTGAAATCTATCAGAGGAGGAAGGGGAGCGCTCGCAACAGTGCTCAGAGAGGTTCTGCAGGAGATGCGCTGCTCCATCAATACCGGCGAGGGACTTCCTTCCCCAGAGGTGACCAACTCAACAGCTGGGCTTACTTGATGTAGATGTGATACATCAGCACCACTGCACCTTGCTTACGTGGTTCTGGACGGCACAAAAACAGTCAGTGCTGCATCTCTCTGGAACAGTCTTCTCTGTGTTTCAGTTTCTTCAACGAGATCAAATAAATCTGCAAGGAAGGATCCCAGATTACACCTTGCATCCACCGCATTTGGTCAATGAGCCAGCACTCACCACTCCCAGGTTCTCATCTTCGGCTACTGATCAAATACAAGCTCTTCTCTCTAGGAAGGTGCAATTTCTCAGCTAAATGCATCTAACCAACTGCACACCCAAGCTAAGTGCCAGGGCTGCAAGGACAGAGGTTATTATCTTCATTTGCAGCCACAAGTAGATCTCCATATGCTGAAAACACAGGAACGAGGAGCAGTGCAGTTACAGGAAACCACAGCGTGGGGTAGCAGATGTCAATCAAACTAGGTCATAAATAAATAATTCTGTCTTTACTACAAACAAACGAACAAACAAAAACAAAAACAAAAAAAAGGAAAAAAAGAAACAGAAAGGGAAAAAAAAGGGATTTAAAACCAATCCTTTTTGTTTTTACACTCAACAATTTGAAAAAATTACTCTTAGTGGATGTGCAGCTACTCCCAATTTTGTAAGCAAATGGATATTCTGATTCTCTAGATCTTTAGATCTCCCTAAATTAGCAGGTCTAGTCTGAAGACTGTCATATTTTAGAGACAGTTGAATCATATTTCAGACCTAAATTATCATTATGGTGTTTAACAAAGGGTAAGTTACAGAAAAATTTGTGGTTTTTTTCATACCATTTCTATGTAATGTGTAATGTGTTTTGATCAGCCCTATAGATCACAAATTAATTAAGACATTACTTATGTATGTAGAAGCTGACAGCAACAATTTTGCACGAGCTGTGCTGGAAGGGGAAAAAATATATGTGAACTGGTTAACAAGGATGGACACCTCTACACTCCAAATTCTTGAGTCTAGCTATAATCAGATGCTGCATGTATAATTACTTCTGCAACATCTGAACTTAAATTAACACACAAAAATTTCAATAAAACCAGTTAATCTAGGTCTGATGCTCACCTTCATACTTGAGTGCAACAATACTGTGTGAGAAATTAGTACCAAATTTCCATGCAGGATAACCCACGTTTCAAACACCACACACTTTTTGAACATACCAGGCCTTGCAAAAGCTTTTGTACAGAAGTCACGTCCTCATGTCACCTTCACATTCATGGGTCAAGACCAGAGGTGAGATGTTGGGGTAGAAAGAACAAGCTGAAAGGTCTGGAGCAGAGAGACACAGGGGGCAGAGGAACTGGGAAAGGGCTCAGACATGAGAGGGGTCCTGCAAAAATAAAATACATCTATAGTTCTGCAACTGAGCCTGGTTTGCTTGCCTCCATGGGTGACTAAAGATGAGAAGTGTGAAATGCAGGAATCAGAGCCACCATCCCACACGTCTCCGCATGTGCGTCCTGGCCGCCGCTTCCCTGCGTGCCTTGGGCTTGAAGAAGGATAAACAACCCAAGGAGTCCAACTGGATTAGGATCTCACTACGATTTCAGTTAGGAGAATCATCGGCATTATCAGGTGGACATTTATTAAGTAATGGGTGTAATTTATAAAATCACAATCTAGACGTCCCAGCCAACAGAAGACTCAAAACGTTGCTCTTTCAGTAAAAACAGGGATGGCAGTGTCTTGTTTGAATTATTCTCTTGCTTTGTGGTCTTTCTTTTTCTTTTGGTATGATTTTATCCTAGGGCAAACAGGCAGCCTCCAGGTTTCCAACATATATACTCTACTCCCACTTTACACATGTACTATCCATACGCACTACAAATGCCACAAAGCACACTCCTCCTTTGTGGTGACACTGGGACCCAGACAGGATATCATTGCACATTCAAACTGTATTAAACTAATTGAAAAATAGTTGAACATTGCTAAGAAAACAAGATAAATATTAAACATTAAAAGACAGAGCCTTTTCAGTGTTCCATAAAACCACATCTTTCAGACAAATTAATTATTTGCATCATAAAAAATGCCAACGGCTAAAGAAAATATTTCAGAGGAAAATAATGAATAAAAAGCCTCAGGTGATTTTCAATTGACTTAAAAACAATTTCCATTCTTCATAAAATACGCAGTATACTATGTTATACTTACATAGCATAAGTTACTTTCCAAAAATTACTTTTTTTCTTAATCTTGCAAGAAATGAGACCTTAATTGGATAGGAAAGTATTTGGAATATATCTAGAAAGAAAAAAAAAGAAAGAAAGAAAGAAAGAAAGAAAGAAAGAAACCCCAGCTATTCACCTGAAAGTTGCACAGTATCTGTCAAGAGCATTCATACACCTTCAGGAAGACATCCCAAATTAAGCGAACGTTGTACTTGATTTCAGTGATCAGAGTTAATATTCTGAAGACCAAAACTGGCTGCCCTGTTTATTTCATAGTTTCAATTTCTATTGCTGTAATTTGCCTTGGCAAATAAAAGGATGCATGGGGGCTCTCCTTCTGCGTAAATAATCTAATTTCACTTGTCAGGCGCTTCCTCTGCTTTGAATGAGAAACAATTCATTTTGTTGCAGTGATAGTGAGTCTAAGTCCTGCTGTAAGAGACTTAATGAGCAGCTACGTGATATCAAATAAAAGGTTGTGGAGATGTGGCCACCTTGATGAAAATCACAACAAAATTTCAGGCCAGATGGAAGAAAAGCAAGATGCACTATACAAAATATTTCTTCATTTGAAGAGTAAAGTATTACTCAATGGCATTGTACATTGTTAATAAATTTTCTTTATCTGAAACTATAATATTTATGTATCTAATTTACATGTGACAAATTAGCATATTCTAAAATTAGAGTGTAACCAGCAAACTATTAACTACTATAAACAATACCAAAGCACAACCCAAAAATATTTTAAGGAACGAATAGATACATTTTGGATTGGGAAAAATTTTCAATTGCAGATATTATTTTAAATACAGCTGTTAATTACGTCGTGAAAAAACTGTTCAAACTCAGAAAGATTTTCTGCTTAGGGAGTCTCGTGTATATACATTAAGACCAAGAGTACACTATCAAAATATCCCCTATTGGTTACTAGTAGGTACAGTAATAATAGTAAATGCTAAAAGTGAAAAAAAAAAATCGTTTTCAATATAGATGTTATATGATGCACTGGACAATATTTCTCCTTTGAGCAGAAACTACAGAAAATATCGTGCCCTTTATTAACTCCATGGTTTCTTATGTGTAATAGACAGCGAAAGAATTGCACTTCTTGTAACATTACAGTGAAGTGTTAGGTTGCAGCTCACCTTTTAAAGTATTAGTGGCCATAATACTTACGGGAGGTTGTGCATTATGATGAATAAAGATGTGCATTTAAATAAAAAAACGAGCAACCACTTACAGAACCAACAGTGAGGCTTAACATAACAAACATGCACTAACCCTACATTTATGCAAAACTAAGTTCTTCCAGGAAACTGTAACCAACTGTCGACCTTCCGCAAAGGTAAAGGTTTTGTCCCTTGGTAATAAGTTTGGACTTGGTATTCGAATTCCAGTTTATTAGCTCATTGTCTCTAAATGTGCTGTTCCACTGTGATATCCTTTAGCTGCCCTTGAGCTTCTGCAGAATCTGCAATCTTACAGTCACTTTTATTTAAGGTTTTATTGAGCCGCAAAGTAAGTCCCCTTCAGTACTACACAAATAGGCTTCCTTATTCATCCTCTTCAGGTTCCTGTGGTAGAATTGGTGTCTCCTCCTTTAAACAAGCACTAAAAAACCCAAGGATTGTGCTGTAAAGGTGATATTTGCTTTTCTCGGAAGCAATGTTATGACCTTCGTCTGGGTAGATCTAGCAGAGGCAAAAAGAAAAAAAAAAAAACATTTTTTAAAAGGCCTTTCAGACATTTAGAGCTCTAATTTTCTGATCTTCAAAATGTTAGATGGCAACATTGGTTTTATGACATCAAGGAGAGCTAACAGAACTCAAAGTAAAATTCTGTCGTCGGAATTCCAAACTTAAATAAAATGACCACTGCAGCGGGATCTATAGAAGCAAAAAAAATAAAAAGCAAACCCTCAAACCCACAACATTCTCAGTCACTATGTTTGCAAGCTTACTTAGCTATGATTTTCAGCAGTGTTCCACTAATTTCGAAGTGTTAAAGTGGTTCTTAAAATCCACATAACAGTAATAGGATTAAACAGCATTATAACCACAAATCAAGGTAATACTAGTGCAGGGCGGTAGGGAGGATCCTTTTCAGGGAAGAAATAGCAGCATGAGATTCAATGTTACTATGTTTATAGAAAATACCACAGTTGCACATACCTGCATAGTGTAATTAACTCCAGCTTTTATTAGATGTTTAATTAGCTCTGCTGAATGCTGGAAGTGGACTTTCACTGCAAGGCAATGACATTTGATACTATCAGAAAGAGCCAAGCCAATATGAAATATTTAGCTGTTAAGCAAGAGTGACTCGGAATGTTTCTTTGCAATAACCAGATCTGTAGCTGCCTGACTTTTTATTCTTGTCAGGAATGCACAGCCCAACCAACAGCAGTGACGTAGTAAGGAAGAGCAGATGTTTCTGGAGATATGAGGTTTGAGATGAAAGCACCAGGCTATGCTTTTGAGGCTACCCTTGCTTTTGACAGACTGCAATAGAGGTGTGTAAACCATCTTCTCTGAGCATCATGACAGTTTATAATCATACTAAAGGAACCAGCAAATCAGACCTACAGTCAGCCAAGCTCATGATAAAATTACCAGCTCTCTGAAAGGGCTCCCCATCGTTCCGCTTCTGATGCTTCGTCTGTAAGTTGTAATTAATTTGCTGGAAAGTTTAACTTCCCATTAGGTACTGTACCTCACCGGCTGTACCGGTAATTTTTTCTTCAATTGCAGAAGCTCCATAAATTTGAAATGCCATTAAAAATGTATGTTGTTCTATTAATAATTGATTTAATACCTTTCCTGAGCAAGACAGTGGTCCACAAGATTTAAACAAATTAGAACATACAGCACCTAAAAGGTACAAATAATCAGCAAAGAAAAGTATCATCAGCTTAGAGCTAGAGTTGGCAATTAAAACAGACAATCAAATCTCTCTGCACAGAAAACCTTACCAGGGGGATAACAAAGCTAAAAATGTTCTTGCTAGGTGCATGGCCTCATCTGTCCTTGAACATCTGTCTGTTAAAACCTCTAGTGAAAAATGTAATTGCATCTGTAAATACTTACTATCAGCTGTGCCATGAACTATTAGCAAATTTGCTTCTTTTAAACCATGAAGATTGTGTAGCACGCTGGATGCCTAGTAAACAAACAAAGGTGTAGCTGAGTTCTATTTTGAAGTAAAATTATAACTTTAAATTACTTGTTTACACTAACTTACCTGATAGGTATTTTCCTCTTTTGAAGGAAGACCCAGATATCTTTCTGAAAAGGCCGATGCTGTCCAAGTAAAAACAAAAAAATCCAGAATTTATCACAATTAATTCTATTTAAAAGGTGCTTACGTCTGACTCAGAGTAAGTAGAAGTTATTTAATCTGATCTCCAGTGTACCACGGCCCATAGGATATGCCCAGTATGCCTCACACAGAGCCAAATATCCTGTGACTGAATGAGGACATGGTTGAGATCATAAGGATCCTTTCACTAAATTTAAAAGATTCATAGATATCTCTCCTTACCACATCCATTAAAAATCTTGACTCAGGTTGATACACTGAAAGAGTCTAAGGGGAATGAGATATCTGATTGAACTTCAGTGCAAAATGGGAAACACAACTCTTCTGACAAAAATTCTGGTGTTAAAAACAATGTATCTGTTAGTGTTTTGGTGAGCTATCCCAATGCCAGCTGTTTTCACCTTTTCATTTAAAGAGGAGAAGGAAATAGCAAGGTGAAAACCAATCGATATCGCTACACTGCCTGCCCTTACTTAAAATGAATAGCAGCTCCATGAATAAAAGATATTTTGAAATAAGCTGTCAGGGAGGTGAAGGATAGAGGGTTCTCACCGTACAGCTTCATGTCTGTAATTGGTGCCACCGCAGCCCCACATTTGAAAAGCCGCTCACTGGATTTCAGGATCATTGAAGTAATGTAACCACCGTAGCCCTATCAGTGGAAAAGGTACCATGAGATTTTAGGTTGTTTACTTCTCTTCCTTTCTAACAATAATGAAGTTAAACAGCATTGTGCTAATGCAATAGTTGTATTTTACAGCACTATGTAATTTATAGTATGCATTTATATACAACTGCCACACGTGCTTTTAAAAGACATGCAGACATACAGGCAAGGCTCTTAGGAATACAGCCTAGACGTGAAGATTTGCATTCACTTTTTGATATACACAGAGGCACCGGGCACGAAGAGTGAGCTCCCTCCTTACCCAGCATCCTGCCTCTCCTTATGGTCAGTGGCTTCATCATCTCTCTGGACGTGCCTACAAAACCCCTCTGATTTGGGAAGGAGCGGCATGAAAGCAAGTGTTTTACTTTGAGACATGGGTTCCTTTTGAATGACACTGACAATCCATATATGTACACCTTTTTTTTTTTTATAACAGGTCCACAAAAATTAAAATTCTGAGTTATAGAGTCCAGGATCAATGATTTTCTCACATATTATGAGCTCTTTAAATTCCTCTATTTGCCATCTTTGCTCTTTCTACACTGGCTGGAAAAATGATTTTTTGCAGGTATTCCTGCAAATGATTTTTTGCAGGTATTCCAGGGTTTTGTGTTGCTTTGTGTTGGGCACAGACATTTCAACCAGAAGAAATTATCCCATGATGAGAAAAATAAAACCATATATATGTAAAAAAATCCATCTCTGCAAAGAACAAATATTGTGTCAAATGCTTACACAGATTTGGACTTTTTTGTATCCTGTCTGCTCCCTTTCTCCATGTCTGAATATTTACTCAACAGTTGACCTATCCGGAAGAGCAGGAACCCCTGAAAATCCTTGGAGCTTACTGAAGAAGCAAACAGGAATGTTCTTTGGAACCCACCTACAGTAAATGAGAATGGACATGCGCAAAAAAAAAAAAAAAAAAATTGGATTTTCCAAGGAGGGTGAAGAACTAAATTGTCCCCTTCCCATGGAAATTCCAGTATAGGAGGCCAAGAATAGAATACGATGTCCATGCATAGGAGCAGATTCAACTTAAACAGCATTTCTGAGTGGGCACCAAAAACTTGTATAATTCAAAGAGCTTAAGAGAATAGTAACTTTCCTCTGCCTCTAGGTTCTCTTCTTTTCCTTTTATTTAATATTCTGTTTGTGTCTTTCCTGGTAGCTCCACAGAACAATTTTAATCCTAGGATAGATATTGCCAGGTTATATATTATTTATGCCATGTATTCATTAAGAGCTTGGTTTAGCTCTCCTGGGTATTTCTTTCCTTTATGCTTGTGCCCTTGCTTCCAGCCAAGCTTTCCAGGACAAAAATATTACACAGTGATCTCACATACTTAGAAGCACCTCACATCGATGATGGAATCAATAGTTTATATAATTCCTAATGGAAACATCTAGGTGCCTTGCTCATAGGTCTAATTTACGTTTATTCCTAGTTGAAATATTTTCAAGAAGCCATTGGCTGTGAAGTCCTCCTTTTAACTTATTTTCAGGCTCTTTTTACTACTTCCATGTCAGGGAAATGCAAACTAACCATAATTTGCTGTGTAACCATTCAGGAAGAATTTTGGATCGTTCATCACTTCAGCATGTACCTCTTAGATAAGCAAGACAGCACTGGCGGGTTGCCTGGCACTCAGAAGTAGGTATTTTCCACACTGTGCCCTCTGGATATTCTTGCTATTCTTGTTAGCAGCTTACATTACTGATTTTGGCAAGATTATTATTTCTGAGGTGTTCAGAAACCCCTCCTAGAATTCAAGCAATCTGAAGAGCTCCGTGGCAGGGCACGTGCATCCAGCGGTAGGACATCAGCACTACACAATAAAAAGGTGCCTTATTTTCCATCAATCAGCACAACTTAGAGTACAGAAAGGAGAAAAAAAACCCAACTCTCTATCACACTGTTTTATACAGTAAGTAGGAAATGGGTCTAGAAGCAGATTTTAATTGGTTAAAATAAGCGCAGAAGCAGCAAATGCCATTACCCTAGAAAGTTTTGAAGTGGATCTTATTCCTAATCCTAAAACTGATGTGTAATATTTATGAATTTTTCTTTATCACTGGAAGATGAATCTCAGAAAAGCAGTACTGAAAGGTTAACTATTCTGGAAACAGTAAACTCTGAATTCAAAGCAGAATTGAAAGTTATTGAATTTCCCCATTTTTGTTCTTTGCCAGACTTCCAATTTTCCTTCCTCAATCTTTCTTTCAGAAAATAAATGTGGGAACACCCCTATCAGCAATATTTTTAGGAAGACAGGTTTTTTTTGGAAGTAACTTTCAGCAGTCATCTAAAAAGCTCTGTTAAAATATGTGCTCCATGGTGCTTGTATCATGTTGGGAAACAAGAGGCTGTCTAATCTCACATACCAACTTGCAGGAATTTTCCAGTAGCAACAAAATCAATCTCTAAAGTCAGAAATAGCTGAGTAATTTGGGGGTGTTTACTGATGGCCTTTGGAAATAACATCTTCATTCGCTTGGAGAAAGAGCATATGGAGGAAAGTATATGCTTATATGCATGTGTATGTTCCTGCATCTTGGTAACCAGCACTAAAAATGCACAGAAATGTGTGCCACCCTATGGCACATGCAATCAGCCCCATCCATCCATCCTCAGATGAATGCAACTCCTGTTTGGAGGCTACCCTAAAAACCAAATACTGCCCTTGATGCTGTTGATATTCTTGCAATGACAGATTTTACCTCAAGAAATGTGGCAGGAGCACTTGTCTTTGAAGAGAAAGGTCATGCTCACGTGGAATGCTAAAAGTAGCCCAGTGTTTCATTTCCACTACACTTTATAAACATTAACCCACCCTTAAAATGCTGCTGCTTGGGGGGGAACATCACTCAGCTCGTTTTCATTTAGACAAGAAGGCACACCAAGTTTAAGTGCTGTGCCTGGGGCCATGGCCTGGCCTGCGGTGATGGGGGCATGCAAAGAGGTAGCAGCAGAGCAGTAACAGGAAACACGGGGTTTTTAATAGTCATTCTAGTGGTCTGGTTATGAGTAACACAGAAAAAGCAGAGTTTCTGAATGCCGTCTTTGCTTCGGTGTTTACCAAGGGCAGCCCTTTAGAGCCTCAGGCCCTAGGGACAAGAGAAGAAGCCTAGAGAGGGGAAGACTTGCCCTGGCTAGAGGAAGATTGGGTCAGAGAGCACCTAAGGAACCTTGATACCCACAAATCCATGGGTCCTGATGGGATGCACCCCAGAGTGCTGCG